>CAHIKZ030000036.1:737500-1100000 GCA_903632075.3 Acanthosepion pharaonis
TAGTAAATTAATTACCGATACTGTTCGGACTGCAAGCCACCTGCTTCAATGCTTTGCTTTTTTATTGTAAGTAACTGCATTGCCACCTTATATATATTCAAATACATTTTACCGTAAACGTTGGTTTATCATTACATTATGCTTATTTTTCTACCTCACCCGATGACACCGTTATAGAGAGATGTGCAATGTGTAGTGGACTCTTCTGATGACTTGGAAAAATGTTACACGCGCGTATGTAATTAATATTTCGCTTTATATAGTGATTTTTTTCAAGCGTAGCTTAGATGTGGCACAAGGCCGAAATTAAGGAGAACCCAGTGAGGATCGAACTCACTACTCAGTCGTAATTGTTCTAGCGAAACAAGTTTGCTAACCATTACGATATTTATTTCTTTGAAAAATACAGAAAATGTAGCACAAGGCCTAAAAAGGTGGATGGGGAAAAGGACGGTCTTCATCTGTCTTAATTTTAAACTTAGCTAACCACACACACTGACCCAAACATACAAACAATATTCCTAACACCAAAACACCACATTCTTCCTAACCTTTCTTACTACATCCACCATAATACCTCATTGTCTCAATGAAAATCCTAAATAATCCTCATATGTACAAATCGTCGTATTTGGCGGGGGAGGGGATAAAACAACAAATTAAAAAATCCCCAATGAGTATATACAATATGAAAACTAACCATTACACCACCTCGAGGTGTCCGTATTTCGCTTTATATATGTGGTCTTGCTGCTCATTGCTACTGAGTAGTGAATTCGATTCTCATTGTCTTCCCCTTACTTGTGGCTTTATGTTAAACATTTGTAAAGAAAATTATACGAAGGACACCGAAAAGTTCTCAGTCGACCCACTTCCCCAAATCAGGATTTCAATGAAATAAATGTTAACGTATTAATTTGAGATATAACCTTCTACTTGTATATGTTGATTAGGGGATATCATCGTAGGGTAATGACGGGTATAGTTAAGGTAATGATTAACAAGCTGGTATTGCAGATGTTACGACTGAGTAATGAGTTTGTTAGTAAAAAAATAAGTAGTAAATCATTATTCAGTTTATTCTATCTAAGTAAAACTAATTTCTCTTCAAATATTATTTTTATCAATGGAGGTGACGTTTTAAAAAATCTACGTTCTTATTTTTATTATAACAAAACATTAAAATTGTTATCGAGAAAGGGACAAAGTCATTAAAATCAAATGAGACGCATCAGAAGGAAAACTGGTAACTTGATTCAAAAGAAGAAAATTAATTTTAGAGAGAGAGAGAGAGAGAGAGAGAGAGAGAGAGAGAGAGTATTCTTCTTCGAACCTTGTGAATTGGCAATACCGAATCACAACCAAAGAATTGTACCAAATAACAGAAGCCACATTACTTGATTGGTGTTTCAACAGCAGCAACAATTAAAGTGTAACTTGAAGGAGAAGATTATGTCCTAATCAAGATGTTGCCGTTCCAGACTACTTAGGACAAAAAATTAGGAAGGAAGCCCCTACTAATACTGGAAAGAGCGAAACGAAAACAGCGGGCTTAAGATATGTGTTTTCCTGAAAAATTGTTTTAATAAAGATTTTATAATTTCCAATTGATAGTAGTAGTGGCAAGGAATTCCTAATGTTAGGCAACGGCTAATATTACCACTACCATCAGCATTACCACTGGGCGCTGGTAAGAGTTTGGGATTATTCTCGGTAATTTTGAACGATGCTTGTCTCTGATGTTTTCTCTTAATTCACCCCAAAATAAAAAGACTTTATATTTACTAGAATTCACACCAAATTCATCCTAGAGCGATGACCTTCCATTGCATTCCGGTTGGGTTGACCTTTGCGATCGCCCCAAATGTGGGCGACTCGGGTGCGCTGTTTTTAAGTGTCGGGATCTCTGTCGCGCCTACTTTGATAAACACGCTAAAAACAGAATTTTTTATTTTTTTTTATTGTAAAAAATTCCTTCTAAGTACATTGAATATCATCCGCACTTACGAAATGTGAAAAATTCCCTGATTTTTGGCAATTTTTCATTCTGAGGGTTAGAGTTGTTGCGAGGCAACCTAAACAAATTTTGATTTAAAATTTATAACTTCAAAAGAGTAACAAAAATTTATTAAAAACAAACTTTGATTGAAAATGTATAATTTCTTGGGTGAATTAATATTTGCGATAAGTAACTTTATATGTTTTGGGAGGAAATTAACAGAAAAGATCCAGAATCTCTTTTCAAATAATTTAAAAAATCTTTATTGCTTTAAATATCGTTAATGTTATTGTTGTCTACAGGAAGTTTAGGAAATTCTTTATCCATTAATTACCTGCTTTATTTTTATTGTTCATCTAACGTACACATTTACGGCTATTTCAATCTATTTCTTTTTAATACTTGTCATTGGGGAGCTATAAGCAAAGATTTAATTGCAACTGAAAAAAACTGTAATACGTTTTTTTTCTCTCTCACTTGATCAACTGGTTACTTTAAAATCTGAATCTGTGCTAACCAGGAGATACCCAATGTAAATAGCTTTACTACATCTCCGTTTTTGTATTTAAGTTCATTAAAAAGCTTAGTATAAGTTTGACACAAGAGAACCCAGTGAAGATCGAACACGTTACACAGGCGTAATAATTAACAAGGTCAACTTGTTAACTAATAGCTCCGGGAAATATGCAACCTTCAACGAATTCTGTCTCTTTATTGCCAAATGTGTTGAGATTTGTGCATTTCCCATTGTTAAAGACATTAGGATATTTGGGAACATATATATATTGTTTAAAATGTGTTATATATGTAGGGAAAGGGTGCTCAATATCGGAGATAGAGCGTTTATATAGACACAGCGTGGACATAGGGATCAAAACAGTATGGTGAATGTTAATTTCACACCTCAGTGCAATCATCAGTTTGTTTGAAGATCTCATTGAAGAGTGAAACTGAGTCACTATGGTGCATTTAATCTTATATGCAAATTGTCTTTATCGATATATCATCGTCAAAAATAATAATTCACCTGCAAAATCTACATTACAGAGAATCAATATTATTTACGAAATTATATGTCCCTTAATGTGTTCCTGACCAATCCAAACTCGTAAATATATATATATATATATATATATATATATGTGTGTGTGTGTGTGTGTGTGTGTGTGTATCTATCTATCTATCTATCTACATATATATATATATATATATATACAAATAGATTAAATACAAAACACAAATAGATAAAAAAAAATTATATATAGTTTTAATCATTTCAGCTACAAGCAGGGCAATAAAGCTACTAAGTGTAAGAGAATATGAGAGATAAAAAAAACACTATTTAGGAGAGAGAACAATAAAAGGAAAGTAATTTAAAAATAGAACATAACGCTTTACATTTCATTTAAACTTTTCAACATCTAAGCGGGAAACATGAAACCGGGACAGAGTTCCACAAGTGAGAAGTGCGATAGTAGAAACTGTTAGCATAGAAATTTCCAGTCATATCTAGCCATTTCAAATGCAATATGATGAGACCTTGCCGCCAATCTAGTACTGTATTCATAAAGTCTAGATACCAAAGGAGAAAGCTCAGCAGGACAAATATCATAAAAATATTTATAGTAAAGGCATAGGAAGCCTACGTTATGGCGGTGGGAAAGTGACTGAAGCCGAGATGACAAAAGAGAACAAATAATATTGCAGATTCTGCTTTGTATTTTATCAAGAATCTCTAAATACTTAGCAAAACGATCAGACCAGCGGTGGCAGTAATATTCAAAGCATGTACGAATGACAAACTTCTAAATGTGTAAAATAGATTCTGTCGAGATAAATTTTTTAGCACGACACGATGAACCAACTTTCCTAGCAGTAAACCTTGCATCTGATTCAATATATACCTATTATTCTTATGTCTTTACTATATATATATATATATATATATATATATATATATATATCAACTTATTTAAAATAAAAAAATATCAATAAGAGCAACGGATTATATAGCTTACAGTTCTTTTTTTTTATATATATATATATATATATATATATATATATATATATACAATTCTACAATCTACATTCAACATCATCACATGATAAGACACCAGAGGTGTTGAAACAAAATGCCTATTTTTGTAGTGATTTTATAACATATTTATGTTATAATTTTAAATAAATAATTATATTCGCTCTACTCTGTATTGAGCACTCTTTTTAAGACTAGTAATTGTTGGTTATTGGAATTTATTCCGTATACACCAATCATATATATATATATATATATATATATATATATATATATATATATATATAAACAAAAATATTCAGGAAATATTTTATTGTTTTTTCTCAATAGACAAGCTCCAGCTGTTAATGTAGATTTGCAATTTTCTTTGAGGACTTCTGTCATAAATCATGATCTCAACATGGGTCTAAACATAAAAAAAAAATGTACAGGTTTGATATCAGGGGACTTTACTACCCAACTCAGTTGTACCGCTCTCTCAATACACTCCAGTATGTTTGTGAATTCGACCTTCATTGGAGGTTCTATACTATAATCTAGTGCCATAAATATCGACTATTATACCGGTTGGAACACTTGCCGCAGATCTGTATATATTAGATATGGGCAAAAGATCCAAACGCCTTTTTTTTTTGAAAACAAGAGATTGAATACACAGTTGAAATGGGGTTTACGCTGGAAACTTATATATATATATACCTAATGATTTGTATATTCAATTGTTAAATGGTTGCCTATTCACATTCTTGTTTTTATACTGATTGTTTTTTTTTTGTTTTTTTTGTGAGATGTATTTTTTTAATTTACAAACTTATATTTATTTCACAATTTCTTCTCCTTTCAGGAATTAATGCTTTGGCACCCCCGGTAATATTTAATTTTCCCATAGGTGTTCAGAACACAACGTAAGTGTCACGTTAACCAGCTTTTTTGTTTTCATTGATACGTTTTGATTATATTTTTTCCAAGCCTCATATTGTGACAGGAATTCATCCCACCCCGCACAAAAAAGGCAACATCAAACATCTTTTTTTCTTTAAAAGAAAAACTCTGCCAGTCAGAACGATACTAATTCCAAACACAAAATCTTTATAATAAAAATTTTTATAAAAATAATCAGTATGTTTGATTTGTTTTCCCCAGGTCATAAAAATTGACAGCATATTTTGTTAAGTAAGGGTTTTATTATCGATAGGGAGAAATGGAAATTTGAACGTTTTTACTATGCGAAAGACGTCAGCAGCTAGGAGAGTTCGATTCGAGTAGAAGAGCCTTGCATTATCAGTAGCAGATTGCGTATATTTTGGCATCATGTTCTCGTTAAGACATCTCTCATTAAATAATTAGACAAGTTTTGTTTACTTATTCTTAATAGGACTTTCTCGTAATTACGGACGAGTTTCTTAGTATCCTTTTTTTTTCCTTTAATATGGATACTATGAAACTTGTCCGTAATTACGAGAGGATCCTATTAAAAATAAGTAGACAAAACTTGTCTAAATTATTTAATGAAACGTAATAATATATATATATATATATATATATATATGTGTGTGTGTGTGTGTGTGTGTGTGTGTGCGTGTGTGGAAAGACAAAGAGAGATAGAGATAGAGAGAGAGAGAGAGAGAGAGAGCGAGAGAGAGAGAGAGAGCGAGAGAATGTATTTTTATTAATCCGACATATTAAACGTTATTTTTAGTGGATACTCGTAGTTGTGTAGACGCCTGTTTATTTATTAAACAGTATATATTTCTTTATTATTTATTTTCGTCTACCAGCATGAATGTTCCAGAAATCTTATTAAAGATTTACGCCCGAGAGCCCATTTTTTTCTTTAATAAGTTTCCTCGAACATTCAGGAAAAAAGAAAGATGGTTCCTCACCAAAATCTATCTTACGTATCTATAAGTCTTCCATTCGCTCAGGCTCAGAATATTGCCGCCACGTATGGTCTGATGTTCATGCTATATATTTGGAGTTTCTTGATAAAATCCAAAGAAGAATCTGCAATATTATTGGTCCTGACCTGGCGTCTCGGTTTCAGTCACTTTCCCACCGCCGTAAGTTTGCTTCCCTGTGCCTTTTCTACAAATACTTTCAGGGTAATTGTTCGGATGAGCTCTTCATTACGATACCTAGACTTTATGAATTTAAGCGCAGTATTAGATTGGCAACCAGGTCACATCAGTTGGCTAGATGTAACCGTAAGTTCTATGCTAACAGTTTCTTTTCTCGTACTTCTCGTTTGTGGAGCTCACTTCCGGCTCCACGTTTTCCGGCCTACTTTGATCTTTAAAAATCTAAATGCAATGTCAGTCTGATTAAACTTCTGTTGTTATTGTTACTTAGTAGTGTTTCTGGTTTTTAATTCTTTCACACTCAATAACCTCTTGTGTCTTAGTGGCTTTACTGTTTTGCTTGGGGTGAATTCGATTTACCCCCCCCCCAAAAAAAAACAAAACAAAAACAAGCATGAAAATACTCCTTAGCTTAAAGTTCCTTGGTACGAAGTTAAAAAAAAAATACCGACTTGTCCAAGAATTTAAAATAATTCTCTGCATTTATCTTTGAAAGGCCCTATAATTTTACGGCCTACAATATGAACCTAAATCATTACTCACCTTCACGTACAACGGAATGAGAACAATACCATTGAATAAAGGGTTAATTTTGAAATTCCTTGAGTTTTCGCCAGATCGACAGAAAAAAAAGATAAAATAAACAATAACATCTATATTTCGATTTTATTACTAACCATTGATGACTGAGTTAATGGCAGTGATTTATTTTATTTGTTTTTATTTTTTATTTATTTATTTTTTGTCGTTTACAGGGATGAAGTAAACAAAAGAGTCTCATTCGTATATAAATATGTCACACACGTCGGTAAAGTTTACAATTTTCGACCGGTTCAGCCTTATATTCTTGTGGCCAGGACTAATTCCGTGTCGGATTTAGCCCATCGAAAGGTAAACCAATTTTTATTTCATGTCGTTTTATCTAAAATAGATGTACATATTTTACGTTAAATACTGTAAATATTTTAAAGTTTAGCATCACATACATCACTTAGTTATGGATTTAATAGCAGGGTAGACTCGGCCCTCTAGCCTTGGTTGTCAACCATTATGAGAGAAGCACAACTGTGCATTGAAAACTAAAAAGAAGGCAATAAGAGGTCACTCCTCTTTCTCTAAAAAATCATGCTATGTCCTGAAGGAATCTAGAACTTATAGAAGATTAAATAAATGTTTTAAAATGTTGTATTATAAATTTCATAAATATAGCAAAAGACGGAACTAATGTTAAAGAAAGTCGTAATGTCAAGCTGACACTCCAAATAAATGATTCTTGACCGTCCATCGATGTCAGTTTTTATTCAGCTATCTGTAAAGTTGTAAGATCAAAACATCGATTATGATAATCATCAGTCCTATGAGCGGGTGTCATCTTAGGGTCACTAAGCATCTCACCAGTTCCCTCAACATATCTGGGTTGAAACCCGGAGTGGTATTCATTCACACGTAGTATGTCTAGAGCAATTAGACCTGACGGAATCCATCCATCTTCAAGTCTATCCACAGCCGATATAATCCAACCTGAATGATCGACTTGGTCCCTGGACACGTGGTCGTTGATTCCACTCTGGGGGCCCAACGCTACCTTTGTTTTTTGCGGGTGCGTGTGAGGGAGAGTGGTAAACAATGAAATTAATATCTACTGGTCTAGGGGTCGGATGCCTTATGAATATGTACCTCTTGACATATGTTTTTTTTTAAAAATTAGCCTTTCCTTCTCGAAACAGTAGATATTAATTTCACCGTTTAAAATAACAAGAATATCTACTCAAACACGTGTACACACTAAATATAATGTTTAAAGTAATAATTAATTTTAAATTATTTGCACAAATTTATTATTTTTATGCTAGTAACATTTTTGTACTTGATGATTTTACTTTAAAAGGCTTTACGTTAGTGAAGCTTATTTTAGAGAGTTTTTTTTCGAAATAAATGAAAATAATTAAAAACTCTCACACCTGCCGAAATGTTGAAAATCACTTATAGAAATTTTTATAAATAGACTCTTAGACACTGATAGTTCAATGCTAAGACTTTACAAAAAGGTTTCTGCATAGCTTTCAATTTCTCTTTCGAATATTTAGTACATATCGTACCAGAATCATTGCATAAGTTGTCTCTGAAAAAGCCGATACACCCTAACAAAGGTAATCTAAATTCTAGACATTATTCTAAGTTCTTAATGAACCGAATATATATATTATTTGAACATACAGTTCGTCTCTTATTGAAAATCTTCTCTGTTCTGTTGAATGGGAAGAATTGAAATCTGGCTGAATCTCGTCTGCCTTTTCAAACACAGGAAGAAGACTTCTTTTGTTGACATGTTCGTCCAGTTCTTTTTCCGCTGTCTTCTTTTTGTTTTAAATTTTATTCTGTCTTCATGAGTTCAGCTAGCTTGTAGAAAACCATGTACGAAAATTCACTTGTTATTTTTCAGCACTGAGAAACTTTTCCTACAAGGATCCAAGGAAAAGACCAATTTAATTTACATGCCCGTTGAATGTATACACCATCCTGAAAGGAGGCGGAGTCAACACCAAATTAAAACTAACCCGATTTCCTTTTTTGGTTCTATGTCGTCAATTGGGAGCATTGAGCGTTTGTTTGTCTCTTTCTTCTCCCTTTCTTCCTTTTTTTTCTTTTCTTTTGCTTCTTAAAAATGAAGAAGTCAGGCGATATTACTTTTACAACGAAATCGTCTGTAGATTATTTTTTAATCAATTTTTCTAACAATAACAGTGTAATTTGTAGTTAAATATAAATACATTTACTTATTACTTTATTTTATTTAACATTTATAGATAACGTTTTACATATTAATTTTACTACGAAAATCTATTTAATAATAAAACCGATTTCTATTAATAATAATAATAATAATTATTCTTATATTTATGCATTGCTGGTTACTTATTTTGTATTTATCTCTATTCAACTGTGTTCTCTCTGCTCACAGGCCACTGAGATTGTAGCCCTGATGATAAAGAATATGCCATCCAAAGTATTTATTCCTTTAACCAGATCAAATGGTGTCGGTCTTTTCTCTGCTCCTGAAGGAGTGACCATATATCCAGAGAACAAGCAATTGGCTGACAGACCCGAATGTTACGGTAAGCAAGTCAAAGATTCCTTCTACCAGTTTCCTTTTTTGTTTTAATCCACCGATAATACAGAAAGTCAAATATGTTGGACATTAAATATCTGTATATCGAATTCAGAAGAGTTTGTTTAGTATAGAAGGCCTAATCCTTTTGTGTACAACCCACAAATTTGTTATACGTACATACAGGACCTAAAGGAAGGTGCCTGAGGTGTGGAAAAAATTGCTTTCTTGCTTTTCTGACCGTTTGGTGTAAAATAATTTCTTTTATTTTTACAAGAGTTAGATTAGACCAAAATTGAAGTACTGCTGCCCAACCTTAGCTGAAGCTGTTCAATCCTTTCCAGCCTTGACAGATTTAAAAATCGTTTAGGCTGATGCACCTTGCAGTCTCTTTCCGACAAACGCAACGTCATATGTCTCTTACTTTTCTATCGCTATTTCCATGGCAAATGTTGAGCTCTATTCTTTAGTCCTACCAGATCAGGCCTTTACTACGAGGATACACCGTCATCTTTCCCCGGAGTCGAATAAACCTCAATCCATCTGTATTCCAAATGTAAAGAGAATCTTTGAATCACACATATTAGTCGAACTTCAGTATAAAAATATTAATATATTGAAAAGCAAAAATATTTGTGTACTTTGAAAAAGCAATTTCACAGAACCATTCTATATTTTTCTATTTTTCATAGTATTTCTTCATTGGAAATTTACCAAAGACATGTCCGTCTTTTCGCTGCTAATTGCTATTATGTAGTTATCTTATTACATGACCAATGACGCTGAAAGTATTTACATAAAAAAAATAGCAAAAATAGTGTAAAATAGATATTTCTTTGTTATATATTTCATTTCGTTTACTTAACCAGTTCAATACTATCCCGTCGATTCGCATTTGCTTAGCTTGTATGTTTCTCTACTGAACCAGAGTGTATAGCTTTTTTTCTTACGATCCGACCCAGAGATTGAATTCCCGACGGCCAGGAAAGTAGATATCTTTTAACCAGCGCTTCAATCCACGGTTTCATGTAACTCTTGGAAAGCGAAACGAGAACAATTCACAACTGTAAATTGAATAAAGGGTTATAATAAAACAAGATATATAAGAGATGATAACTGGGTTCTCCATACTTTCGGCCTTGAACCATATCTAAGCTACGCTTAGAAAATCACCGTATACGAGTTGATTGTTTTTCCAAGTGGTGTAGTATTTATCATGATGGCAAACGGATTCTAGAAATCCAAGTTCGAATTGAGACCGAAGCTGATCATAATACTTTTAGGAAAGACAAAAATTCCTCTTTCTTTCCGTTCAATCCCCTGGCATGCCATGACGAAGGAAAAGATGGATGCCTGAATGCCTACCAGAATGACTTAGGGAATAACAGCAAAAATTAAATAATAACAAAATATAAGACGGTATAATAACATTTTAAAGAGTCTTATATCGTAATGATATATCGTGAAGATATATTGAAATATCGTAATGAGCAAAAATAGTACGTTTTTAACATTTGATTTGCCAAAGGACTGTGCAAATGACGTCTTCAGATAAATCAATAAAATTGTAGAATTCACGGCGTACCTCCCCTTTAAAATTATCTCCCTTTCAGAGAATAGCCTCGTCAGGTCGAGGCTTTTAAATGGATGCCATGGCGCCAAATCCATTCACAAATAACTAAACTATAAGCAGTATACAACCGCTTCGTTAGATCAATGATGAAAAAAGCGAGTGAAACCTGGGGCTCTTGGCAAAGATCATTCTTCTTTGAACATTATGGACTTACAATACGGATTCACAAACAAAGAACTATACTAAATAACAGAAACCACATCATTTGAGGACTACCAACAGTGGCAACAGCTAAAATGGATAGCACATGTAACACGATGAGGAAATAAAGGCATAACCAAGATGTTAACATTCCATACCATTTCAAATAAAAGGTTAGGAAGGAACCCCTCACCCCCCTCCTGGCAAGAGCGACAGTAGCTTCTGGACTTAGGAAACGTGTTTTCCTGAAAAAAATTTTTAAGAGAAAGATTTTTTAAATTTCAACCGAAAACAGTACTGGCTGCTCGGTCAGTGAATGGAAAATGTTTCCTTGGAGGGAAACGGTGGATATTACAATTAAAATTTACCTTTGAAATCATCTCTTCTTTAAAGAAACTCGTCTTGGACTTTAAAATGATCTCCCCTTTAAGGAATCTTATCTTTAACTGCCCATTAAAATGATCACACAAATTTGTTTTATGACCTCGGAACTTAAACCGACGAAACATCATGAAAGAAAAATTCGCTAAAAATACAAAATATGATAGCTATTAAATACTTCATACAAGCAGAGAAAGTTATTTCGAAAATAAAAGGTTTTAATTTTTTCTTTTTAAACATACGACAGTATTTTTGTTTGTGGTATGTACTGTAGGCGTGTTTTTCTCTAAACTTTCTAGTGTAGTATTTCTCTCTCTCTCTCTCTCTCTCTCACACACACACACACATATACATATACACACAGATACACATTCACACAGACAAAGACAGACACACACACACACACAAAGACATACATATATATATATATATATATATATATATAGAATGAATCTGTTCTCTTACTCTGCCTTCAGCATCAAAAGCGCTTTTGTAAATTTTTCTCCATTCATGTTCGGATTAACTGTGCTATTTTTTAAAATTGTTTTATTTTGTCAATTAGGATTATGTTGAGTTTGTTATTCTCTGCTTTCTTTCCCGCCTAGACGATTATCATCGTTTTGTTGTTTTTATTTTATTTCACAAATATTGGCGCTTTTTCCGATTGCTAGCCATCGGGAGTCGTCGATGTGTCACAGGACTTGCTCAACATTTCTACACTAATTTTCTTAACGTTCTAGTGTGTGTGTGTGTGTGTGTGTGTGTGTGTGTGTGTTTGTGTGTGTGTGTGTGTGTGTGTGAGTCTGCATGCACGTGTGCAGGTGTATCCTCTACAAATGAATGATTTTGGTGTGTATCGGAGAGCAGAAATACCTGTGTACAATTCCCATTCAAATTACATTTTTGGGGGAGGGGGGGGCTTTCAAAATAAAGCTTACATTGAAATTTATCAATGTATAATATTTACGAGTTACTGCTCAAAAGCACCTGCTATCTGAATGTAGCACGGATTTTACGGCTATCCTTTGGGAGCAGTCCTCCTTGTAGAATCAATGCATGTCGAAAGAGACATTGTCAGGATATATGTTAAAATAAGCAACTTTTTCCATGATCTTTTCTTATTTATCGATTCTTTTTGTGTAGCGCAGCTTATTCTTGTTAAATAAATAAATATGCAATAGACTTATTTCAAACCAGAATTCTACAAATTGTTATATCATTATCCAGTGAATTTTGAGGACTATACTCATATTTTTAATAGGACTAGACTAATTTTTGTTGCGTTTTTAATGGTACCGACTTCATCTTTATTGATCTGAATGGGCCTAGACTCATCTGACCCGTTTCAATGGAATTATCCTCATCTTTCTTCCTTTTTTGCTGGACAATCCTCATCTTTATTGCTTTTTAATGGGACTACCCTCATCTTCGTTACTTTGTAATGGGATTAACCTAATTTCTGTTGCTTTTAGTAGGACGAACCTAATCTTTATTGTATCTAATGAGCCTAACCTAATGTATGGTGCCTTTTTACGGAAACTATTCGCATTTTCCTTGCTTTCTAATGGGACTATTCTCAACTTTGTTGCTTTTAGTGGGACTATCCTGAGACAATTGAAATTTCTAGGGCACATAATGATGGATAGAGGGCTTGGAGAATTTGACACTGACATGAGATATTAAAAGTAAGAGAGACAGAGGAAAGCAGCGAATTATTTATCTAACAAGTTTGTGCAATTTGTTGGTAGAACAGGGATTACGATAGGTAGCCCAAAAGACGAACCTTACTAAGAGCTACAAAGGAACTTGTTGAGAGTCATGATTGTCCACATCCTGAAAGGACAAGGCACAGAAGAAGAAGAATCAACTTTGTTGTTTTTTGGTGTTGCTATCCTCATGTTTTATGCATTTGAATGAAACTTTCATCCTATCGTTCTTCTTCTATATGCCGTGTCCCTTCGGGACGTTTGGCAGTCATAGATCTCTATAATTTCCTGTCCTTTTTAGCTTTTAATAAATTTTCTCTTTTTGTTATCACTCCTAAACCTTGTCCCACCATCCATTTATTCAAACTCACTATTTTAGTTAAGTAGCTCCACGAAAACGTAAAAAAGTCAGTATACCGTGATGAAAACATGCTTCAAACTTAATGAAATCATAGTTTTATCGTGAAAATCTTTATTTTATTAAGAGGAAGGATTAAAGTATTTTGATTATTTAATTAATTTTTTTTTTTTTTTTTAGAACATTCGAATATTTGATTAAAAAAAATCGTTTTTCTTGCGTCAGCGGTTACACTAATATTTTAGCATAGCAAATTTTTGCCTCTTTTTACGGTGACAGACACATTAATTTTGAAATTCTTGCAAAAAAAACAATTGTCAGATTTTAACGAAATTTTCAGGACTTATTCACTAATGAATTAAATTATTTTTTAAATATATTTTTACATGTGTTTCAGTCCCTTACTTAATTTTATGAAAACTTGAGAAATTCATTGAGATAATTTTTAGTGACTATTAAAAGCAAAATTCTTTGAAGAATTTAAATAGTCGAATATTTTTGCAAAATCAGACTCAGTGTTACTGAAAATCTATTCTTAATCCAATAATAAAAAAATACAATAAAACTAAGACATTACTTAATTAGAGAAGCTTTGTGTGGCTTTTATTAATAATATATATTAAAGACAATATTGTTTGAAGAAAAAAAATTTTTCGATGAAAAATGAATTTTTACAAGAATTGCTTTCATTTTTTTTCACTCATTTTAAATTGAATAATTTATAAAATTTTTAAATTTTTAAAAATTCATTTTTCAATGAGATTATTATTTATTATTTTTCATTAAGTAAAATTATATTTACTAATCATATATTGTAAAACTTATTACAATCTGACGACCCTGATTATTTTTAGAAGAATTTCGATTTATCTTTGTATGTGTGATTACATGCAGAATTTCTGAAATATAGATGTACAAACCGCTAAATCTAGCATTTAAAGGTCACGTGTCCTAAGGTTTAAACCCCTTACGGCGAAAAGAAAAACAATTTTATCGTCTACTTCACCATACTTAACTATGTACACGTTCAGTTAAGAAATATTTGTATACAACATTTTATGCTATAAGTAATAGTTGATTCAAATCAAATTAATTTAACTTTAAATTTGCTAAAGTTTCAGAAATACATATTTTATTTTTGCAAGATTTTTAAAACCGAGAATTTATTGTTCATCACCATACTTAACTATGTACACATTCGGCTGTCAATCGAATGTAAATAAATCGATTAACCCGTCAGAAAAACAAGACACCGTAATTAAGAAATGCTTGTATACAACATTTTATGCCATAAGTAAGTAATTTTTGTTTCAAATGAAATTAATTTAACTTTAAATTTGCTAACGTTTCAGAATTTTTTTTGGCGGGAGTTTTAAAGTTGAAAATTAACTTCTGTTACAAAGGTGTAAAAAAAAATGACCGTTTTGATTGATTTTAATGAAAAAAATCGATTCCGATCAATAAAATTTTGAAACATATCACAGAGTATTTTGCAGACTGAAAGTAGTAAATATGAAATCATTTAACTTTCAATTAAAGCTGAAATGAAGGCTTCAAGAAATTATTTTAAACCTTACTTATATCGAATTAGTGGAGGTACCTAATGTAGGTGTATGCGTTGTTTTCCTTTTGCCTTCAATCTGTTTTTCCAAGTCTTCTTTTCTCATTATGTGCCATAGAAATGTCGTCTGTCTCTTCCTGATGTTAAATATAAGCGTCCTTTTTGCTTCCATTTTCTTTAAAACTTCGTTATTTCTCATGTTCACTCCATGGTTTTCTACTGTAGAACAACATTTCTGTTGCTTCAACTCACTTGTGAGGAGATTGTCTAGCATTCACTAATATAATTGGATCGGTTTCTTGCTTTTTAATAGAACTAGCCTTATTTTCGTCGCTTTTGATGAAACTAGCCACAATTTTTAACAGAGCTATCCTCATCTTTGTTGCTTTTTGTGGATCTATTCCCATGGACGGTATGTGTGTGAGCAATGAAGAAATTAAGAAAAATGGAAATAAAAGGACACTTTTACTTAGAATGAGAAAGAGAGTTATAATTTGTGGAACTCATGATGAGGAAAGGGGTCTTGGAGAATTTGACACTCACAAGACTTGTTGACGGTACATTGAAGCATCGAGTGACCTACTTAATGAGCTTCTGTAAATAAGAGGAAGAATCGGGACTGGATTGGATAGTGAGAGAGAAAACATTCCTTAGAGAGCCACAAGATAGGAAATTGCAGATAAACACCATTGTCTACGGCATGAACGGTAATGGGACATATATTAAAAAATAAAGAAATAGAATTAACAGATATACGCTACAGATTTGTAGTTAATCTCTGTTTGCATATATCACTAAAGATTTTTTTTTAATCGGATGTACCCGAAACAAAGCAGTAAAGCCACTAAGAGACAAGAGGTTACTGGGTGTGAAAGAATTAAAAAGCAGAAACATTATTAAGGAGCGAGAGCAATAGAAAAATAATAAGGAAGACAGTAGATAAACATTGACATTGCTTTTAATTATTATTATTATGTTTTGAATGCACCAGGTACATTAAGTTATCTGTCAAGTAATAAAATGGACCTCAGAGAGACCACACATCTTTATTTGAATTTATCCGAAGGAAGGTTGTAAAGCAACTAAGACACAAGGGATTACGGGGTATGAAAGAATAGAAAACTAAAACATTACTAAGCAGCGAGAGCAATAGCAGAGTAATCAGGAAGACAGTAGATGACGATTGACATGGTATTTAAATTTTTGCAGATTAAAGTTAACTGGAAAGCATAGAGCCGGAAGTGACTTCAACAAGCCAGAGTGCGAGAAAAGAAACTGTTAGCATAAAACTTATAGTTGCATTTAGCAAATTCAACTGCAAATTGATGAGACCTTACCGCCAATCTAGTACTGCGCTTAAATTCATAAAGACCAGGCACCATAGCAAAGAGTTCATCCAAACAATTACCATGAAAGTATTTATAGAAAAGGCACAGAGAAACTGCATTATGAGGGTGAGAAAGTGACTGATGCCAAGATGCTGGGTCAGATGCTGATTCTTCTTTAGATTTTTTGTCGTCAGTCTATTACACAATATTATTTTGATATATAGAAATTTATATATCATATTTTCCAATGTGTTTAAATATATAAATTGTTTTGATATATGGAAATTCATATATTTTCTCATGTATTTAATTTTTTTTAATTGGATTCACCTCGTCTAAGGGAATAAAGTCACTAAGAAACAAAGGGTTACTGGGTGTGAGATAATTAGAAAACAGAAGCATTATTGCAGTTCAAGAACAATAGAAGAGTAATAAGGAAGACATTAAATAATGATTGACATTGCATTTAAATTTTTGAAGATCAAAGTTATCTGGGAAGCAAGAAGCCAGAAAGGAGTTCCCCAAATGAGAAGTGCAAGAAAAGAAACTGTTAGTATAAAGCTTATGGTTACATATAGCCAATTCAACTGTAAACTAATGAGATTTTGTTACTAATCTCGTATTTTGCTTAAATTCATAAAGACTAGGTACCATAGCAAAGAGTTCATCCAAACAATTACCATGAAAGTATTTAAAGAAAAGGCACAGGGAAGCAAATTTATGGCAGTGGGAAAGTGATTGATACCGAGACAACAGGTCAGGACCAATAATATTGCTGATTCTTATATTATCAAGAATCTCCAAATATAGAGCAGGAACACCGGATCATATGTGGACGAATAGTAGACACATAGATATATGTAAGATAGACTCTGGAGAGAAAAATTATCTAGCACGACACAGTGAATCAACTTTCTTGGCAGCTGACCGAGTAATGGATTCAATAGTCTTTTCACGTTATGTCAGCAGAGATTATTAATCCGAGAAGGCGTATCTAGTCACTCTTCTGGAGGTCAGCATCAGCCACGCTGATGGAAGGCAGAAAGGGCTCTCTCAGAGGATGCTGGAGAAATGGTCGGTTCTCTGTATCGCTCCAATATGTACCTGACTCATTGCGCTATCCCTTAACTTTACAAGAACCAGATACGGCGTAAAATGAATGGAGCTGCCCAGTCTTCTGTTCCCAGTTTTGATAGAGTCCAAACGTGTCTCCGCGTTCTTATTATTTCCTGACTGGAACCTTTCCCCACGAAACGTCGCAAGATACTTTCTGCTCTAACGCTGTTTCCATGGAAAGTGGTCAGACGAACTACAGTATTTAGTTCCACCTATCTAACCTTCACGACTAAGACCCGCCATATTACGCACATTGTAGCGTACCACTCACATTTTCTTTGCATTTCATTTGTGAGATGTAAGTTACACTCGAACAGCTTCTTCCCGCATTGATCTGTAGAACCGACTCCCCAGAGAGTGTTTTCCAGATCACTACAATCTTAACCTGTTCAAGTCTAGGATTAACCGTTATCTTCTCCATATATCCACCTAAACTGTGCCTCACACTCTGTAACCCTCTACCTCGAGTGGCTCCCGGGCCTTGTACAGGGTGAACATTACTGTATATATATATATATATATATATATATGTGTGTGTGTGTGAAAAATATATAGAAAATAGGAAAGAACTCGTTACGTAAATAATCCAAAGTTCTTTAGTATTTTTGTTATTATTTTTAAAAAATAGTGCTCGATACAAAAGTAGAGCATAAATATAATTATTTATTTAAAATATGATTCCAACACGCTACATAAGAGTTCTCATGTTTCAAAATGTTTAGTACTTTAATTCAATTTAATTCAAATAATTATATTGAAGTTTTTCGGCTCTTGTTTTGAAACATGAGAATTCTTATGTAGCGTGTTGGAATCACATTTTTAAATAAATAATTATATATATATATATATATATATATATATATATATATATATGAATGAGTTTGATTAAATAGAACCGACAAGTTCTGTCTGTTTAGTTTTTTATTGTATTTTTTTCCATTTTCGAATAAGGTGTTGTGTATTGGGATCAAAATTGTAAATAAACTGTTCGATGTTCATGTTTGTGTTGTTTTTCTGTTCAAGTACATTTGACAGTCTCAGTTATTTTCAAGAACCAATCTGATTGTAGACAAATGAACCTTATCCACCACACAGACACCACAAAGAAGTGATTGATTGATGAAATGACCGTATTCGGGATGATAAAGACATTGTAAATGCTACGATCCTTTCGTTAGCTGCTGAGTATAGGCTCTGTCAGGGCTATGTACAGTTTTGAATTCAGAGTTTTCTTTCTTCTAAACTGGTTGCCAACCAAAGCTGAAGTGTATAGTTTACACTATTTAACCCATGAGTGGGGAAGTAGTAGCGAAAAAGAAAATAAACGAAGTAATTGCAAATAAAAGATAATGGACAAAAGATAGTAGACCCTCATCAACATTGAAAAAGTTCAATGGTAAATACACAGTTGGCCACCTTAAACGGTTCTTCATCGACAAGTCAGTTTTATTCAACGATCTGTTTTCTATATACTTAGTTGTTTATTTATGGATTAACCTGACACTGTCACTGTTATTTCTGCTTTCTCGCACGACAGATAAACGAACCCGATCTTCCATTTGGCCAATGAGAACACCGACTGCCACCCCCTGCCAATCTTTAACTGCGACTGTTACTCACACTGCTCCACGCTACAAGCGGTTTATGATTGCTCATCACTCAGACTGCAACTCTTTCTCGATGAACAGCTTGTGATTAGCTGTTCTAGAATGCAGCCGGACTATATAAGCCCATGATCGGAATTCCTTACCTTTCGGCCGAATTGGCATATGATCCCGAAAATTCTTATTTATTTACTTATTTATAAAGTTCATTTTCGATTTCCCTAATTCTGGACACGCTTTAAAACTCTCAAATCTAGATTTTACAGTTGATTAACATAAAACTCTGGAAATCCCGGCCCAGATAACGTTATCGGTAAAAAGAAAGAAAACAAAACAAAAACACGAATATATAAGTTTTTTTGTTGTGATTGTTCGTATATTACGAGAAAGTATTTCATCGAACTAAATTGTTTATATTAATAACTGAACTGTTTCTGTTGACTTGTCATTTCGTAGGCCGTTGCAGTGGACAATGTGCAATTACATGCACATTTGATGGTCGCAAATGGTCACGTGTTGCTGGACTAACTAACTCTCGCGCTGTATGCTTGGACGATATAGTACTATGTAATGCGCGGGACCCCTACGGCCGAAAGGAAAACATTTTGAGTCACGAATTTGCTCACCTTATCATGAGATATATGCCGTCGACCTGGAGTAGTAAGGTAATTTCCTGAATTTCATTACACATTGCAAAAAAGTTTTGTTATTTTAGAGTTCGATATAAACATCGGCACAAGAAAAATTTCACTTCTGAATGACGCTAAATCATACGGATGGATTATCATCACCAATAAGAAAAAAAAAGAAGAGTATAAATTATTTTTTAACTTAATATAAAAATAATGAAAAAGGGAAAATTGACAGACATTTTCTGATTGCCCCTGACGAGTGGACCGAACACAAAGCTCCGTCTACAAAACTTTGAAGTCGAGGTGTTAAATATAACATCAATCAGCTAAGTGACAAATTTTATATTTGTACTAAATATATATATATATATATATATATATATATATATATATATAATATTAGGCAGCATCCAGTTTTATAAATGAGGACCACACCATTCAATGGATTAACAGTATTTTAATACATACATTATGTTCTACTAGCGAAGTGATTTCGCCATTAATCGCATTAATATTGCTGATTGATTCTATGTATGATTATTTTTATATATATTATATATATATATATATATATATATATATATATATATATATATATAATATAAATGACAAATTGGAAAAATTCTGTGACTCGTTTCATCCGTTAGGACTTCATCGGACTGAAATGCATCACAAAACCTTTTTCCAATTTGTGATACATCTTTTTTTTCAAAACTGTTCTTGATACACAAAAATTTATATAAAAATTTGCATATATATATATATATATATATATATATATATATATATGAACAAACTATACTATATATACATATAGTCTGGTTCGTTTTTAAGATTATCCTGGAGACTATTTAAATAAACTAGTCCACTCCTGAAAAATAGGGAAAATTTTGGCGCGAAATAATTTTTGTAGATTAGCATTCATTAATTTATTAGACCTTCTTTAAGCCAAGACTTTTGTCAGAAGCGAAAATATTTTTATCGATTTACAAACAGGGTCCTGATCATAATGTCTCTACATTGTAAAATAGATTCCTGACTTTTATAGAGTTATCTTGTTTTTCTGGCATCAACGTTGGTCCTTATATTTTTACAGGAAATTTAAGCGTCTTTTGCGGTTAAAAAAAAACCCATTGATTTGGAAATTAATGCAAAAATCAGATAATTGTCGGAATAAAAGGAAACTTTCAGGACTTAGAAATTAATGAAATTATTCTTTAAATTTTGGTAAAAAAATATATTTTTACATCTGCTATCACCACTCATTTAATTTTATGAAATTTCGAGAAATTCTTTTTTTATTTATTTATTTATTTTTTTTGTATCACTTACTATTTATGTTAGTTATCAGAGAATTTAAATCAAAAGATGTTTTCGGTCAAACAACCCGAATTACAGAAAATCTGCTCTGAATATTAAAATAAAAAATACAATAAAACTATGATATTATTTAATTAGAAAAGCTTTTAATTGATTTTACGAATAGAATATATTATGAACACTATTGTCTGAAGAAAAAAAATCTTTTTAATTTATAATGAAATTTTACAAGAACTATTTTCTATTTTTTTTAATTAGAATAATTTATAAACTTTTAAATTCTTTAAAATTCTGTATTAATTTGTAGTGACAAAATGATATTAGCTTAAAACTATATTTACTTATCATAAATGAAAAATCTCACTACAATTCAACAACACAAGTATTTTAAAAATAATTTTAAATTCTCATGTGTTCATAAACGTGTCGATTTTGTGCAAATACGGACGCCCATACGCGACATTATTAGAAAATAATGTATTTACCGATAGTAAATTTAAAATTTATTGATAATTTTCTAACTTTTTCTCAATAAGCGTCTTCGTGAGTAAGTCTGTAAAGCCAAAGAACGTACAATTTAATAAAATATTAGAATGCTTAAACTATTTTAAATTTTTAAGATTACTGGTCAGTAAAAAAAAAAAATATAACGAAAAGTTAGTTAAATTTCTCAAACATCAGGCTGTCAATAAATTATTCAACACATAAAAACATCCACGCAGTTTTAAAAATGCTTTTCTACGGTATTTTTAAACTAGAAGTAATATTTGTTTAAATCTCAAATAACGTTTCAGAAAAGTATATTTTATTTATGAAAGATTTTAATGAAGAGAATTATGCTGTGTTGACAGATATGTCAATATGGACGAATTAATCGATTTTAATAAGTAGAACAAAAAAGATTCCAATTAGTTTAAATTCTGTTTGATATACGCCAAAGTATTTTACTCATTGGGAATATTAATTTTTATCTATTGGCTTGGAATCAAATTAAACCTTCAAAAAAGATTTTTTTAAATATTTTAAACTTTATGTATAGCTTTTTTTTGAGGTACCTAAATAAAGGTTACCTAAATTGAAATGAATGCTACATATTATGATCACAAAAATAAGTAATAATGAAGCAAAGTACATCAGTAGTACTATACATGTTACAAGGGCATATTAATGACCGTTACAAGTGGGTGTCCTCCCTTTGAATTGGATCTCATTGAACTGACATGGTAATCTCAGTGCATTCTTTGATCACACTGTTGTCAGTAGATTTTTCATATTTACTATAATCATCTAGAGATAGGACTGATTGCTAACAAGCTTAAAGTTGAATGGAAACTGACAAAGATTTAAGAAATGCTGTATAATATGGAATATAAGAGACCCAATTTAAAAAAAATTTGAACAAAATATGTTCTGAGTTTATACGCGAAATTTGGTATTTGTAGGGTGGCATTTACCAAGATACCGTTGATTACAACAATTTGTAACTCGCCCAGATTCATAATACTATATTATATGCAAATTGCCTAACTCAAAAATACTATATTATTAATGTATGTAAATTGCCTAGCTCTATAACACTGTATTATTATTATATGTAAATTGCCTCGCTCCATAATACTTTATGATTATTATATGTAAATTGCCTAGCTCTATAATACTGTATTATTATATGTAAATTGCCTAGTTCCATTATACAAAATATTATTATATGTAAATTGCCTAGTTCAATAATACAATAATATTATTATATGTAAATTGCCTAGCTCCATAATACTATAATATTTTTATATGTAAATTGTCTAGCTCAATAATACTACAATATTATTATATAACACAATATTATTATTATATGTAAATTGCCATAATACTATAATATTTTCATACTCTATAAACTGTATTATTATATGTGCCTAGTTCAATTATACAAAGTTTATTATATAAATACAATACAATAATATTATTATATGTAAATTGCCTAGCTCCATAATACTATAATATTATTATATGTAAATTGTCTAGCTCAATAATACTATAATATTATTATATGTAAATTGCCTAGCCCCATATATCTTCTGTGCTATAAAATACTGTTTCTGCTTCAAATCGAGCAAATACACGATAGTTGAGGTAGTTGCAGGTGGTAGGGCTATAAGTTCAACAAGATCCGAGGATTTTACCCAATACAAGATTTTACTTGTGATTCACCCAAGGTAGAGGGTTACAATCAAAACTGTAATAATGAATTAAGTCTATGATATAAATGAAAGTGAAGGTGGTAAGAAGCGAAAATTCATAATCTTTGAATCTGTTATCAAATCTAATTCAACTTCATTGTTATATTTCTTAAACTTCACTTTCCTCAGAGTTTTAATGGAGGTAGTTGTGGAGAGTCATAATCGCTTACGTCCTATAGGAACATGGTATATGAACGAAAAAAGATGTAGAATATAACTTGTTTAGTCTCCGTTTCTCTTTATATGCTCCGATCACACTAGCGTAACAACGACAAAATCATAAATGACTGGCGATGGGACAGGGTGCACAAAGATGATTCTTTTTAAGATTAATGACTGTGACTTGAATTTTAACTCTTTTTCCTGGATCGTTTTTTTCTAATGCCAAATCTATAAATTGGGATAAAACTCATTGAGGATTACGAATCCCGTAATCCATGTAGTTGGATCACTACATGTACTGTAGTAATAGTAGCAGTAAGTGTGTCTAGGACAAAAAACCTGACGGAGACCATCCTTCTTCAGATTGGTTTTGAATTTATCCTTCCAGATTGATTGATCTACAAAGGCTAGAATTGCCTGCTCTATTATTTACGTGTTTTCCGTCTCCTCTAATAATTGCCAACCAAGGTTAAAGTTTTCGGTCTAAACTGCTATTTAACCCATAGCTTTTCCAATGATATTAGTGCAAATCAAACAAAAAACACTCAATGAATTTGAACCGAACACGCCGATTCTGCTTCTTACCCTAGCCACCCAACTGTCAGTTCAGAACTACCTCAGCGTATCAAGAGCATTTGTCCGTATAAATAATAAGATTGTATCCGTAACCAGCTTTTCATGCCTGTTGCGTAGCTTATTGCTCTTGGTATTCCTCAGCGGTCACTCATTTAAGTACTCATTTAAGTACTCATTTAAGTACTAACCAGGCTTGACTTAATTTAAGTACTCATTTAAGTACTCATTTAAGTACTAACCAGGCTTGACTTAATTTAAGTACTCATTTAAGTACTAAGCAGGCTTGACTTAATTTAAGTACTCATTTAAGTACTCATTTAAGTACTAACCAGGCTTGACTTAATTTAATACTCATTTAAGTACTCATTTAAGTACTAACCAGGCTTGACTTAATTTAAGTACTCATTTAAGTACTCATTTAAGTACTAACCAGGCTTGACTTAATTTAAGTACTCATTTAAGTACTCATTTAAGTACTAACCAGCCTTGACTTAATTTAAGTACTCATTTAAGTACTCATTTAAGTACTAACCAGGCTTGACTTAATTTAAGTACTCATTTAAGTACTCATTTAAGTACTAACCAGGCTTGACTTAATTTCGGTGATCTAAACAGAACCAATATCAATATGATATAGCTGTAACCTTAGGCACTACCCGAAAATCTTAAACTCATTACATTATTAGAAAAGCCATTTTATATACGAAATTATTTTCTTTAATTAATTATCTTTGTAATTATATTTCATTATTTCATCATTAGATGACATTTTTTTTCTTTCGAAATATTCC
Organism: Acanthosepion pharaonis; assembly: GCA_903632075.3. NCBI lineage: Eukaryota > Metazoa > Mollusca > Cephalopoda > Sepiida > Sepiidae > Acanthosepion > Acanthosepion pharaonis. The sequence continues at coordinate 762,265 of CAHIKZ030000036.1, forward strand.
TTCAACTGTACAATCGTCCGGCCTCTCGTTGTTTCTAAAACAAACTGTTTGCCACTGGTTCATTCTGACTGCATTTCTTTCACAGATTTCTAGGGCTTACCGATTAGCAAAATCCAGACGAACTTGGAAATTGGGCACGTACGCCATGGCCACTGAATGGGAATATTGGGCCGAAGCATCAGAAGCTTTCTTCCTTAACGTCCTCAGAACAGATGTCACCGGCGGCATGAACATGTAAGTCAAGTTTCCCCCACCCTGGGCGATATCGCCTACCGGTGGGCGATTTCAACTGATGAGTAAACGATGAGCAACGGAACAGAAAATGGTGGGCGACTGGAAATTTTGGTGGGTGATATAGGATTTTGAGTATTAAAAAGGCATTTCAATATATGCTACCCGAAAAAAATATTCAAAGAAGATATGTAAAGTACCCGTATAAAAAAAAAACAAAAAAAATACAGGAGGCTAAATGGGAATAAATGGATAAGATATAAATATCCTCGCAAACAACGACTTTTTTGCTATAGTTTTGAGAAGGGGTCATTAACATTCAAAAATAGTTCAAAATCAAATAAGGGAAGACCAAGAAGAACAAAAAATATCCGAACTTTTAATTTTTATTAGTTGCTCATAATGTATAATCTTTTTGTGGAGCGGCTCGCATTGAGGAATCGGAGAGCCGAGTTCGAATTCCAGTCGAATCCATTACAGTCACTTACGTGCTAATAACCTTGGGAAAGATATGAATTCTTTTCTTCTTCCCCAGCTAAGGGTAAATAGCAGGACAGGCAGGGTTCTATAGCATTGGATTGCAACTGGTCTACCGCAGAAGCTGGAAAAAATCAGCCTCATCAGTGTTGTAGAGTAGTTTTCACAGTGGAGGTTTGTATTTCGCTAAGTCGGTCCTAAAAAGTGTCCGACGTACAAAACGTTAGGAACTTGTAATAATAATTAATTAATGACGCAGCAATCTAGTTGTGATGGTTGATACTCCAATGTCCGACATCAACTGACTCGCTCAACACCACTGAGCCCAACTGGCGACCGCTACTACTACTACTACTTATTATGTGTGGGAGAGTCTATTAATAATAGAATAGGTATGTCAGGTATAACAGTCAGTCATGTGAAAGTAGGCGATGGTGCGAAAAAATGTTGGGAATCCTTGATGTAAGTGGATATTTATCCTCTTCGATGGAAAACCAAAAACGTTTAGGAGATCACAAAATGGAACCTACAGATCTAATTGAAATTCTGGTTACTGACTGTTGGTGTTAAGACATGCCAGAGTATAATCCGATGTTCCATTAAATTCGTTTTGTCACTCACGCTAATAGAAGTCATAAGTGGAACAATATTGTCTAAAACATACAAAATGATTCCTCGTCTAAGCTCTGATCATCCCACGTCGCATTCCGATTCTCAATCTTGTCGGTGTGCTGGGGAAGGGCCCGCTGCATGCTTACAAGTTAACACAATGAAAGACAAACGCCACGTCGAGAAAGAAGACACGAACCCTGTATCGTAAATTATATGTAGGCATTTTATTCAGGGCTCAACTGGGTAGGTGATACTTGGGACAACTTTTGCTATGTCAGCTATTCCTCTACCGACTCTTCGCTCATCTACTCTTCCCGACGTGGTGGTTGACAATACGAAATGGAGGTTTCGGAACCGCGCGGTGCGCAAGTCCGTCTACCGCTAAGGGCGGACCAGAAGTCTCTCCAATGCTAAGCATGACTGTTAGTATAGACCAACATCCGGATATAGCCTATTTCCGATTTTGTTGCCACTTGATCTCCGAAAATCTCTTTACTCCCCTCCTCGGTTAAATTTGCTGCCGTTTAGATGACCGGACTTAAAAAGGAACCATCTGCTGGTCTATCAAACAGAAACACTTGAGATCAGATAAAACTATTTCTTCTCTCTCTATGTGGGTGTCCATAGTTTCACAATTGTAAAGGTCTCTATTCTAAAGGCATTCACTAGAATATTTCATCATTTTCAAAATAAGTGAATTTAAAATGCACGTATTTTACATATACTTCTACACAGAATAAGGTGTAACATTGTTCCAAAAAGGAGTGAAATATGTATTTATATTATCAGTTGTAAAGGAGCTGTTATTGTGGTCACATGGGGTAATTCTAAACATGAGATAGCATAATGTTTACGCTAAAACTAGCTCATCATGCGACACCTAGTATGCCCAGGGTTTAAGATCCCAAGAAAAGAAACATGACACGTCTTGTCATTACGGTATCCTGTTGTTGGAGAGAAGTAAGAAGTAGAGAAAGACGGAGAGAGGGGGCTTTCCTTTTATAGTGCTTTATACAACGCCACGTAGTAGGTGTTAAGAGAAGTCCTTTGGCAGACAAGATGGTGGTGGTGGTCCCAATTAAGAAAAATAACGTTGATGCAACGATTCTGCCACGTTATATATAAGTTTAAAAAATGTTTTTTTTTTTTTTGTAGACTCTTTTCAACGTGACCGCGACTTCAACTTTTATCGTTGTAAATACGTTTCCTAGTAACGTTACATTAGCAGAAAATGGATAATAAATTCCAGGAAGATATTATAACGTAGATTCATTATCTAAATTAGCGAAGAAAATTAAGTGTATTGGAAATACGTCGATGGGAAATTAAATGAAATATACATACGTTCTTTTCATCCCACTTCATATGAACTGAAAAGGAACTTTTTAGTATGAATACAACGGGACATAATTTCCGATCTTTCATTCAAAATATTTTTGGGGGTCTGGAAATGTTAATATAGCTAGTTTTTCTTGTTGACAAAGGTTGCAGATGTTGCTATGATTGTGGTGGTTTATATATAATATATATATAGAGAGAGATAAATAAAACCACTTTTGTTATTTATTGTCAGTATTACTTGAATTTAAGTTTCTTTATGACATACAAACATAAAAATGTCCTCTTATTTTACAGGTGTGGAACACACAGAGTATGTGCAAGTGAGATGGCGTCTAGGAGGTACCTTCAACAGCACGACCCAGCCGTCTTTGAGGTTCTGAGTTACGTCTATACGAATAAAAACCCGTCTCTCCCTGGGAACTTAAAGGCCTGCCAATGAAAGGAGAAAACGCAAAGCTGAGTCGTTAAGACATGCTTCTGTTTGTCATCATTAACATGCATGACGAAAATGAATACTCATTTACATGATTATATTAATGGTGGGGGAATAAAATAATATCCAATGAATATGGGCTAAGAATTATTATTATTATGATTATTATTATTATTTGTGTATGTTGTTTCCTGCTTTGTATCCTGTAGAGCTGGGTCTAAACTATGGTCCTTAGGCCCTAAGGAGAATTCTACGACAATAAAATATCCGTAGAAATTCCCCTATCGCACCGTTAAATATTTGTGCTTAACAACTTTGACAAAATATTGCAACAACAATTATAAATATAAATGTTAGTCGTTATTTTAAGAAGTAAGCGGGTACAAATGAAAGATTTGAAATTAATAACTTTTTTCATTTCACTGATATAGTCGTTAAACACTTTATTTTCCCTTCTTTCTTTCATTCATTTTCTCACTGAAACAAAGAATTTTCTTTTCCTCTCTTTCCAGTACCCCAAATGATAACTAGGAGAATAGTGACGTGAACGTTATGCTATTATTATTTTATTTCTTTTGATTTCTGGTGTGTACACATTTCTTTCCGGGTCCCGCCCAGAGGCCTATGATTAGAAATGGCGTCATGACAATTTCCACTGATCAATAAAAAAAAAAAAAATACAAGAACAAACTAACCCACAAACATATTTTACATAGATAAAGCCCTTTGGGCTGTACACGTGAGAACAATTTTTTGTATTTCTTTAAGGCATGGACTTCCAGGAATCCCTTCATTTAGTCTACTGGAATCTTTTTCAACCAATCCGAGGGCTCCAACTATAACAGGGATTGTTGATGTTCCCATGTGCCACATTTTTGAGATTTCGATTTCAAGGTCCTTGTATTTTGATAGATTTTTGAAGATCTTCAACGATACATTTCAATCTGCAGGGACCGCCATATCAATAAGGAGGCACTTTTTTGTGTGCAATCTCTAATAACAATGGCTGGGCGGTTAGCTGTGATTGTTCTGTCTGTGTGTTTTGTGTAGTCCCATAAAATTGTAACAGGTCATATCTCCGTAAATGGGTCTGGGATTATTATTATTATGATTATGATTATATGCATTTGATTATTTACACTTAATGGTTAGCATCTGTTACTAGACAGAGAGTAACTGACAACAAATCTGAAAACTCCTTTCTCCAGTATCATTCAGACCCTCTATATTCTGTCTTGGTCTGGAAATTCTCAATTCTTCGAATCCCCAATTCATCCAATTCCGATTCTAGAAAATTTGTTTATAAATTATCAGTAGTATAAAACATACAATTTGCTTTTAAGTTAATTTGTTCAAGATGTCAAGAAGGATTTTTCATTCATCACAGAAATATACGGCTAGCCATCATCGCACCTAAGCAGAAGTTACCGGAGCTCTTATAAATTGGCGATTTTTAAAATTCTCTTTCTTTCTACTCATTCACTAAACTACTGCATTTTCTTTTCATCTCCTCAGTAAATTGTATTATTACTTCTTCTATGAGCCGCATTCCTTCAGGATATTGAGAATGGTGATTCTTTACAGTTTCCTCTTTGATTGAGGAATCGGAGAGCCGAGTTCGAATTCCAGTCGAATCCATTACATCTACTCACGTGCTAATACCCTTGCGAAAGGTATGAATCCTCTTCTTCTCTCCCCCACCAGCTATGGGTAAATAGCAGAACAGACTGGGTTCTATGGTCGAGGAGAAGGACAACTCTAAATTCAAAAACCTGCGGAGGGTTGTTTGGGGAGCTTGTGGCACGTTCAAAATCAGATAAGGGAAGACCAAGAAGAACAAAAAATATCCAAACTTTTATTTATTTATTTATTTATTTTTGTTGCTCATAATGTGTATTCTTTTTGTGGAGTAATGGATAGCGGCTCGGATTGAGGAATCGGAGAGCCGAGTTCGAATTCCAGTCGAATCCATTACAGTCACTTATGTGCTAATACCCTTGGGGACAATATGAATCCTCCTATTAAAGCTATGGGTAAATAGCAGGACAGACCGGATTCTATAGCCTTGGATGGCAACTGGTCTACCGCAGAAAGAAATGGTAACCTACTGCGGGAAAAAATCTGCCTCGTCAGTCATGTATCGAAAGATACATGATCGCCTACGCGTGTATCACGCATGGCTCACAACTGACAAACTTGTGGTTTTTTCTCCAAAAACAATCAACCTTTCCCCATTTCTAACGCAGAAGTTTACGCATATGGTCTTCTGTAGTAGATCTTTTTAGTAGTGCTGTCGGCCTTATGATGAATCATTCATATCTGATGCGGTCCACTGTTCGGAAAAGGTTGCCCATGCCTGATCTAGCTAATGTCTTACCGTTATGTAGGAGGTATTTCTGGGCGGTACCTCCCTTCGTTAGTTTGCACTATCGTTACACTCTGCCAATACCTCATAAAGTATAGATTATTCCGTTTTGATCACGTGGAAAGAAAGAAAAATACACTACTAAATGAAAGAAGGGAAGATAAAATTGTTTAACGTCTCTTGCCAATACCACATAAATAATGGACTATTCCGTTTTGATCACGTGGAAAGAGGGAAAAGACACTATTTCGGTGAGAAAGAAAGAAAGAAAGAAAGAAGTTTCATTGAAATGGAAAAAGCTGTCAATTTCAAATCTTAACATTTTTTTTACCTACTTGTTAAAATAACGACCAAAATCCATATTTAGGAAATTGCAATATTTTGTTAAATTTGTTAAGCTGAAATATTTAACGATGTGATAGGAAGATTTTTACGGATTTTTTTATTGTCTTAGAACTCGCCATTTAATCATTAACTTAAGAATTAAGATTCATCAGAATATTAAAATAGAAAAACCTTGAAATTTTTACGGGTTAAAACTAGTTACTTAAGTTATAAAGGATTATAAAATTTAACTCCTACAATTTTTTTTCGTAATGAGAATATTTTTGTTAAACCATAAAGCAGAAGGGGTAGAAACCGAAGCAAAAAGAAAACAAATAAAAATAAATAAATAGTTACTCCTCTTGAACAAATCTAAAATACGCTAGAGATGAAACATAAGTTTACAGACCCCACCCCGTCACTTACATATGCACGCAATTACATAATAGCGACCCCAATAAATTGAGTGACTCGATAATAAAATAAAAATACTGCAAGCAAAGGATAGAAAAAAAAATTAGCAACAGCAGTTTTTCTTTCAGTTTCCATTTTTCCCCTTCACGCCCTGCGGCAGAAGTAAGGCCACTTATTTCTATCTTAGAAACTTTCACACTTCTGTGTGAAAGTTTCTAAGATGGAAAACGGACTTGTAAAAGCCTGAACAATCTGCTTCGTCGTTTATTTATTTATTTTTTAGTGAAACCTGGTTTCTATACGTTTCATTTAAAAATGTCTTTTCTAATGGCCGTACACTTTTCTTCTCTCTTCAAACTTTGTTTTATATGAAAACTCGTATTAGTAAATATTCAGTTAAACTAACCAAACAAAAATGGGTGCTACTATAGTACATCTACCAAGGCATTTGCGACCTGCCGTAAATGACTATGCACTCATTATTGCTGGAAAATGCTCAGTAAAAACGATGACCAATTTATTGTTATTTTTAAATGACATCAAATCGAATTACAAACATGAAAATCACTATTTGATGATTTTTAAAAATTTTTTATAAAAAATTATTAATGATTTTTAATACATAACCAGTTCACTGTTCACTGCCTTTAGCCCTAACCCTAACCCTAACATATTTCATACTTCCAACAGTTGATAAATATTATACAATAGTAGAAAATGAATAGTAGATATGATACGATAGTAGAAAATGAACGGTAGGTATCATACTAGAGTAGCGCCTAAAAATGACTCTCCCATCCCGGTATAGTTTCTTCTGCTCTTTAGGAAAATGGCGATATATATATATATATATATATATATATATATATATATATATATATATATATATATATATATATATATTCTTTTGGATTCTGTTCATTTTTGAAGAGATGATTTTTTTAAGCTCAAGTGAACTGGATCTAAAAGGAGAGGTTGATATAATCTACGTAATAATATAAACAAGATCCTTCGAAAACTCCAGAAGACCAAGAAAGGCCAAAGAAAAGCCAGAACTCTCCATCCTCTGAACCCTTCTCGCCTATCATGCGGTGGCTGCGGGCGTCTCTTCAAATAGGATTCATTTCACACAAATACTCCGCAACAAGTTCCACCAACGACGAATATGGACTCTGGTGTTGCGTTTTGATTATGACATCGATTATTCAATTTACAATGTTAATGCACAACAGGACGAGTAATTTAAAAAATTACGAATTTTTAACGAATTTACGTAACTTCATAAAAATAGTTTTTTGTGTTCTGTCTTGCTTTTTGATTTAAACCAGAAATTCAATTTAAAGAAAAATAATAAAAAAGAAAATGAAATCTAAAAGCAATTTATGTCATGGTTCGCTACAGACGTATTTTTTATTTATTATCTGTGAATTTGTTATAAAGTTGATGTGACAGCTTAAGTTTAAAACGAAACAAACAAATCACAAGATCAAGAAAGAAAATATAGATCCAATTTCAAAAATCTTAATGCACATAAAACCGCTAGGAATCAACAGTCACACTTTTAAAAACGGTCCGATCGTAATCAAAAAAGTAGCGTCACACATGCGTTAGTTTCCCTTTTTTTCCCGGTTAACTTAGCTAGGGTATGTAAGCTCATTGGTCCCTTTTATTTCTGTCCCTATTTTTTACTTTTGTTTTAATTCCCCATCCCCTCCCTCGTTAGGTGGTTAGTGATGTCAGTTTTCTGGTGGATGTGGGGCGCCTTTCGTTTCGTGTGTGTGTTTTCGTATTTGTTGTTGTGTATGAATGAGTGAGTGTTCGTGTGAACGCTTGTTGGTTTGAATGTGTCTTTATTTTCTTAGTCCCGCATCGATTTCGTCCGGTTAACTGATATTTCTGCCACATTCATAGTTTGTGGGGGGTTTTATTACTAACTCAATTTTGTTCAGTTTATTGTATATATTAAATTCACTTTGTAAATATTCATTTGGGGATTTTAAAAGTTGTTATTTTTATGACCCTCCCCCCATGAACAATATTTGTATATAAGGGGACTAGTTTGGACGTCATAGAGAAACTGCGGTATTATGGTGGACGTAGTAAGAAAGGTAGGAGTGAATGTGATGTTTTGGTGATTGGAGTATTGTTGGCATGTTTGGGTCAGTGTCTGTGACTAGCTACGTTTTAGATTTAAGACAGAAGAAGAGCGTCATTCCCCATCCCCCTCTTTGGCCTTGTGCCGCATTTTGTATGTTTTAATGCAAATAAATATTAGCATCACTCATGCGTAGTGAGGCGATTGCAAATGGCCGCTCCTCGCGACCACGCATGACATCGTCGATCCCTGGCGGCGTCGGCAATGTTGGATTTACACGCCAAACAGTTACGTGTCTGCTCTTCCTGGTGTGGTAAGTATATTCTCTCACTATAGAATTGCCATGAATTCTTTGGAAAAATTGTAGAGTGGTTTTAACATCATTTAAAAGCTCTAATTAGAAATTGAATGATTACCGTTTGGTTGACCTCTTAGGGAGAAATATAAGGATATCGTGACTTATTTTCAAGTCGTCAGAACCGTAACTTAACACGAGTAGAATATAGTTAATTTAGGTAACTAACCCCTAATAATATGTGGAGGGTATTTTTATTTTTTTATGACGATGGCTTTGTTCGGATAAGATCATTTATTACTACTCGTACACTTAATTAATATGCGTGTATTTAGTCTGTTCTTGTTTTTAAGGCGCGAATCCCTTGAATTTCTTTGGGGTTGGTTACGTTATCGTATGAGAAGCTGCATATTTGGGGGATCAGAACCTATCATAGTAGCTGCTTCATTTTTTTATACCCTACCTCAGCGGTGTTCAGCGAGAAAAAAGAGCGATTTCTTGAATCTCGAAGTTATGCGAATTCTCTCACAAGTGTATTGATAGATTAATGCTAGCCAATTAACATCTTTGTTTGATATCCATCTAGGCTGACGTCGAAATCATAAATTGTCGTTTTTTTTAACACTTGTTATCTTTCTGATCTTCCTTTTCATTCAATAATACATACACTAATGAGTTCTGATCAAAAACTATCGGAGTTGGTGCTATAAAAGGTAAACTACAACACATATCAATTCGGCATTTAATCTACTTCAAAGTAGTCCTCTTCTGAAGCCACGCACTCTATTCGAAGTCGTTTTCATTGATGGAAGCATTCCTGGAGCCCCTTTTTGGGGGGATAGCGAGCAGCTGCCTCGTCACATTCTCTTGGATTTTCTCCACGTCTTGAAATCTTATTCTTTACAAGTGGGATGAGATTTGATTTCTGAAAAAGTCACAAGTGGCGAGATCTGGGAAATATGGTAGTTGTCGGACCTGGGGAATATTCTGCTTGGAAAAAACAAACAAACAAAAAAACTGCTGCACAAGCCATGATCAATGAGTGTCTTGGCTAAGACGATAAACTACATCCAACAGTAAGGCTTCTGATCAGGTTTTGAGGAGCGTGGAAACACCTTTTAATTGTTGGTGTTCCCAGTTCCACCTTGACCCGGGTGGTAGCACCTGTTAGGGTCCCAGCTATGGGCAAATAGTTGACTCCCAAAATGGGGTCAAATCACTATGAAAGTGCAAAAATAGGTTTTAATAACAGCAATACATTTTGTAAAAGGTTATTACCAGCAATGAATTTTTGAAGAAAAAATTATTACCAGCAATACATTTAAAAAATTATATATTAGCAGCAATACATTTTTGGAAAAAAATAATATTACCAGCAATAAAAATCTTGTCCGTATTTAATAATCCATAGAGACTGATATGCCGTAAAACAAACCAAACCAAACCATGATCAATGATGGAATCTGTGTTGTGGTGAGATGACCACACTCTACACACTTTCCTTCCAATGACTGCTATAAACAACGGGAGTCAGCGAGCACATAATATGTTAATGTGTATGTGTTACGGAATTCGAGGTCAATTTGTGCCAAGCGGCTTCACTCTGTCCTTTAGCTTAGTTATCATAGCAACAGTCCCGATACTTTTTGATCAGACCTCGTATATATGTACACATTTATTGTATTAATTCTTTCTCTACTTATCAATTTTTCTAATCAGGAAACTTTATTTTTCATAGAAAATATTCGTCCTTTGACACTGTCAAAGGACGAATATTTTCTATGAAATTTCTCGGACATTCAGGCCGGTAAATCTTATTTAATACTGTTTATTATAAAACAGAGCATTTACTAAAATACTTGTATCTATAAAAAGAATGTTAAACATAAAAATGTCTTTAAATAATTGTCGGACTTTTTCCATTTCATAATGTAAACTTGATTATTTTAACTTATTTTCCTTTCTTATTATTTCGTTTACACCATAAGGAAGTTGAAAATAATTTTCAGAAGTTTAAACAGAAGTCTCCCAAGTTCTTGTTATACCGTACCTATGGACTAAAAGTGTATGTACCAATCCGTATAAATACATTAGAATGTACTGTATGTGGTAGTCATTGGTATTCCCTTGCAATTGACCTTGATTCACTTCTAGTTCACCCGTAGTAGTTGATTACTTACTACACGCCGCTGGCGAATCTTGTATGTTGTTTCTGTTATAAATATTATTGTTCCATTTCCAACCTTCGTTTTGGTTATTCTTATTCAGTAACCTTTTTCTAGGTTACAACAGTTCTTAACCCCCACGGGGCATATATTGTAATCGGTGTCACCCTAAGCATGCAGTACAACTACTAAGACACAAGGAGTTACAGGGTGTGGAGGAATTAGGAGCAAAAACATTAGCAACGAGTAGAAAGAGAAAAGAGTAATTAGGAAGACAGTAGATAGCAATTAACATTGCATCTAAAGTTTTGCAGATTAAAGTTGGCTGGAAAGTACGAAGCCGGAAGGGAGTTCCACAAGCGAGAAGTGCGATAAAAGAAGCTGTACCATAGTGAAGAACTCATCCGAACAATTGCTATGAAAATATTTATTAAAAAAAGCACAGAGAGGCAACCTTACGGTGGTGGCTAAGTGACTGAAGCCGAGCCGAAAGATCAGAAGCAATAATTTTGCTGATTTTGCTTTGGACCTTATCAAGAAGTTCCAGGTAAATAGCAGGAGCACCGGACCATATATGGCAGTAATATTCTAATCAAGGACGAATTGTAGACTTATAGATATGCAAGATAGATTCCGGAGAGAAAAAATGTCTTGCACGATACAGTAAACCGACTTTATTATCAGCTGACCTAGCAATAGATTCAATATACTCATTTCTTTTCATGTTAGCTGAGAACGTTATCCCGAGAAGGCACAACGTGTCACTTCCCTGGAGGTTAGCATTTAGCCATGGTGATGGAAGTCAGAGAGGGGTCTCTCGATTAATAGAGAGAAGTTTAGTTTTGAGGGCGTTAAAATTGACAAACCATCTTTCGTCCCGTTAACGACGGTCTTCAGGTCATTTTGTACATCAGCTGCCATTTTAACCTTGTCGGACTGATCAGCCTTACTATCGAGGCAGGAGTAAATGGCAGTGCCGTCAGCGTAGATGCGAAGTTTAGCTAATGTCATCAAACAGCGTAAGATCAAGGATGGAGCTCTGGTGGACACCCGAGTTAGTACGAAAGGATCTAGACGAGTGGCCGTTCAGGATAACTTTCATTTCATGATCTGATAGGAACAACTGGATCAGCTAGAAGAAGAAGAAACAACAACAACAACTACTACTACTACTACTTGGCGGACAAATAAATGTCAAGGACTTAAAAAGAACGAAAGAAGCAGATGCAGACCAACACAATACACATTAGTGGCTGAGGAGCACCAGGTTAGCACAATGCCTAATTATATATTTTGATTTTATACACCACCTTGTGTTTGGAAGCAGTTTAGAAGCACGAAGTCATAAGTCATCGTGACCGAGGCTTTAAGCGTGTTGGCTTTATTCAACTACAGATCAATACAGATTATGAACTGTCTCCCAGAAACTTTAACTAAAGTCTGCTCAGTATAGTTGCAGTATAAACCACAAGCTGATTTTGTGCGCAAGTGTGACACAATGCCTAATTATTGCAGCTCAGGATCAAAGCCTCGCAACCAGATCCTATCACTGTCACATAATCAAGACTGGAACTAACCCGAAATGCAGGATATGCGGAAAATAAAAAGAAACTGTTGGCCATATTATCTCAGGGGGTCCGGAACTAGCAAAAAATGAGTATATCCACAGACATAACAAGGTAACGGCAAATGTGCACTGGAAGATATGCAAGAAGCACAAAATCAAATCTACTGAGAGATGGTATGAGCACAAACCAGACACAGTTACCAAAAATAACGAAGTAATTATCCTCTGGGGCATGTCAATTTACACTGACAAAGAAATAAAAGGCAACAGACCTGATATCATAAAAACATGAAATTCAGGAAGTGTATACTTATTGACATAGCAGTACCATCTGAGAGAAACACTTCCATGAAAATTATCGAGAAATTGTCTAAATACAAGGACCTGGAGATCGAGATTAACAGGATGTGGGGAATGAAGACCGAGACTGCACCAATAGTAATCGGAGGTCTGGGTCTCGTGAGAAAAAGAATGGGCAATTTTACTAACAGTCTCCCAGGTAACAGCAACATACAGGTTCCCCAAATTTTCACCCTACTAGGAACATCCCATATATTAAGAAATGTGCTATCAGTTAAATGACAGTTCTTCTATATGGCCTAAGGACCATAGTTTGAGCCCGGTTCTACAGGATACAAAGCAGAAAACATAACATATAAAAATACTACTACTAATAATAATAATAAAAGAATGTTATAGGAGAGTGCGTTTGATACTAGAATGCAAAATAAATGGGGCCAATAAAATGAAGATTATCAACAGCTTAGCTATACTTAGCTATTAAATGGAAGTTTGATATGTCCTGGAAAGGGATATATTTGAACGAAGTAGCTAAGTGGTTTTGGCTACTATAATCAAGTAGAATACGGTAGCAGTAATCGACTGGTACGCGTCGTAGTCGCAGGTAAGAAGTGTAGATCAATGGCGTAGTCCAATGAGCGTCCTTATAGACTTAGCTCTCAGACTCGGTATTTATAACGGACACCAGCCAATCATATTCCAGTGAGGAGGAACACAGGTGTATGCATATTCCATTATATCAAAGTTGAATGATATTAAAAGGTTGGACGCCAGGACCAGAAAAATGCTTATCCAAATGAGGATGCACCACCCGAAATCAGATTTTGATAGGCTGTACGTACCAAGAGTTTTAGGAGACAAAAAGTAAGACGAATACCATCTACGTCAAATGAGTAAAGCATAAAGCAAAACAACTTGGCCAAATGAAATTACAAATAAATAAATAAAATAAAATAAAAACCTGTGAGGACAAGGTGATGCATAGCAAATACATAAACAGAACGAAAGAATCAGATGTGGACACCCGTTGCAGATGCCCTCTCAGGCACACTTGCGTTTCTTCAGCCAGCACAAAATCAGCCTGTGGTTTATATTGCAACTATACTGAACAGACTTTAGTTAAAGTTTCTGGGAGACAGTTCATAATCTGGCATGATCTGTAGTTGAATAAAGCCAACACGCTTAAAGCCTCGTGATTTCGTGCTTCCAAACTGCTTCCAAACACAAGGTGGTGTATAAAATCAAAATATATAATTATAAAAAGAAAACAACAACAACAATAATGATGATTAAGAACTTTCTGGGACAGAGTTATGCCGCTTTTTGTCATATATTACTTTTGTTTTTGTATTGTCAGAGTTGAAATAAAGCTTTTGCGTATGACACACGATCTGTTGCTAACCGAACAACGAGGGTTCGTTATTGAATTTACTGAATTAACTTGAAACAACAAACTTTTCGAGATATTCATTTATTGTTTTTGTTACGGTTTATCAACCCCTTGTGAGTTATTTAAAGCCAAAGTATATTTTGGATTGTAGGATGTCGCTAACAATACCCGTCGATCACCTATCAATATATTGACCGGGCTCAACACTTCTTAACTTCAGTGGTCGAACGCAAACCGGACTTTTCATCGTTATTGTTTCAAGATAAAACTCAAGACAGTCAACATGTAGGATGGTTTTCAGACAATCCTCAGTAATGCTGCACGATAGGCTGATATTATTCAGGCTGATATTATCAAGAAATCTCCTTGACAAATCAACTTTGATGGGTTTCGAAACTCGGCCTCATGTTTAGAACACATATAAGACCTGTTGAGTAACAGAAGGAATGTAAGAGTGAGAGAAAAATAGAGCGTGTTTATGCCCCTTCTTATTGTAGTTTTGATTGAATAGAACACCATCTAACGGGTGCCCTGGCGGACAAGGCGGAGTAACCCACAGGACCTCCCCCCAGATTGGAAGAATTTTATTTTGCCAATATGTCTATAAAGTTCGAATATGTTTTGTCCAGTTCAGGCTGAAAAGAAAGGGAGTCGAATAGTGTAGTTGAGATGTATATGAAACAAGCGTCTGTGATACAACTATGCGTGTGTGAAAGAATTCAAAAGTCAACAGAGGACCAAGGAAGCGAATGCGCCCCAACGGCAGTGTGCTTCATCTACATTCGCCTACATCTGAAAGCAATAATAAAAAAGGATAAAGATGAAAAAAATGTTAAACTTTTTATAAACCTAAAGGGTACCCTTTAATACGCGTTTCAGGCAAAGCCAAGTGGAGTAACCCATAATCTCACAAGGTCTTTTATCACGAAATTATGAATCTTTCACAGCCATAAAGAAAGATGGACATCACAAGAGTGTTTACTTCATTTAAAAACTTACTTTTGGATCCCTTGGTACTTAATTCATTTTCTGAATTTTTTTTTTTTCTGAATTTTTTTTTTTTTTCCTTTTCCTCTGCGCCTTCGAATTTACGTTTCACATTTTTAATCCATCTGTTATTACACTTCCCGGATATAATTGAATAACCGTATTTATTTCATTTTGACATCCCGGATGTGTAACTCACATCTCGAGCTATCCCTTTTGCTCACTACCATGCATTTTATTTTGTTTTCGTTTTAAACTTAATGGCCAATCTTTTCTTTTTGCTTTCTTTGACTACCTAGTCTAATAATCTTTTACAGTTTTCCTTCTGAATTTGTAATCAACACAGTGACATCTGCGCAGTATTTTAATTTACATCCGACAAAAATAAATTAACGGAGCATCTAATTCTCTTAAAACTATCGCGTTGTAGAGGCTAAATTTGAAGAAAGGGTACGTCCTTGTACTCCTATCTTGGTGTACTCTAGGATGCCAATAAAAATGGGGCATCGTAACAAATGGGGGAAAGATAGATAAAATCAGAAAATGTAATAAACTTCGTTGAAAAAAAATAATAAACGAGCATTTCAATAAATGGGGTTATAGTGGTGCTGTAAGTATTGTTGGCTAGGGTCACCGTGAATATAATAAAGAAGGAAGGCTGTGTTCTTGTAAAACAACACCCCACATGAATAATGCACAATAAACACGAGAGAAAAATAATCAAGCTCAGTGTATTAACAATGATATACAAATATCAACAATAGTATAAAGAAAGTTGCTTCCCTTTTTCGGTAATAAAAAGGGTAATTAATGTTGAGTACAATATTGAATGTTATTTAACTACAAAGTTCAATTGAGGTCTTAGCTAAATAAAGAATAGTTCTACAGTGTTTTATCAGTGTAGAAAGATGTAATGTTCATCAGTGATATCAATAGGAATTAGTATGATTACTCGAAAGAGTAATAATTATGAATTAAAATGTCAATATAGCGCCGTGCCTTATTTTCCAAGAATTGAACTGCTACTGGCTGTTGGCTAACAGCGAGAGGGTTTATATAGATACGCATAGGCTCCAGTGATCTTGGTGCCAAAAATATAGAAAGATACTAAAATACGCGATTGGTCAGGAAATGGACCAATCCGTGTTTTTAGAGAAAAATTCAAATTACGTGCGATGACAAAATTGTCATATAATAAGTATCATACATTTATGAACCAATGACATTAAAGAAAGTGGAGGTGTGGCACATGTAAGTGATCACCACAGGGTGGCTATAAAATGATTAAAAAAAACAAACAAACAAACAAGTCTTTCAAACTATAGCAAGAACTCGAAAAAGAAAATGTCCGGCAAATTTTGAAATTTGTGCCCGCAAAAAAACGGAATGTCAAAATAACGGTTTTTCCATTGACACCGCTATTATTTTAACTACCTTCACTCCTCGGCAATGTTTATTCTTTTAAAAAGCGATGATTAAAATTTTAATAAAACCTAAACATATCATGAAAGTGAATTTATACATTTTTTTTGATTTTGGAGAATTTACAACAAAAAAATATTAAACACTATTTATTTACATTATTTACATTATTCGGACTATTGTCCTCATCTTTGTCGCCATATTTATCATAACGCTTTGGCCGTTGTACGCTCCGGCTTTCTTCAGGTGGTTGGAATGTTGAACTGAAGAAGGCCGGAGCGTACAACGGCCGAAACGTTGTGATAAATATGGCGACAAAGATGAGGACAATAGTCCGAATAATGTAAATAATGTACATAATACCTCATCTCAGAAATATAAACAGTCTATTTATTTATTATGTTGTTTATTTACAAGTATAATTTTATATTTACAACATTCGAAAACCTAATACAATTAAAACTATGCTATGTAATATTTATCATTTACCAATTTATAAAGAAAGAAATATGAAAACAATTTCTTATTTAGAAATTTATAAACATTTACTAAATTATTGAAATAACCAACTATAATGAAATCCTTATTAATTACCATTTTATAAAGTTTGAATCATTTAGCAATTGGTCATTATTTTGCCAACCATTCCAATAATCAATCTAATAGTGTTTATTATGTTTGTTGTCAATTCCCCAGAACAAAGAAAATGAATAATTTCACTTTCATATGTTTCGGTTTTATTCCAATTCTAATTATCACTTTTTAAAAGAATAAAAATTGCCGAGGAGGGGAGGTAGTTAAAATAATAGCGGTGTAAATGGAAAAACCGTCCTTTTGACACTCAGTTTTTTTTTCTTTTTTTGTAGGCAAGTTCAACAAATGTCTATTAATAACTTTAAGTAAAAATGCTTTAATAATATCCAAAATATTTCTATGAAATCTTAACAACGTTACAATACAAATAAATATTAATAAACGGGGAGTTCCTACTGATTCTTGCGGAGGGGTGAAAAAAATTCCTAGAATTACTAAGTGTTGTGGGGTTATACGGCACGCTAGAATATTTAATAATTTAAGGGAGATAATTTAATAGAGTAGTCTCCCTTAGATCACAAATTTTCTGCATAAATTCACGCTAGAAAATATTTTCTCTCTTTCGTTTAGTTTTTTATTCAATAGGATAACGCTTAAAATTAATGAAACGCTGAATCAAGATTTCACCAACTCTTCAAAGCGAACGTTTATTCACATTCTTGGTTAACTAAAGAATATCTGCACAGGGTTTAACTAGAGATGATAGTGGTTTACTATTTTGGTAGTTTCGTTTTCAGTGGTTTTAGTAAACCACGGTCAACACCAGATATAAATAATTCATCAGTTTTTGCTTAACACTCCGTTTGTACTGTTGGCTACTGTCACAGATTTAGTAGTGCTTTTATAACATCCCATTTAAAGTATTATAAATATCTCATTTAGTTCTTAATTTTATCAAATATTTTATTGAGTGTTCCTTCTGTATTTTATAGGACAAACAAAAACGAAAAAAAATTTATGTTGAAAAATGAATTTGCAAATTTTCAAAAATTTAAATATACAAAAGTAGTTTTCAGTCCGATCTTTTAAAACTGTTTATGATCAATCTGACGCCACTTCAAGTAGTTTCTCACGTTGCAAGAAGTGAACAATTGGTACACATTAAGTAACTTTTAGCCGAGTTTATTCATCTCTCTGGCTCAATAACAAAGATATTCTGTTCAACATTTTTAAATCTAAGAAAAACTATTTGGGATAGAAAAGTTCAATAATTTGAAAAATAAATAAATAAATAAATATGAAAGATGACATAAAAACTGCCTGGGAATGACAGGTCTCGTATATATATTTATTAAGCTTAGGTTAGTCTGGCACAAGACCACGACAATAGAGCATCCAATGAACTTACTAAATAAGCTAATTTCTTTGCTAGACAATTTAACTAAGGATTGTTCAACAAGTGTCCAAAAATATTTATCAAGTTGAGTTAAGCCTGGCTCAAGGCCAAAATAGTGGAACATTTGGTGAGTAATGAGCTCACCAAACTATCCAAATAGTCTGCAAGATGAACTTACTGACCATTACTTAATCCTCCGTTAGTACTGTGGGTCATTGTCACAGTGTAAGTATTGTAAGGTTTTCAAACCCCACTTTTAAAGTCTGCATTATTAATATTACGACCCTTGCTACTGTATTCTTTTTCAAGGCCTCGCAATTGAAGCGTCCTTATTGTTAATTTCACACAAAGTTATTTTCTGTTACAACTATGAATTTCAAATAGTATTGTTCAGAGATCAGAGTCACCTTAAGTGGCAAGATAATCTTTTTATACAGCAAAGAAAGTTACATATAAAGTGATAAAGGTTAAAATGTAGATATAGATATATAATTTAGTTCATAATTTTCTTGTTATATATTATCTTGAGTTTTCTTTTCTGGAAAAAGTATACGTCGTATATACTCGCGTATCATGTGACTTTTGAAAACCTATTAGGTTGGTGCAAAAATAATGACGTAATAATGTCGTTTTTTGACGTATTTTTAACGTCAAAAAAACGACATTATTACGTCATTATTTTGCACCAACCTAATAATGTTGAAGCAAATTTTAAGGGGGGCATTATACACAAGATATGGAATTAGCGTATGTTATGCTGGTCCTGGCTACGCCGTTGATCAAACTATATATCCATTTACTGTAATCAAATTAGCTTCAAAATGAGGTCTTCAAAGGTCGCATGATACGCGAGTATATACGATGTATAGGACATTATAGGATATATATATATATATATATATATATATATATATATATATATATATATATATATATAAAACTCATAAGGTTTTTATTTTTAAAATTGAATTAAAAGAAAATGACCAATATTTAAAAAAATATATTTGTAAGTTTTAAAAATTAATTTTTTTCAAAAGTAGGTTTCATTTTATTTTCAGTCTGATCTTTTAAAACAATTTATGATCACTCTGTGTCCTCGTCAGTTGTTTTGTTCAGATTCCAAACAACGAACAAGAAGGCTACTGTGATCTTTGTAAACGCATCTACTGCAGTTATTGCAGTCTTTACTCACGTGATTTTAATTCTCACAAACATTACAAACTAGAATAATAAAGTCCTTTTCTTTACATCATTTTTTTTCCTTTTCGTTAATAAAAGAACATCAAAAGTCGAAAATGCGTCTCCTATACCTGTTTTCACTTTTAATATAAAAAAAAAAAATTACAATTCACAGTTCACACACAAATGGTGTACAAAGGTATGTTGGAATGACACCTTTCAGAATATGCATATGTCATAAATTTCAGTCACGTCTGAAACGAAATTACGTATGTCTGTTACGCCTTTTCATGAGTTTCTACTGGTGCTGAATAAGTCGTTTGATGTCGGATAGACGCTTGTTAACGAACTTATCGAAATTGTGTGTAATGTCCTATTTTCGACTATCCTTGATCCTTTTATAAGAATTTACCTAGTTTATCATAATACGCTACAGATTTATTCGTGAGAGAAACAGTGAGGATCTTACTATACAGTCACAATGGTCTGCTAGTTCGTGTATACTAAATAAGACAGGTGTGGGTAACCTTTTTAAGAGTGCGTGCCAAAATGGGCCAAATATCTGACGTAAAATTTATGCAAGTCCCAACAAATTTTTTTTTTTTTTGAGAACATATTATTTGAGATCTCTTATGTATGTGAAGAACTTTTTAAAATAATAAAAAAAATAACACCAGAGTGTGGACTCTTCTAGTATTCTAACCTTCTCTAACCTTAAAAAGGCACAGTCCACATCGTACGCCTACGTACAGAAAAACCTCAACCAATAGAAATGGCAAGAATCGAACCAAGCAATTCCATTGGTCAATCGTCTTCTGAAACAAGAATTGCGCCAAAACGACTTGAGCCACTTTTGAAAACCCAAGTGTTATATAAAGGAAAGGCAGACAGCCCCTTTCGGTGGAAGCGGAGCAGCAGAGTAGCTGTAATTACCAACCTTCAAGATGTAACATTTCACCGACTCCCGTCTTAGTCATCGCTGACCAGACGATAAAGAAAATTACCAACACTCTTTTCAATGAATATTACTCCAATATTTGATACAAACAAGAAAATAGCAAACATAACGACACAGAGACATCAAACATCCCAGCAACACATACAATTTACGCACGCATTAATACACATATTGTTCCAGTTTGTAAATGTTTAATTGCATATAAATGCTTTATTGTTTTGATCTATATATGTCTCGTTTTTTCCTTGTTTGAAATCTCACGCTTGTTTGTATATTTGTTTGGGACACGGTTAGACACGCAACCGATAATAACAAAAATCCTTCTGATAAATCAAATGACCCAAAAGTCCCAACAAGAGTAATAAAAACACAATATTGTAAGAAGTTATGTAAATTCTGTAAAACTGACAATGAAAAAAATTTGATAGATTTTTATGAAAAAGTTTTTGTGACATTTTTTAATTAGCCTGTAAGTATAACTGTAACTGCCATACATACTCACACAATTTATTTTAAAATCCTTTAAATCCTTATAAATTATATAATTATTTATTTAAAAATATGATTCCAACGCTACATAAGAGTTTTCATGTTTCAAAACAAGAGCCGAAAACTTCAATATAATTATTTGAATTAAATTGAATTAAAGTACTTATATTTATGCTTGAATTATTTACCTAACGAGTTCTTTCCTATTTTCTATATATTTTTACACACACATACATATATATATATATATATATATATATATATATATATATATATATTTACCTTCAAAAATACATTTAAATAGTCTTGAACCATTGCCACTTTCAAAAGAGAATATCAGACAAATCTACAGATAAAAAAATTTGTTGACTTTTTTTTATATATTATCAGTGGTACTTCTGTTGACAGAGATTTTATATCGGGTTTATATTTATTAATCTTGAGAGGCATGCATGCACAACTAGTTTCATCCATGAAGCTTCTCCTGAAACTTAATGTTGGTCACTGGGAACAAAGATTCACAAGCATGTGCACATGAAAGCATGGATAGTTGCAAGTTGTTTTTAAACAGACAATACTTCGTTTTCCGTGTTTCACTCCGATCTTCCAATCTCTAATCGGTCTTTTTTAATCTCTTCCAAGTCAACTCTAAGGTCAACAAATTTCTTCTTCCAAATTAAGATTCTTTGAAATTCAATTAACTATATTTCAAAATCATCCAAGTCTATGAAAACATTTGCTAGTTTAGTGGATGACCAACATCTTTTGCAAAGTGATTCACAAATCTTGTCTTCTCACCAGTCATGCTGGGGTACCATCTGTTGTGGCAGATGCTACTTTTGAAATGTGAATTTGTCAAGTAGATAATTCGTTTACAACTGCTTTACATATTTCAGTGTTACAAGGGTAACCATCTCTTCACATACTTCATCACCTCTACAAAATCGAGAAAATATGTCTAGCCGAGCTGATGATGTCCGTACTTTCATCAACACAAATAGAAAAAAAAAATTACATAAAGAGAAATCATTTGTCAATTGTTCAGCTATATTCCTTTCCAACTTAAATATCCTATCCTTAACTGTTTTCCTACTCACAGACAAATCTTTAATGCGCTGAATAATCTTTTCCTTTCCTGAAAAATTGTCAAAAAGAAAAGGCGCACATTTTAGCCATGCGTCTTTAATATGCTCCCCATCACTGAGTGGCTTTCGATGTTGTGCAATAACTTTTGAAACCTCTAAACTAGCACCAACTAAATTAGAACTAGGCCTGTGTAAAATAAAGTTCATAATAGTATCAGCCTCTTCTTTTCTCTTACTCAATTTTATTGCTTAAGCTCTTATGAACGTTTTCAAAATGTCTTTTTACAGAAGAAAATCCTACAAATGATTATTTCAGAACAGAAAATGCATAAGGCTTTATTGTCTTTCTTAATCATGCCAAATTTTTCAGTCCATATTCCTTAAATTCTCTAATATCCTCTTCATTTGAATGACATCGTTTCTCAGCTGATGACCGTGACATTTTGCACAATCTGTGAAGGGCAAAAAATAAAAATACATGAGATAATGCATGAAAGAGGGGGAAGAAGAAAAGTCAGAAAGAGAATCTAATGAATGTTTCGCGTGCCAGAAACGAGTCATCGGTGTGCCAATTTTGGCATACGTGCCAAGGGTAGACCCCCCCCATATCTCCCCTCCCCCCAACATAGGATATGCGACACTATCATTTACGCTGTTCGGTACATACCATGTTCTTTGAAAGTTTATATTTGGTAATTCAACTATCTGGATAGAGTAGTAAAAATATTACTGAAAATGTGGCACACGATTCCAAAAGATGTGACGCTGAAACTAAGCAAAGAATTAAGATAAGGGATATATAGTAAATTAAAAAGTAAATTTGTTCGACTGCAATGTAATAACTAATCTACTATATGGCAGTAAATACTGGACGATTTTTCTCGCAGGCGAAAAAGAGACTTAAAATGGCAGATGTGGTTCTACCGGCGAAGGCTAAGAATATCATGGGCAAGACATGTGAGAAATGAGGAACTCTTAAGGAAAATAAAAACAAGGAAACTTAAAGAACTTGACTGATTCAATTCCTGGGGCACATAAAATGTAAAGATGGCCTGGAAAACTTTATACTCACGGGACATAACTGAATGCAAAAGAAGCAAGGCGAAATAGAGTGTAAACTACTTAACGAGTTTGTGAAAATGTTTGGAATAGGCACAAAGAAGGATAGTTAAGGGTAAAAAATTACAGAAAGCTGTGGAGAGCCATAATCTTAAAATGACTTGACACTGGTGAAATCGATAAATTTTAATGATGGCCAGATCCCTTCTCCGTTTTTATGTACTCAGCATGTACATTTAAAAATATTTTTCATCACTTTCGTAATTCTTTATGTAAGTATGTATGTATGTATAGCTGGCCACTCGTATTCGAGGATACCTGTCTAGTAAGGCGGCTAGACAATCCCTATTGCAGACGCCTGCTCAGGCGCATTTGTGTTTATTCAACACCCACAGAGCCCACCTGTGGTTTATACTGCAACTATGCTGAGCAGACCTCAGGCGATCACGGTTTCGCCACATGATCCTTTTCTTTATCAGTGCATTGATTTCATGGGGAAGATAGTGGAGTAGTTTCTCCGTTGATTTCTCTATGGTTTCATATTCAGAGTTGTCTTTCTCTTATAGTGATAGCCACCAAGGATCGAGCCAAAGTCGACTCTGTTATTTAATCCATAGTTGGGGAAAGAGATGGCTTGGTGACTTTCCCAAAAGTATTTGTGCTAAAGTGAACACAACAGACTAGGCCGGTACTTGAACTTGGTATGTTGATTCCACTTTTCTCGTTCATAACCGTTGCACTAGTTGTACATCCATTTCCATGAAATAGCTGAAAAACAGAGGACGAAGAATGGGACACTGAAATCCGTAGGCGAACTGGAAAGATCCCTTTCAAAAGCTAAGCAAATTATTAAAAAACAGACAAATTAGAAACAAAGAAAAGACTGTTATGTAATATCGGTCCTTGTATATGGCAACAAAATGTTGAATAGTGTACTTCCGATTACTCACACTAAGTTTAGCTGGCACGTCGAGCCTGTTGACCGGGATGTAGCCGTCGCAGTAGCCATGTGACTTCTTGCAGCCGTGCGAGTGTTGGATGTAGGCCGTGGACCAGTACAGTTCCACATTCAAATTGCTGCAAAGGTACTATCACTGACGATACATCCCATACACACCCTGCCTATTATATGATAACAAACCGGATAGTTTCGTCAAAAATGTAAAAAAAAAAAAAAAAAAAAAAAAACTTGCAGTGACAGAAATGGGGTTTATGATGAATGTTAGAAATCCTATGGGGAAAAAAAAGAATATAAGTACAAATTGTTGCAGGCAATCGGAAAAGAAACAACAAAAGGTTTTGGAACACAAATTGCAAAAAGAGTTCTTGGGGAATTTAACACTCACATATGGCATATCGAAGACAAAATCAGAAAAAGAAAGAATAGTCCTTCTATATGGCAGTGAATACTGGAGAATCTCATCGCTGATGAAGAAACTTGAGGCAAATGAAATGTAGTTCTAATGAAGCAGAGAATATCTTGGACTAAACTAAATATGTGAGCAATGATCAAATTTTAGGGAAAATGGGAACAAAAAGGATATTTTTATAGTTAACATCTGTTAACTATAAAAGTTATATATAACTGTTGAAATTCCTAAGACACATAAGGAAGAGGGGTTGGAAAATTTGACACTCACAGGACATATTATGGTTAGACAAACAGATGAAAGCAGCAAATAACCTAAAAAAAATTGTGTAAATTTGGTAGAACAGGGATTGGGAAAGATAGCAAAAAGACAAAACTTACTAAGATCTACAAAGGACATCCACGTCCTGAAGAGTCTTGGCAGATAAAAGAAAAGGACTAAATTGTAATTAACATTTCCTATCATCTCGATACAATGTAGAGAAACACCAGATATTCTTAGCAATATTTCTCGGAAACTTCGGAATAAACAAACAGAATCAAAGGTATAAAAAAATATTTCTATTTATATGACTTCGATTGGAAGGAGTCCTTCGTTATCCGGGTTGGCGAAGGTTCATTCGGCTGTGTAGTTGACAATTTACGAATCAGAGTTTGGTAGAAGTCGGTAGTGTGTTTACTTTGCAAACATGATGCGGACGCCAAATGCTGTATTTTCTCGGCCCTCACGGAGGGCGGAAAATGTCTTAAGAAGATGACCGCTTCTTCACGCGACACGCTTGGCTGGTTTCTCTGGCTGACTCCTCTCTGGATCTCGACTCTCTTTATATAGACTTAAGAAAGGCTCATGACTACTAAGCGCGAAGCTTGGTTTCGGTTAACATCAAAAGTCTTTTTGTTCTTTGGATTGGCCAAAATTCTTTTATTGATTTTCCAACGTTCCTTTCTTTTTCTTTTACTTTTTTTTTTTTTAATAGCGAAAGTTATGCGTGGAGCCTCTCTTATTTTGGTTGCTTTCTAGCACAATGACTAGACCCTGGATCGGCGAACTTCCGTTTTGCGACAGTTGTTACGTCTTTTCTTCTTTTTCTTGTTTATTGTTTTAGCATTGTCTTCCCATTAATTGAGAGAGAAGAACAAAGAGAGATAAAATAGATATGGCTTTTTAAGTAAAGCATACGCCTTCATTTAGTTAGATTTTTTAAAAAAATATTTTGTATTCATATTTTATTTTTGCATTTGGACTCACCACAACCAAAGTAGTGCAATTTCTGATTTTCTGCTAGACTGACAAACCTTTTGCTAAAACATACAAGCCAAAAACGATTGCCCATTTTTAAGATTTAAACCAATCTTTTTAAGCATGTTCTTCATTGGTGCAGCACACTAGACATGTTTATGATTAGTAACCCGGCATAATGACTCATTATACTCGGCTCATCGGCATTATCGATTTTGCTATATTGTCTATTGTCACGAAATTGTCTCGTTATAGCTGGAAATTCTCTTTCAAATACGTTTAATCAAAATTAATGGAAATAATATTCTTAAATTTGGTAATATTCTTTTCATGTTAATGGACAAATTCCTGTAATAATCACGTTCGGAAAACCATCTGTGAATATTTAAAAGACGTTTGTATTTATGATGAAATCGGGATTTGTAAAGTCGCGCATATGTGTCTCTGCGTTAGTGCTGTTCATAATAGGGTGATGCAAAATCGATTCAGCTCCCAAGGTCGATAACTGGATAGCAGTGACTGACATTAATCAGTCCAGACAGTTATTCTATTGTCAAGTATAATCCAGTATCAAATCGAACGGGCTCATTTTTTTCTCTATAGTTGCTGCTATGCCTTCAGATTCTGATAAGTACGGTTTGTAAGAAACTCAATCAAAAACGTTACAGGATAACTGAGAAGCAAGGCCATTGCTTTTGATTAAATAAACTATACGAAATAAAATAAATCCAGTTTCATATTTAAATTTAAAAAAAATATTTGCTGGAACTTTAAAATTAAACAAATATAAAACGGATTTGTGCATATAAGATAGTGGTGAGGGTGGAGAATTATCATCCACTATGCAACCTTTTTCTCCACAGGCACAAAATAGTAAGACTATAGCTGCTCTATTGCTATTTCCATAGCAAATGCTCAGATGAACCCCTTTCTATAGTCCCCCCCCCAGCACAAAAGGATTAGCTTCAAAATTAGGTCTTCAAAGGTCACATGATACGCGTGTATATATATATATATATATATATATATATATATATATATATATATATATAATTTATTCGAAAATTATAACATGATCATGTTATACAATTATTATACGATGGTTTATGTTATAATTTTCGAATAAATTATATTTGTTCTACTCTATACTGAGGACTCTTATAATAATTTTGGTTATTGGAATTTATTCCGTATACACCAATCTTATATATATATATATATATATATATATATATATATATATGAGAAGTAAAACAAAAATATTAACCACTATTTACTTATTCCCTATTGCAGTCGCCTTGTGTCTTAATGGTTTTTACTGTCTTGCTTAGGGTGGAACCGATTTTTTAAAAAAGAAATATATATAATTGTTTAAATTTTGCTCTATTTATGAGGAATATCGTTTTCAGATATATTTTATGTGGGCCAAAAGTAGGCTTACAGTTGTTTCATTGTTTCACGCTTTAGAGCTAACTTCGCCGAACTGTTCTTTCAGCAAAATTGATCACTTCCCCATTGTGCTTTGGCAGTAAGAGGCTACCTTAACCAAACCTTTCCACAGCATTGGTTCGAAAGAAGGGGCAGCATCAAATGGCCGCCATGTTCACCTGACCCATCACCAATGGATTTTCTTTTTTAGTGTAGTAAAGAACAAGGTTTATGAGAGAAATCCCAACAGAGTGGACGAATTAAAAGAGTACATCTCAAAATTATTTAATGAAATTGATGCACATTGGGATTTGTGCCTTGCTGTGTGTCATAGCGTTCTGGAGAGGTTCAAGGAATGTTGCAATGTTGAAGGAGGACATTTTGAGCACTTCAGAGATTAAACTGTTAAAAAATTGTAAGTAAAGTGTTAAACAAATGCACATAAACAGTTTTGAACACATGATTGTAACAAATAAATATAAATGTAATAAACTGATTTTTTAAAAAAAGTGTATATTTACTAAGTGTAAGCCTACTTTTGAACCACCGTGTATATGTGATAATGGCTTAACGTATAGTCATTATGAAGTTTTTATTAATTTGATATTTTTTAAGAAATCTGTTTTTTTCCTCTAATTGACCGATTAATCTCCGTATCTTAAAAAGTATGAAGAAAATGTTCATAGTCCACATTAGTTTAATTAATGTTTCAAGCTTTCGATTGACTTCATTGATTGTCAAGAATCAAAGTCCATTTGTTTAGAATCCTGTGATAAGTTAATGCCTCAAATTTTAATATAGTTATTTTCTATTTATGAATGTATTCAGTGTCAGGGCAACGTGAATATTATTACTTCAACCCATTCATGGCCACCGTAAAATCTCGTATTAATTATAGGCTTTTAATCAGTCCGGTATTAATTATAGGCTTTTAACCAATCAAGTATTAATTACAGTGTAACCCGGATATAAGAGACCCTGATATAAGAGAAACCCGGATATAAGAGAGATTTTATCTGGTCCCAAATTAGAGCCTGTGTTAATGTATATATAATAGACCAAACCCGGATATAAGAGAAACCCGGATATAAGAGATTTCTTCTCCGGTCCCGACAACTCTCTTATATCCGGGTTACACTGTATAGGTTTTTAACCAGTCCAGTATTAATTACAGGTTTTTAATCAATCCAGTATTAATTATAGTCTTTTATTTAATCCAGTATTAATTATAGGTTAGTTAAAAAATATCCAGTATTAATTTTAATTTTAAAAATTATAGGTCTCTTACTGATAAGCCATTAATATCCATCGTCTAATTTTTGAAACGGTAGAGTAATGGATAACGGCTCGGATTGAGAAATCGGAGGGTCGAGTTCGAATTCCTGTCGAATCCTTATATAATCACTTACGTGCTAATACCCTTGGGAAAGGTATGAATCCTCTTCCCCCCCCCAGCTATGAGGAAAATAGCAGGGCTGACCGGGTTCTATAGCCTTGGATGGCAACTGGTCTACCGCAGAAAGAAATGGCAACCTACTGCCGTGGGAAAAATCTGCCTCGTCAGTCATGTATCGAAAGATACATGATCGCCTAAGCGTGTATCACGCATGGCATATAACAGACTGAAACATTAATAGGTTAAACTGTCTATGATGTCCCGCGAATGCAGTATCATAAGGTTTTTGAGAAATTAAATATATTTTAGATTGCGCGTCCATAAATTGCAAATGATTTTGTGATTGGCTATTGGGTATAACTAATATGAGCGTATTTAATATTAAGTTAAAACAACTTAATATTAAATACGCTCATATTAGTTATACGTAGACTTATCTGCCTCACCTACTTACTTTTTTTTTTACTTTTTTTTTCCTTTTTAATCACTTAGTCTCTTAACCTGCACTAGTCTAGGATCAGTGACCCCCCCTCTCTCTCTGTTATCTTTAGCATTGCTATTTCCATTGATTACGTTATTTTAAGTTTGTTCTCAAGCAATTTTCTTAAGATCAAAGCTGTTAGACATTATTGGCATTATGCATTCATTATGCACTATTATTATGCCTATTAGCAATGTGTTTTTCATTATGCATCTAATAACTTCTAATCAATCGTTATACATCGTTGTGAACCTACCAACCTCACCAGATCGTTAACCATCCTGGGTTAGACGATAAACTACGTCTAACAGCATGGCCTCCGATCATGAGGTTTTGAGGTGCTCCCAGGTCCACCCTGACCCGGGATCGTAGCACCTGTTAGGGTCCCAGCTATGGGCAAATAGTTAACCCGCAAACTGGGGTCAAAACACTATGAAAGTGTAAAAATACTAGAAATACTTTGGAAAAAAATTACCAAAAAATATTACCAGCAATAACAATTTTGACATGCCGTAAAACAAACCAAACCAAACCAAACCAGATTGTTAACTGCGTCGCACACTGGCCATTATTGCCGTCGTGGAGTTACACGAACTGATATCCTCTGTTATGAATAATCAAGAGTTGTCTTCCCTTGCTTCGTTACTCTCTTCTTTGAGAGAGTTATTTCTGTTTACTGGGACTGTAGAAGGACACTATATGCGAACCTTGTATTCTAAGTTGAATAAAGTTTTCTTAATGCCTACACTTGCGTACTTTTGTCATTACACCCTCCTTCGGTTGTGAAGCAAATCCTGTTCAGTTTCCTTCGATGACTTGTGTAGTAATGATAATGTTAAAATTAGCCGTTTCCTTATAAGGAAATATTCGACATTCATTAACTGAACAGCTAGTGCAAGACAGTAAAGCATTCATTGACCGAACAGGCAATGCTAAAATCGGATGAAATTTATAAAATTTTCTCTTAAAACAATTTTTCAGGAAAATAGGTTTCTCAAGTCCAGTAGCTGTTATCGCTCTTTTTAGTATTTGTGGAGCTTTCCTTCCTAACATTTTATTTGAAGTTGTGTGTAATGTCGATTGTCATTATTTTTTTCTTAGAGTTACATTGAAAGCGTTCCGACAAACTACATTCATTATTTCAATCAGTTCCAATCTTCATGGCTAAGACCCGCTATAACACGCTCTGTAACCCTCTACTAACTTTTGGGCCTTGTATAGGGTGAATGTTATTGTAAAAAAAAATGTGATATCCATTTTAGCTGTTGCTATTGCTGCTGGGGTCTCTGTTATTTGGTACAGTTCTTTGTTGGTGATTCTGCAGCACCAGTTCACATGTTCGAAGAAGTATGGTTACTGCCAACATCAACTGACTTCACTCGCCCTAAGCCATTTTTAACCTTTGATCTTAGAAAGCGGTTGTATACAGCTGGCAGTTTAGATATTTCTGAACGGGTTTGCCATATGAAAGTAAGGTTCACGTATATTGTATTTGATCCGTTCGTTTGAACCTGTCTGTTCAATCCCCTTTTGAGATCAATACTTAGTAAAAAAAAAAAAAAAAAAAAGTATGAAAGAAATATGAACACTAACGGCTGGTGTTACATTGTCTTTATTCTTGACCAAATTCAAAGAAGGGTCTGTAATATAATGGGTCCTGACCTGGCATCTTGACCAGTTACTTTCTCACCGTTGTGACTTGGCTTCCCTCTGTCTTTTCTACAAATATTTTCATGGGATTTGTTCTCAGGTGCTTTCCTCCTTGGTGCCTCGACAACATGAATTTAAACATGCTACTAGATTGCCTACTACGTCTCGCCTTTTTACTTTTGAACTGGCTAGATGCAATCGCCACTTCTATTCTAACAGTTTCTTTTCTCGCACCTCCCACCCGTGGAACTCCCTTCCGATTTCTTGCTTCCCTACCAACTACAATTTTCTGCTATACTTAATCCTGTTCTTTTATTGTCCTTTTCCTCACTAAAGTTTTCTCATTCTCTTTCACTTCCTTTAACCCTCCCCACCCCCGTGTCCTAGTGGCCTTATCATCTTATTTGCGGGTGAAATGATAAAAAAAAAACAAAAAAAAAACAATAATAAGTAGGGTAAAGCGGGGTAAAAAGTAACACGGGGTAAAAAGTAGCACGCGGATTTAGGGGCTTAAATTATTATTTCACGCCACAATTGGGCCCTTGTGTCATTTTCTCTTAAGTGTTACTGTCCTTTTTTCGCTTCATTGTTTGAATCATACTTATTATAAAGCCCTGGTTGTGTGTGTGTGTGTGTGTGTACGTTTATATATTGGATCGGATTTCCTACATTTTTCAACCGATTTCCACAAAACTTCATAGGACTACGTAAAATTACCTTGCGGTGGTTCTGACAATGCCAAAAATTGGAAAAAACAATTGTTTTTGCACGAAATCAGTTTGAAAACACTATTAAGAGGCATCGCCAGAATGAAAGGGGGACAACTCATATCGAGTTATACTTATTATAAAACCCAGGTTGTGTGTGTGTGTTTTCGTTTATATATGGGATCGGATTTCCTACATTTTTCAACCGATTTCAACAAAACTTCACTTTTTTTTTGGCAGGTAGTGTTTCTTATTGTCTAGCACACTTTTTTCTTTATTTTTTACATTCAGAATGCTTTAAAAATTCCATTTACAAGACAATTGTTTATAATAAAATTCTATTCAATCAGCAGACTCATAACGATTGAAAACAATGTTTTTGTTTGAGTTTGGGTTTGACCAATTCGTAAAAAAAACAACAAAAAAAACTAATTAAGACATGCGTGTCCGTCAACCTTAAACAATAATCTTTGTCAATTTTATTTTTCAGTCTTTATGATGGTCGATACTTGATCTATCTCTTACTGTTACATCCCCGGGCAACGCTGGGCTCTCCTGCTAGTATCAGCTAAAAACAACCGAGAAGAGCAGAATATCCAAAATTAACACATACCAGTAAAATTTCACTTATTTTGTATATTACGTATTATAGAAAGACATTTTTATCACTTTTTAGGCTGTTTTCAAATTATTATTTTGTTATATACCGTACCTATGAGCCCTAATGGGTATGTCCCAATCCTCATAAATATGTTGGACACTATTGTAAGGGTGGGGGTAATATGCTGTCTAAGAAGTTCACCATTAGCAGTGGTTTACCTATTTCACGCCGCTGGCGAGTATTGTATTTTGTTGATGTTATAAAGATTACCATTTCATTTCCAACCTCCGTTTTGGTTATTCCTCATTCAGTAACCTTTTCTCGGTTACAACATTTTATGTTTGCTAAAGTTAATTAAAGTTGGATTTGAAGCATAAATCAGATATCAGAGTGGTTTCATTGTCCTAATTTTAGTTGTTACAAGTTACCCCTACAATGTTACATTGTGATCCGCTATCTGTTACTTTTTGCCCCACCGCTGGGGTAAAAAGTAACATTTTACAATTTTCATTTTTTTTTTTTTTTTCAAGTCAAGTCCTTAAATTGAAATTACGCCCAGAATAGCTCCCCAAAACAATGTTCACTTAACTCTAATGTTTATGTACAGCTTAAATAACCGTGTCTGTTTTTAATTATATGGTCGGTATGGTAATTTGAAAAAAAATCCCTTACTTTGTGTCACCGCTTTACCATACTGATATAAAATATTGACACGGAAAACAGAGAACTATTCCACCACTTTTCCCAAGAAGTCTTGGCGATTCATTGATATTAAAAAAAAGAGAAAGCTATGGAGAACCTTAATCGTCTACGTCCTGAAGTGACATGATATTTAAAGAAAGCATACAATATTATCTTAAACGTCTTAAAACATAATTCAATTAAATTCGTCTTAGCTAAATACTATAAACCTCAGTACCTTTGCTGTAAAAATCTGATTTTCACTGAATCACCAGTTGTTACTATTGAATGCGTACTAAGCCTTGGATAGCAAATGGTCTAACACAGAAAGAAATGGTAACCTACTGCGGGAAATATCTGTCTCGTCAGTCATGTATCGAAAGATACATAATCGTCTAAGCGTGTATCATGTATGGTACATAACTGACTGACTACCTGACTTTGATTTTAACCACAAGTTTATTCTATATTCGAAATTTTTGCGACACGCTGATGGATGTTGAAATCCTCACAGTATTTAGTATTGCTGAAGTTATCACTAACATTTTTCGTCAAGATTTACTACTGTACATTATAGTTTACCAAAATTAAATATAGGGTGTTTCATTAAGACGGATTATATATAAGGGTGTTTCATTAAGACGGATCAAAGTCAGCAGTAAATAAATCAGTGTTATTGGTGAAAATTTATTTATTTCTCAATTGGATCATGTTATTTAAGTCATGGCTATTATGTGTGAAAAATAATATCGGCCAAATGTTCGCCATGGCTACGGCGGCACATCTCCATTCGATGATCAAAATGTTTGATGACGTCTCTGAATAGTTGCTCCTCGATCTCACCAATATGCCTTATTATCTCACCCTTCAGCTGTTGAATTGTTGTTGGCTTGTTGGCATAGAGCTTACTTTTGAGATGACCCCCAAAGGAAGAAATCTAAAGGCGTCAAGTCGCACGATCGTAGTGGCCAATTGACTTCGCTGTTTCGAGAGATGATGCGACCTGGGAACTTCTCATCGCATTTCTGTTTGAACACCCATTTTTGTAAAAGGTTTAGATAACTTTAACACGTTGTTTGATTGTTAATATTTACATGGTTGAAATTGCCAAAGACTTAAGTTGTCAAATCTGAAAGAAAAAGAAAAAAATCATTAGACGCTTAAACTTAATTCACATTTAAAATCGGTCCAAGTTATTGGAACAACCTTTATATATAAAACCTATAGAAAAGA
This sequence comes from Acanthosepion pharaonis, assembly GCA_903632075.3. Lineage (NCBI taxonomy): Eukaryota > Metazoa > Mollusca > Cephalopoda > Sepiida > Sepiidae > Acanthosepion > Acanthosepion pharaonis. The sequence continues at coordinate 796,169 of CAHIKZ030000036.1, forward strand.
TATACAAGAAACAATATTGCATTTTTACTAAGTAAGTATTTGTTATTTTAATCATTAAATTGTTTTTAAAATATTGGGAGTATTTTAATGAAACTTAATTTTTCCAAAAACAATGGAGTCAAATCAGAATGAAAGTATAAAAACAGGTTTTAATATCAGCAATACTTTTTTGGAAAAATTATTACCACATTACTACATTTTTGAAAAAGAAAAATATTACCAGCAATACATGTTTTAAAAAAATATATTACCAGCAGTCCATTTTTGAAAAAAATATTGCCAGCAATACATTTGTGGGGGAAAAAATATTACCAGCAATATATTTTTGGAAAAAAAATATTACCAGCAATAAAAATCTTGTTGGCATTAAATAATCCATTGAGGTTTATATGCCGTAAAACAAAACAAACTAAACCAAACTCAAAATTTGATTTCGATTGGTCAATGTATAGCAATTTAGAGAGTGTGACTGACGGACTAACGGGTCACAGAATTTATATATATATATATATATATATATATATATATATATATATATATATATATATATATGAGAGAGATTTCTGAAAATGTAATTTTATTGTAGAAAGAGATTACTGAAAATGAACTTTGTGTATCAGCGCTACAGATTTTCGACGGCGAATGTCAGCTTCCAAGCATCAAGTTTTCATCACAATACTTGTAAACTCACTGAGTTTGCCTAAAGTGCTGAATAATATAAATACGTTAAACACAATGATTATATATCTTTTTAATTTTGTATGTATAGTGATATGTAAATGACTGCCTAATTAGCATAACTAAGGCACAGAGACTATATAGTGCCCAAACAGTAAGCGGATGGACAGAGCATGGTACACGAGATTAACAACTATCGCTTGACTGAGAAAATATAAAAGGGAATCACATTTTATAACAATATGGAATACCCTTTTTATGGGGAGAGGTAGCGCGTACAATGTTTCTTAGAATACAAGCCACTGATAGACAGGGTGTCCCCAAAGGCTGCGCACAGGAAATTTGATTAAGTATATTTTTTACCACCACAGATTAAAGATGGTTTTGTTGAAAAAAGAAAGAATTGACTTCTTTTTCCGGTGTATGCTAAAGGAGAAGGTGTACTCAATGAAAATCACAGATGCAACACACTTGATTGAATGCATAAAGAGTGAATTTGCTAAAATTAACTGCAATGTGGAGTTATTGCATCGAGTTCACGTGAATCTTGAAAAGCGCAACAACCTTTGCATAACAAAAAGTGGAAATTATATTGAAGATGGTATTTATTAATATTCCAGTTCAATAAATTTTGTTGAAAATTTAATTTCTTGAAGATATGCATTTTTGCTTATGTCCAGACTTTAGGGACACCCTGTATATCAGTAGCGTGTGTGCGTACGTGTGTGCAATTGAAACCTTTCGTGTGTCAGTAAGTTATGTGCCATGAAAGATACACGCTTATGCGATCATGTATCTTTCGATACATGACTGACGAGACAGATTTTCCCCGCAGTAGTTTGCCATATCTTTCTGTGGTAGACCAGTTGCCATCCAATGCTATAGAACCGGGTCTGTCCTACTATCAGATGAGAGGAGAAGATGATTCATACCTTTCCCAAGCGTAATAAGTGGATGTAATGGATTCGACTGGAATTCGAACTCTGCTTTCCGATTCCTCAATCCGAGCCGCTATCCATTACTCAACCGAGTATGATTTTTTAAAATTTTTTACTGTAAAATGTCTGTCTTCTATGAAAAACGTACACTATAACCTATTAGGTTTTTTTATTCTATTTTCAATGGTATAGTAGTAGATAGGTTTGGCTACTGCTCGGTTCACCTCCTTCCTCGTCTTTTGAACAGGAGTAGAGGTTTATCCCTTGTTTCCTGTTTAGGATTAGATTTCCGGTTCCTTCTCTTAAATTTTTCTCATTCTCTTTCACCCCTGGTTACTGCTTGCGTCTTAGTGGCATTATCGCTTTGCTTGGGGAGGAATTATTAAAATGTTATAATGGAGAATGATTATAGTCGATGAGCCGCTTCTTCTTCCTCTTATTTATTTTTCTGCGCACTTCTTTTTATGTGCCGTGTCACACCAGGACGACGGCGATCATGGCTCTTCACAACTTCCTGTCCCTTATAGCTCTTAATAAATTTTGTCTTTCTGTTATTTCTCTTAAACCCTCTTCTGCCATTCATTTACTCAGGCTCATTAAATATGTTACAAGTTTTTGTCTTCAATCTGTCCTGTGAGTATCCAATTCTCCAAGCACTTCTTCCTCATTATGTTCTCCCGAATAGTGTGAAGGGGGTTAAGTCTAATGGAATTAACTTCTCGCCCGGCAAGGAGCGGCATACTGCGCACTATGGTGAACATTTTGCAAAGCACTTTAAAAAAAAGTAGAAAAGAAATGTAAAATAAATAAATAAAAATATATAAACTATACATTATTATTACCTTTGTATGTAATATTTTTATAGATATTATACGAGTACAATAGTGTAAAGTATTTTTCGCTATATAAGGATTGAATTACTGACAAGTTATTGCGATTAACTTTTTTATCCATTTTTCATGTATTTGTATAAGTGTTTTCTTTTCTAGATATCAAGCGTGTAAAAACTGTCCAAATGTTCTATATATCTGAGCGCTTTTGACTATTTTATTAGCCATTATCAAAGTTATTAAAAAATATCTGTAAACTTGTTTGGGGATAAAAAGAAGACATCACCAGCCCCACATCGGAAATATATAGATTACAAACAAATCATATACAACAAAATAAGCGTAAACAAAAACGAGAAATGGCTTTCGTATACATTTCAGAGAAAATTTTATATTTTAAAGAACATATACATATACAGAGATAAAAGTTTTTGCTTATCTGGTAGCCGCCACATGATCTGTGGGAGGGGTGTCCACAGACATCTGCTTTGTTTGGCCGTTGAAAATGAAAAAGGAAAAAAAATTTTTTTTTCTTTCAGTTGGAGTTAAAAACGCCTGTTCCGGTGCATGATGGGATTTTTCATATCTAACTATTTTTTTTTCCTCTATTATCATCATTTTTTTACCGATATTTTAAAGTAATTTTATTATTTAACTTTAAATTGTTTTCTTTTACTATTAATTATTTATTATTTTGGTGTCATACTCTTACATGGCCTGGTACCAAAGATTAGAGGTTATTTAGTTATTTATTTGTTGCTATCACGACACGTCCTTGATAATATCTAAAAAAAAAAAAATCGAAAGCGCTCGGGTATATAGAACATTTGGACAGCTTTTACACATTTTATGACCCCCCCCCCAACAAAAAAAAATGAATAAAATTTAAATCACAGTAACTTGTAAGTCGCCGTTAATAAAAATTGTATAAAAGAAAAAATACATACAAATCAGGCATATGCCGTCAGTAATTACTCAGGGTAGACAGCTTTTCAAATAATTTTTTTAATTTAAATATTTTAAATTTTATGCTTAATAATCAGATTAGCCTTCATAATTTTGTTGGATTAAGTGTATACTGTGCCACAGAAGGATAACGTAACTGCTGAATAAATAAAATATTATTTTTATGATAGGCACTGCCAACCTAGACAGCACGTACCTGATGCACCCATCCCCCCCACACCCTCATATATATATATATATATATATATATTGTGTGTGAGAGAGAGAGCGAGGGAGAGGGAATACTAAGTGATTAAGTGTGGAAAGATAGATAAACCACGTCACAGATGGTAGGAATTAAAAGAAACGGTCAAAATTAAACAATTCCAGTTTTGTGTGACAATCAACGATATAGAAATGAGGAAATTGCTTTAATGTTTTGCAAGTTTGTAAAATATTTGTCGGCGAAAATGAGTGGAGTCGAGAATGCTTATTTTAAATTTTTTTTTTTTTTTTTTTTGTAGAGTGTGCGCCCGAAAAGAGAAAAAAAAATTCTTTGAATGAATGCTAATGTAAAAAATGTCTTTTCTGGAATACAAGATGTTCTGTTTTGTAGCGAATAACTATTGAGATGAAGTGACCCAAAGAAGAAGGAATTTCTTGACACCGGGCTCAGCGTGATGAAGTGAAGAATCTTATGTATTCAGTGTTGTGGTCGTTTATCGTTGCGTGGAGCTATTGAAGAAAATTCTTTTCCCATCTCTATTGATTCAAATACGCTCACAAAGACAGATTTTGGTTGACGAAGACTGCCGCTTGGTTTGATTCTAAATTGCTAATTTCATTTTGATATCTCTAAATTTGGTGTGTGATGAGACTCTTCTGAGCGCGCTGATCAATTATATTTCCAGCTTTGACGAAAACGACTGACGAAATTTCTAAGTACAACAATCTGTTTGGGCTGCTCAAGAGGCATATATTAACACCGCCTCTACAGTGGCTCGGGGAATCTCCGCTTGTCTGGTAGATCAGATTTATAGATTGTATCCATTTTATTCAAGATGTCCCAGGCGTTAGCTATGCAATTTTTCACCTCCTTTTCAGTAAAATTTATTTCGCTTCCTAGGTATGTAAAAGATTCAACAGATTTTATTGATTAACCTGAGACCGTTTGTATTGAGGTTTGCTGGTTGAATCCTATAAATTCAATTTTAGAGGGATTGACGTAGAGTCCAACATCGTTGGCAGCATTTTCTAGATGATGTAGGAGAACTGTGGCATTGGTAATGACGTCTGCAAGGATAGCTAGGTCATCTGAATAATCAATATCTGTCAACATTTTTGCAGTTAATCAACTTGAAAGTCTTGGTGAAAGGTAAATATGTTTTACTGTACTTCTAAAATCTCTGAATAAACTCTGAAATGTTAATCACTAATTAAATCTTGACACGCTCAAGTTTAGAACTTTAATTCTTATACTTTCTTACGCTCATACAATACCACACAGTAACACTCCATCTTGAGTGACTCTTGGGTCTTGTATTGGGTGAAAATTAGTAAAAGAAAATCTGGGCAGAAGATGCCCAAACCTAACATTCAAGCGTCGACCTACTTCAAAATGATTTGCCCGGCCTTCTGGGTGATAAATTGTTTTCCACCATACAACTCCTTTTCCCGCAGGCGAAACGTTGCCAGCCTTTTGCTATTCTATCGCTATTTTCATGCCAGATGTTTGGATGAATTGCATTACTTGGTTAGCACAGACTTTGATATCGGGAAGCCGAGAGGGATGTGCGGGTAATGTAAGCGCAGAAAGGGAAATCGAGGAGCCGAGTTCAAACTCCAAGCTAGCCTATTGCATTCACTTTCGCATTTTCTTCCCCACCATTAGCCATAGGTTAAATATAAGTCTAGACTGACTCTCTATCTTTGAACGGCAATCAGTCTACGAGAAAAGTACACTATTTACATTATTTGGACTATTGTCCTCGTATTTGGACTATTGTCCTCATCTTTGTTGCCATATTTATCATAACGTTTCGGCCGTTGTACGCTCCGCCCTTCTTCAGGTGGTTGGAATGTCGAACTGAACCCTTTATTTCAGTCGCTGGGGTAGACTGTTCTAGTTCCACGTGCCCTGTCTGATGGATCAGTTATCTCCTGTTAATTTCCCTCTCCAAGTTCTCCACTGCCTTAACCAGGTATTGAACTCACAACTCCTTGGCTCCTGTCACTGGAGAGAAAAGGGAGATCACCGCACTCTGTGTGATCAGGTTGAAGTCATAGACAAAGAACATCATTGGAAAATTCGTAAACTTAAGGAATCAGCACATATGCCACAAAAATCTCCTGAGTCGACCAAGCATAGAAATGAATACAATATGGGAACCAGTAATTAGGAGTGCCAGAGAAAAGCAATAATAACAACGAAAATTGCGACATGAGCTCTGGTAAAAAAAATGCAATGATAACAGCAAAAATTGTAGTATGAGCACTGGTAAAAAGATGTGGCTGAAAATTGGGGCAAAATGGATACGCGCCGTCGCCTCTCTCTGTTTTTTCTACAAATACTTTCATGGTAATTGCTCCGATGAGCTGCTTTCACTGGTTCACAGACTCCATGAATTCAAGCGCCATACGAGGCTTGCATCCCGCTCCCACCCGTACACTTTATAAACTTTTAAATGTAGCCGTCTTTTCTACTCCAATAGTTTCATACCTCGCACCTCTCGCCTGTGGAACACCCTTCCCAGTTACTGTTTCCCTGAGAGCTATAATCTCCAACTATTCAAATGTAATGTCAATCGACACCTCCAGTTACCTTGATCTATCTACTATTCCTCTCCTCATCCTTTCTTCTATCACTCCTATCTGCTCTCGCTTCAAATCTTCTGCAACCCCCTGCATCCTAGCCTTGCTCGGGGCGTAATGCTTAAAAAAAAAAAAGAAAAAAAATAACATAATGAGAAAGGGTTTGAAGGATTTGGCACTCACATGGTATATTGAAGATAGGAGCGAAACAGCGTATAACCTAACAAGTTCGTATAAATGGGTGACTGAAAAAGCTGTGAGAGGAATGGTGAAAAGGCAAACTTCCTGATATGTCCCGGAAAGGGATATATTTGAACGAAGTAGCTAAGTGGTTTTGGCTACTATAACCAAGTATAATACGGTAACAGTAATCGACTGGTACGCGTCATAGTCGCAGGTAAGAAGTGTAGATCAATGTCGTAGTCCAATGGGCGTCGTTATAGACTTAGCCCTCAGACTAAGGCTCTTAACTCTTCTACACGTCCATCGATATTTATGACGGACACCAGCCAATCACACTCCCGTGAAGGGAAACACACGTGTATGCATATTCCATTATATCACTTCCCTAAGGGCTACAAAGGATAGAAAGTCGTGGAGTGCCATGATCGCTCACATCACAAGGGAAATAACATATAGATGCTGACAACTAGTGGTGGTTGTTGCTGTTGAATAACTTGCATACTGTGTATAACTGAAGCCGAAAAGATTGAATATATTCGATAGGACAAAGGATTTCTAAACGTAATTAAATATGTTACAACCATGTTTTTTTGTGTGTAGATTGTTTTTGTTGTCTCAGAACTCGTGCTGTGATCATTTGACCGTATCATGAATTTCTTAAACCATTTCTCTGTTGAGCTGCTATATTTTTTTTTGCAAATGGCGCGAGAAAATTCCTTTATTGAAAACTTATTCTCTGTCTCAACTGAGTCGACACAAATGAACGTTAGATTTCTGTTTTCAGCTCAATATTCTGAATTTCAACCATGTATATAAATTCCGTCTGGCAGAAATTAATAGTGTGAAAAACTCGACAGGCTGGTATAACGTTCAATATATTGAATTTACTTAAATGAAAATAAAAAAAAAAGGAATTTTTATTTACATAATGTCCAGTTATTCTTCAAATATCACAGACATAGTCATTTTTTTCTCACACTTTTTTCGCTCTTAACATAGTAACTAATGTTGTTACTGTACTACTTACTGTATAGTTTCTTTAATCAACTGGTTTGAATTGCTTTGTTTCAATAGATATCCTGACAATGAGCCTTGCACTCCAATCGACACATTTCCGTTCTTATTAGATCGATGGTTTGGTATGAGTAATACCTGAATTATTTATCCTCTCTTGTAGCAGCTATTATTATCCACATGAGAAGAAATCGTTACGGTGTGCGTGTGTTTAAAGCCCTTATAAAGCTGTTTCAGATATTTAGTGCTCATTACTTCTTCCTTTCTCCTTTTATATACAATGTCTTTTCAGAGCGTTGACAATCATGGCCCCATTGCTCATGAACAAGCAATAAAGGGTGTAACTAAGAATTCAGATCTTTTCTGCTTGTAATTCCATATAAAAAAAATATCTACATTGGAAGAAGTCAGGTGAGGTATTAACACATTGATATTTCTTAAAGGGCAAAGTAGGAAAATGAAAGCAGGAAAATTGTATTGCTGCCGCCTTGAAAGTCAGCATTTGAAACTTCAGCTTCGAACACTGATCGCTGGTGCTGATGCAAAATATGCTACTACTACACTTCGGAATGAGGCACCCCCCCAAAAAAAAAACGACTAAGTTGCTTGTACGTTTCGTGCCTTGAAATTTTATCAATCTCAAAATCAGACGTTTTCGTCAAGGCGTAAAACAGATTAACTCACAGCATCTAGAAGAGACTCATCACACACAAAAACTAGAGAAAGAAAATTCCCCTGCCAATTTAGAACCAATAGCTTTCATCAAATGCAAATCTGTCGTCGTGAGCCTAAAGAAGACAATGAATAGAAACAACAACATTTTTCTTCGGTAGCTTCATGCAACGCTCAGTACAATCTGTTTTTGTCATTATTTCAGATTATGTCATTATTTAGATTGGCGGTAAGGTCTCATAATTTTACGGCTGAAATGGATAAATGTAACTAAGTTCTATGCTATCAGTTTATTCTCTCGCACTTCTCGCTTGTGGAACTCTCTCCGGCTTCTTGATTCCCAGTCAACTTTGATTTTCAAAAATTTAAATGAAGTGCCAAACGTTATCTTTTGTCTTTTTATTTCCTGTTCTTTCATTGTTCTCTTTCTTTAATAATGTTTTTTCTCATATTCTTTCACACTGAGTAACCCCTTGAATCTTAGTGACTTTATTGCCTTGCTTGAGGTCAAATGATTAAAAAATGAGATTTTTTTACACATTGAACCCGGTCACAAAAGAATTCGTCTTTCGAATCATTCACTCCAAGGCAAAACCACCAATATTACAGGTGAGATACTTTTTCTTTTGAAAAGTATCTCACCTGTAATGTTGGTGGTTTTGCAACTTTTTTTTCTTTTAGAATGCACAAACTACAAAAGGAACTTTTTAAAAATCTCTCATTTTTCTCTACAAACATTTTGAAAACTTTTAATACGTCAAATCTATTTTACACACTCTGTAACTTTGTTTAAATAGGAGGGCAAAATCAAAAACGAAATAGTTCAAGTTTTAACAGATTTATACATGAATATTAATTCTTGTATAAAACTTGAACTATTTGATTTTACCTTCCTATTTAGATGCAATATGAAAGGATATACACAAACACGTAACCTGGCTTATTTATCATTCTTCCCACCCTTGTCCACCTAGGAGTACACCCTTAGGCGTTGGCTCATGCACAACAAGGCCATCAGTGTCTTTTATTAAGTAGAATGTTTACTTATCGCTGCAAGATTATAATCTTAGGAAGCCTAGTTAGGACAATGTATTGAAGGCGGTAAAACAACATAACTGAACCCACTATTTTGTCATGTTGGTCGTACGTGGTGACGTTGGCTCGCGGAAAGCTGGCACCCTTACGTAAGCGCCTTAGCCTCTTTCGACAAACGATTTCTTTCTATCTGTCTATAGTCTAACAGTACCTGTGTGGTATGAAGCATAGTTTTTGCATTCCAAAACACAGTTGTCATTAATTTCTTGGTTTAGTCAGGATTCAGAGCCTTATCTATTGTTATATTGTATTTTATTAATAAACAACTAAAAATATTTGAAAATTTACCAGTTTTCCCAAGTTTTGAATTTTCTGATGAATCTTAACTACGTCCCTTGCAATTTCCACGACGACAAAATACCCGTAGAAATTCCACTATTGCATCGTTAAATATTTGAGCGTAATTTTAAGAAAATATTGCAATAACAATCGTAATTATGAATTCAGGCAAGTATTTAAAGTAGTAAAAAGGTACAAATGAAAATATTAAAATTTGACAAGATTTCCCGACCTTAAACGTTAGCCCCCACCTCTCTCTTACTTTCTTTATTTGTTTATTCTTTTCTTTATTTGTCTTCTTTTCTTTATTTTGTGTGTGAATAGGTTGTTTTTCTTATACACGTCAGTGGTCACCAAAATGTTGTGGGGTCGTCACTCACATCATAGCCTTGTTCTCATGGAGATAAAAACAGCTTGATGGGAAGTAAAATGTACAGAAATAACGGGAAAAACATGGTGTTGTTGATTTTATACAATTTATTCATATTTTTGTGTGTATTGGTGTATTTCTCAGGTTACAATTGTTGTATAGTACATTTGATAAAAGGGAGAAGTCCGACCCGTGTTGCTCCTGGTGAAGAGATTGAATTTAACGTCTTTTGGCGGGATGTCCGCATTTTCGACAGGAACAGTTTCTGTTGTATGCTGGGAGTATTTTTATCATTTAAAATTTTTATTTAATTTATTTTATACACCGTTTTTATGTTATTGTTTTATTTTATTTATAATTTACGTTATTATTATTATTTTATATTTTACTTTTATTTATTTATAATAATAATAATCCTACAATTTTTCACTTCTTTTGTTTATTTCTCTCTTCCTTTCCTTATTTATTTCCCTTTCTTTTCTTTTTTCTTATTTTCTCTCTCTCTCTCTCTCTCTCTCTCTCTCTCTCTATATATATATATATATATATATAATTTTTTTTTTTTTTTATGTCTCTCTCTTTCTTATTGTTTTTCACTTTCTTATTTTTCTCTATATCTCTTTCTTTATCAAGAAAGAAAGACACGATCGCAAGCGTTTAACGTTTCCTTCAATGAAAAAAAAACTTGTTATTTTTAAGTCTTTTCAATTGTAAACTCTTATTGAAATAATGACCTAAATTCATATTTATGACTGTTATTGCAATATTTTGGTAAAGTTGTTAAGTTCAAATATTTAACGATGTAATAGGGGGAATTTCAACGTGTATTGTATAGTGGTGGAAATTGCAAGTAGCTTATTCAAATCATTAACTGAAGAATTAGAAAATTCAAATGGCAAAGACGTGAAATTTTCACGGATATTTCTAGTTTAGATCAAATATCGTTGAAAACTAATAATTTGTGTGCGATGATAGAATAAGATAGAAATAAATAAAAATAAACAAGGCTAAAATTTCACCATCTCTAAATATAGACAATAATAAAAAACATCGCCAAGCCAACATAGTTCGATAAACCATTCAGAACGTTTTCAAAACTCCCATATATGTTTACACACTGTATTGATAACGCACAATTGCATGGTTGTGACGTAAGGTATAGCAAACTTCAATAAAATCAATACTATAGTGAATTCGACTTCACTGACTGCTCCACATTGTACTGTAATAATCCATTAATTCCTACCGTCCGGCATTTTTTTAATCGAATTCACTCCATGCAAGAGAGTCAAACCACAAAGACACAAGGGTTTACTGTGTGGGAAAGAATTACAAAACAAAAACATTATTAAGGAGAAAGAAAGAGTAAGCAGGGAGACAATACAAAACAGAAACATTATTAAGGAGAAAGAAAGAGTAAGCAGGGAGACAATAGTTAACGATTGATATTGCATTTAAAATTTTAAAGATCAAAGTTCACTGACTGGAAAGCATAGAAATGGAAGAATATGAGAGAAGGTTACATATAGTCAATTCAACTGTAAATTGATGAGACCTTGTTGCCAGTCAGTGCTATGGCTTGCCTTCTCAGGAAATAAATCCGGCGAGAAGACACATGTCTTACGCTAATTTCTATCTCTGTGTATTTCCCCAGTCTTTTGGTCTTAAATCATCAAATCTAGGAACCACAGCGAAGAGTTCATCCGAAAAATTACCTTGAAATATTTATAGAAAAGGCACGAGCGGTAAGAAAGTGACTAAAGCCGAGACGACAGGTCAGGACCAATAATATTGCTGATTCTCCTTTGGATTTTATCAAGGAGCTCAAGGTAAATAGCAAGGGCACTGGACTACGTATGTCAGCAATATTCTAAGCATGGATGAATGTCTTATAGATATGTAAGACAGATTCTGGAGATAAAAATTGTCTAGCTCGACGCAATGAACAAACTTTCTTAGCATTATGAAAATAAAAATCCAGAATTAATGATAGGTTTATAAAATAAATCCGATATTATCAATTTATAGACATCCACGTCTAAATCCAGGTTTCTAGCTATAACCCACTAGCAGCATGGTCCGGCGTTGCCCGTGCTTGATTCAAAAATCGTACGACTCATACAGCAATCGCTATCACTTGACTTAAAATATTTTTGCCCTTCCTCGTCTTTAAAGGAGTGTTCTTTGCCGTGCTGATGTTGCTACATGCCTTACTTCTTGCTTATCTCACACTGCGAATTTTTTCTAAGTTCTATACTAAACATTAAATCTGTTACGAAAAAAGAACTAAACAAAATGAACACAAAACGATCAGCTTTAAAAAAGGACTCGTAACTGGAAAAACCGAATGAAAAAAGAATGTTAACAACAAATACTTTTTCACACCCAACCCAGTTCTGCGGAATCAAAATCAACGTTGAGTTTAAGCAAGCGAATGAGCCAAATGGAGTAAAGTGCCATGCAGATTTAAATTTTTTCCCACTTGTGACGAATGCAGCTATCGATTTTCTTTGCATGCTAGCATGCTAGTTAACGTTCGTGTCAGTCAGCTGTTAGCTCTCACGCTGTCCAATAGAATCTTCCTGCCTATTCGTGGCAGCCAGCTATAGGCTCTCACTCTGGCCTGTAGAAAATGGCCGCAAACTACATGAAAACTGCCGTAGAAGCATGAAAAAATCGATTATTTCCACTATCAATGGGAGTTGGGAAATGCAATGTCGGTCTTGGCCATTCCACTAACTTTGTGCATGTAAATGTTGGTGCAAATCCGTCGAAAATTGCGGCCGTGCATTCGTCACACACACACACACACACACACACACACACACACACACACACACACACACACACACAGACATACTGCCTTTTATAGATAGCGATTAATGCCCACCGTCCCGAAAATGGGTTTGTGGGCATTAAAGTATTGACCTCCATTTAGAGGTTTTAATGCATGAGATAGGTATAAAATGGATTTGAAACCAAAGCTTTTCGTTCTATATGAATTTCTAGGGTTACGAGTTAAAATTGACATTTGGGCTAATATCTTCATCTTTGTTGTTGTTATCAAAACGTTTCAGTCGTTATACCCTCCATCCTTCGTCAGGGGTCTGTCGATGCGTATAACTGAAACATTTACTTAATTTATCGGAGTAGACTCATTCCGCTGTCTGGGGGTATCTCGTGTTGTTTTTATTTAGTTCCGCTTAGTTGTTGTTTGCGCTGTTTCCACCGAGCCCAAGTCTTCACTACCCGACCCAGGGATTGAACTCACAATTGCAATGCCAACAAATTCACGAGCCAACACTTTAATCCCCTACTGCGAGACAATGTACCGGGAACTTGGAACCTTAAACCTAATATTCTTCTAGACGAGATATCCTTAGACATAGACAGCAGAACGAGAACAGTCTTCCCTGTAGATGGGGGGAGAAGAAGTGGATTCATGCCTTTCCCAATGGTTTTTGTACGTAAGTGGATATAAAAAAAAACCCAAAGGGAATTGGAACTCAGCTCTCCGATTAACAATTTTATTACACCACCCGCACATCCAAGTTTACAGCACCTGGTATACCCCCCCCCCCAATTTTTGTTGCTTACTAGGTCATAACTAGGTCATAACTTAGAATGATAATTTACTTGGTAGGTAAACTCTACATCTGCTTCTAACATTGTCGTAAAATATCTTGTCTTTTTAACGACATTCCAGTCAATACTACTTTTTACTATCCGTTTTTGTCTTATTAACACAAACCGGTTAATAGGTTACTTGCACTTTTCATCCAGCTTCTCTTGCCTTCAATATGTCCAGCGAATGTTAAATTCTTCGGGTCCTCATGTATCACAGAAAAAGGTTCTTTCTGATTGTAAGCATTACCCTCTTTGTAGTTCAAGCGTTATATTTAATTCCGTTTTTCCGATGCTTATCTAATATTTCCCAAATTTCCTGACAAGGCAGTCAACAGCAAACGGTTTATGTTTTAAGTTCTTCCGCTTGAAGCGGGAAAGTACACAGAGATAGAAATGGGCGTAAGTGTCTTCTCGTCGGATTTATTTCCTGACAAGGCAACCAACAGGTTTATATTTTCAAGTTCTTCCGCTTTCAGTCTTAGATTTGTTTTCATTCTAATTAACCAAAATAGTACTGAAGTACGTCGACCTACACTCTCGGATGCAAATGTAATGTTACCTACCTCCACTGAATATACAACGACAGACAGAACATTTTCAAAGGAAAACTTGAATAATTTGGGAAAGATAGCATAATTTGGAATATTTACTAAGAACAAACAACCAGCATGCGGATAGAAATAAATCGAGGAAGTACACAGAGATTGAAATAGGCGTAAGACAAATGTCGGATTTATTTATTAACTTAGCCGGTCCTAAAAGAACTAGAAATCCTACCAGGATTTATTATTGGAGTACATAATATTAACATAAGCAGATAAAGAATAAAAACAGCAGCGACTCTTAGACAAGATAGTAAAGGGAAAGCGAGAAGAAAGGATTGACTAATTACAAGACCGAATGTATTTTCCATAGCAAGGAAGAACAACATAAACTACCAGATACGAGTTGGAGACGTCAGAAAAATAAAATGTTAAAAATATCAGTTCTTTGGTATTCCTTCACAATGTAATCTTTTGTGATCTGTATAAATAAGCTATTGTTTTGTTATTGACTTAATTAAATTGCTTAGTTATTCAAATGGAAATTTTTTTCTAGAGAGGAAATGAGCAAGATCCGAGTTACAAATTGGCGATATCAAGATTAAGCAAGTACAAAAGTTTAGATACCTGAGATGTGTTTTAACAGAGGATGCAAGATGCAACGCCAAAATCCAAACATGCATTAGACTAGAGAAAGAGGATTTCCAAAAGCTAAGCAATCTGCAGAGAAACGAATAAAATCGTTAGGAACAAAGAAAAGAAGTCTAGATTGTTATGTGATATCCATTCTCTTCTGTGGCAGGGAATGCTGGACACTCACCCCACGGAGGAGGAGAAAGCTGGAGGCAACAGAAATATTGTTCTAGAGAAGAATAATGAGAATTCTATGGGTGAAGCGAGTAAGCAAAGATGAAGTCTTAAAGAAAATGGCCCCAAGAACACCACTTATGCTCACAATCAGGAAGAGACATTCCTTGGGTATATAATTTGGAAAGAGGGCTTAGAAACCTTAACAATTACAGGATTTATAAAAATCGCCAACAAACATAGTTCGATAAACCAATATGAAAGTTTTAAAACTCTTATATATGTTTACAAACAGTATTGGTAATGTGCAATTGCCCGGCTGTAACGTAATGTATAGCAAACTTCAATAAAATCAATGCTATAGTGAATTCGACCTCATTCAGCGCTCCGCATTGTACTGTATTAATGCCCACCATAAATCCGGTATTTTAAAAATCGAATTCACCCCATGCAAGACAGTAAAGCATTCATTGACCGAACAGGCAGTGCTAAAATCGGATGAAATTTATAAAATCTTTCTCTTAAAACAATTTTTCAAGAAAATAGGTTTCTCAAGTCCACTGCAATCACTCTTTCCAGCAACGATGGGGGTATCTTTCCTAACTTTTTTTTGAAGTAGTGTGGAATGTTAGAATCTTCACTATGTTTATTGTTTTCCCTTCGAGTTACATGCGCTCTCCATTTTAGTTGTTGCCATTGTTGAAAGTTCTCAAGTGATGTGGTTTCTATTATTTGTTAACGTTCTTTTTTTTGTGATTCTCTAGTGTCAGAGCACGAGATTCGAAGAAGGTCAGCCTTCTCTAAGACATACAGGGTTCGTTCGTTGGAAGCCACTTTTGATCATTGATCTGAGAAAGCAGCTGCATATAGCTGATAGATCATGACTTTTTCAAAGAAGGAAAGGTCAAATGATTGAGAAACTGATAGAAATTATCGCTCTTTGCCTTTTCATGCTATGTTTTTGAGAAATATTTCAAATGTCTAACGAAATACAAAAACACACCACCGATGTAGTAGTAAATATGACCCCCCCTTCGAGAACATAGCCGTAATGGGGGTGCTAGACAAAAGAGAATATTCCTAGTACTTTTCCCAATTATGGGCATTATTATATCAGTGATATAGTAACACCTTAACATACATAGAATAGCTGGAAGAAAGTAATGACAAATATGCATTGTTCTTGGACTTTTATATCGATATATAAAAGGTAGCCAAAAAGGTCCTTGCCGTTTTTGATTTATTAGAAAAAAAAAGGTATACATACTGTTAGTCCTCAGAGTTATCCCCATCGGCATCAAGAACCTTTAGCCAATGTCCTCCCAGCTGCGCAATCCCCCTGGCGGTAAAAATCAGGTATCTTGGATGCAAAGAAGTCTGTGCGCCTGTCGCAAATTTGTGTCATTTGAAAGATTTCCCACGAAGGTGGTTGCCCAGCTAGTGGAATAAGTGATAATCTGTTGGCGCAACGTCTAGCGAGTAAGGTGGATGGCACAGTCTCCCAGACGAGTCGCCGTGTGATATCCCTGACCACCCGCGCCACATGAGGTCTGGCATTGCCATGGAGGAACAGTATGTTTTGGCGATTAACCAATGCTGGCTCCGTCTGCTTCAGTGCCTGTCGCCCATGTTCCAATTGCTGCGAGTACATGTCCGCAGTCATAATGTGGCCCGTTGGTAGCAGCTCATACTGCACCACTTGTCAACTAGACGACCAGATACAGAGCAGGATCTTACGTGGGTGTAGAGGTGGTCTTGTTGTATGAAACCAATATTTGGCACGCTTAGCAGTCTCATACAGGACCCACTTTTTGTCACTAGTGATCACTCAATCAAATATGGGTACGTTGCCGAGAAAGCAACGACTAACAAGCTGTCACTCTTTGTTGCTTGTTGGCATCCGACAGTATGTGGAGTGCCCATTTGCTCAACTTGTACACCTTCCCAATGCAATGCAGATGAAATTAGGCCGTTCTATCAAAAACCCGGAAGCGTTGGGTAAGCTCACCACAGGTTTAGCTGTTGTCCTCCTCTATGACCGCTTTCAGGACGTTTTCATCCAGCACCTGCGGCTGGCCACTGAGGGTTTAATCACAAAGGGACAGATCCTCCGACCTGAACTTCTGGAACCACTTCCTGGCGGTGAATTCACTCACAGTATTATCCCCAAAGGCTTAACGTATTCGGACAAGCCCATATTAAAGTCATAATGCAGACAAACACGAACTGGCTTCTTCGACACCTCCATGTTTTCTCGCCACTGCTAGAGCTTTGAATGATATGAATGGGTAACGCACCTCTATTGGTTAAAAGCAATGCCTCCACTCCCATTGTTTTCCAGCTACGCGACGCACTCATTTTCGTATTAGTGATCACTTCTTCCCACAAAAAGTAAAAAACAGCAAGGACTTTTTTTGGTTATCTTATACATACTTGTTACTAATTTGTCTCACGCAGAGAAACTATAACATATGTATACAACAATCAGTATGAAAGGGAGCGAAAAGTGAGAGTCATACTTTTAATATTTCCCAACGGGAAAAGGAGAAGGTCGGCGGTATCATTTATGTTTCTGGTGAGGCCATGTGAGTTCCTCCGTTCACCATACCGCTGTGGGCTTGTGGCGTCTGTCTTCTCTGCAGACTATATATCAACTGGCGTGGATCGACACGTCTTACCTCCAGCAACTCGCCTAAAACTACACATTTTGCCTCAGGTGTTAAATGAATAGAAACCGGCGTCCGCCACTATATGAATTGACGTCACTCGGCGGCTGCCGTGTGACTTTGTGATTTCATCTCAACCAAAGGGAGATAATCACCTTTTGCATTCCTACACCGATATAGTCCAGAATAATCGGTTATACCTGGGATTAAGCTACCTCATACTTCAGGATATAAAATAGTCTCCTCTAGACTACATCCTCTATAACTCCATGTAAACGACAGCTGTTGTTTTGTGGAGACTATAACAGATATTGATCAATCAATTACGATGCATGTTGAGTAACAATTTTCAACCAGATTGTTGTGTTAGATTTGTATCCAGATATTTATATTCTATACTGGCATTTTTATTTTCCCATTAGAGGTGACATGACTGTCGTGGAAAACTGACTTTAGATAAATCTTCTCAAAGCACGTACACTCTCCTCAGTATTCTGGGCTTACGGCCACCTCAGGTTGAAACATTGGTTCCCATACGACCACTGAAGTTAAGCAACATCAGTACATAGATGGGTGGCCGCTTAGAAATACCATGTTCTGTAAGCTTGGGTGTACGGGTGTTGTAATGGATAATGGCTTGGGATTGTTAATCGGAGAGCCGAGTTCCAATTCCAGTTGGGTTTGTTATATTCACTTATACCCAAATATAATTGGGAAATGATTGAATCCATCTCTTCTTCCCCACTTATGGGTTAATTAGTAAGACTTGTATCACTAAAAAAAGAAAAAATTTTATAATCTAAAAAATATTTTTCTGGATTTAAATAAAACGCAAAAGGTCGATAAGCTGTAGTTAAAAGAATCAATAAATCAATAATCATTATTCTGGTTAATCAATACTGTCACCTGGACTATTTAAACGATGTTATATTTACACTGTTTACTAACAGCCACTAATGTTTTACTATTATGCGGAAAGTATACGTGGGAGGTATTTCTGCCGCACCCTGTATAATAAGACAGCTAGGTGTATTTTATTTTTTAGTTTTTTTTTCTCCAACAGTCGAAGGCAAATAAGGCAAGAGAAAATAGTGAGAAAAAATTACTTGACAAGTTTATTCAAATAGGGAGACGAACAAATACTCCGAAATAGATGTCAGAAAAGAGAACGGATTGATGAGAGCCATAAAAATCGAGAAATTATGGAGAGATATGATTGTTCACGTCCTGACGGGACACGGAATGAATATCTTATGACTCTCGATGAAGCTCAACGTCTCATCAACGACCCATTCAGTGTACTAGTTATTTTCACAGTTGACTTTAGGAGCGAACAGGGGATACATGGATGTGGGGTAATTGTTAATGAACTGGTCTTGTTGACCAATGCTTCTGTGTAGTGAGTTTAATATATTTTCCAATATCATATCTTAAAATGAATCAAGTGTTTAGATTTGAAAGTTGATCATCTTGCCGACGGTGAAGAACCTCTACCGAACTAGTGCATCCCTCCCCCCCAGCACCAAAAAAAAATTCTCAGTCACCAACTTCATTCTTCAAAGTCATTGAACCATTTTTATTCTTAATGTTTGACTCGTATTTGAATATGATCCAGCTTTGGACTAAAATCCAAACTAAACTTGCTAAGCAAAAGATGTCCTGGGTATGACGATAAACTACATCCACGTCCTGGGTAAGACGATAAACTACGTTCAACAGCAAGGCCTCTGATCAGGAGGTTTTGAGGAGCGTGGAACCAACTCTTATTTGCTGGTGTTCCCAGGTCAACCCTGACCCGGGGTTGTAGCACTTGTTAGGGTCCTAGCTATGGCCAAATAGTTAACCCCCAAACTGGGATCAAGACACTATGAAAGTGTAAAAATAGATTTTAATACCAGCAATAAAATTTTGTAAAAATTATTACCAGTAATGAATTTTTTAAGAAAAATTATAAGCAGTAATATCTTTTTGGAAAAAAAATATTAGCAATAAAAATCTGTTCGGCATTAAATAACCTATTCAGATTGATATGCCGTAAAACAAAATAAACCAAACCAAACTAAACAAAAGATGTTTGGAGGTAGGTTAATGGCTACGAGTTAATATAATTGAGCATTACTTATGAGTAAACCCACAAATCTAGCGCACTTAATGAGGATCAAAGATCATTAGGTGCTCTACATTTGTGGGTTTGTGCCAAACTAAACTTAGTATATGATGACTTTTGGGAGAACTGATAACATTCAATACAATATTCTGTTTTGCTCGGATGACAATCTGAAATAATCATGAGTCTAATCATTCCTGTTAGTTAACAAGTGAAAACTATTTTAATAGTTGATCAATACAAGGCGATAATATTTTCCAACCTACAATCCCTTTCCTCACAGGCGCAAAGTCCCAAGCCTATCGATACTTCTATGGTAAATGTTCAGACGAATTCCATTTTTTACTGGCGACAGCTCTGAGTTTTACAGAGTTTAATCCTCACTTCTCTACGTATTCTTTTAATATGAAAGATAATCCACTATGCAAACTCTCCCCACCAGGAACCGCTATTTTGTGAAGCAGACTCCTGCATAGTTTAATCTTCCAACACTACAATCTTAACCTCTTCAAGTCTAGGATCAATCGTTATCTTTCCGCCATATCTGTGTAATCCACACTTCCCATCTCGTCTTCTTACAGCCAAAGAAATGGGTTTTCGTAACTCAGTCGGTCGGAGAAACTGGTACGTCCAACCAGATTTCCGTGTGGCAAAGTGGACCTGAATTCTTATTACGGGCTTAAGATTTAAAATTTTTTTGTCTCTAATTTTGATTTTACTGTTCAGCCCAGTTTAGGTGTTGTCCAGACTGATTTGGTGGAGAATGTATAATTCAAATGTCTTATTTATTTATTTATTTTACTTCTTACGTTTTTACTAATGTTCACCCAATACAAGGTAGAGGGTTGCTGTGTGGAGTTGTATGTGGGCAAGAAGTGAAATTATTTGGGGCTATGCAGGAAAGATAACGGCTAACTCTAGACTTGAAGATGTCAAGATTTAATTAGTGAATAAAATTTCCGAGTTCAGTTGAAGATGTTATAGACTTTAGAAGAAACCGAAAACACAATGTTAAAAAGGAAACAAGGGATAACTACTTCTGTTCAAAAGACAGGGTAGAAGTGTTAACCGAACGATAGAAATTTCAAACTCAAATGAAAGTGTATGGGAGGATGCGTACATTAAAAAGCACGAGCTAATTTAAGTCACTCACGCACAACACAGAAGTTTAAAAGAAGGAACAGCGGAGAGGAAAACTGGATCAGGAGGTCACAGCAGGGAGAGGGATCATCATTTCAACTTAGAGCTAAAGAGATCAATTAGAAAAGATTCAACTCATTTTGGCACATGAGAGAGCAGTTTCAGCTCTGACAGTCTAAAAAAACAGTGAAAAAAGACTTGAAAATGTAATCGTACGTGAAACTGTGAGGCAACGTGTTACTTCAGGACAGAAAGTTAGAAGGTTAGAGAGGGTGAATATCATCTTGAGTTGGAAAATCATCCTGGAATAATAAATATATATATTTAAACTTTATTACAATCCTTCATGTGCTTCCGATCCTTAGCTATGGTTAATTAATGATGAACATATCATTTTCGTTTATAATCGATTTCATCACGATGCTTCTTTTAAGCTTAGAGAGTAATTATACATTATTATTGCTCAAAGTAGAGTCCAATAGAGTTACAAAAACCTCGGAGAATTCCAGTAAGATATCTTTAATCATTTCTAAGATACAACGGTTCAAAGCTTAATCTAACAAATGGACAATTTTGCTTTTACAGCATTTGGACAATTTTGTTGTTACAGCCTGTATATATACACACACATTACATAGGTCGTATGCAAAAGTCAGGCGGAGACAGTGTGTGATGGACAGAGAATCAGCTTCTCTTTTGTAGTAAAGATTTCCTTGGGGCATTCCATTAAAAGGTTAATGCAGATATATATATATATATATATATATATATATATATATATATATATATATATATATATATATTGTGTATTTAGACAGCATTTTTACATTCATACTTATTTCATTAAATAATATAGACAAGTGTTGTCTATTTATTTTATGTAAATTCTTTTCATAAAGTCTGATAAGCTTAATATCATTATCATTAAACGAAGAAAGAAAATCACAATATTGATACATATTTTTTAATCTAATCTAAGCTTTCGGCTTACATATTTTGTCAATTACTGTACAATATATTAAGCAATATATGGACAAGACTTATCAGTGATGATAGTCTGTGATTGTTTACATGGATGATTTCCAAGCAACGATAAACACATGCATATAAGACGCTAGAAGTGCGGTGCGATTTTCGCTTCTAGCGTCTTATATGCACGTGTTCATCGTTGCTTGGAAATCATCCATGTATATTGCTTAATATATTGTACAGTAATTGACATCTTTGATAATGGCTTATGTAAGCCGAAAGCTTAGATTGAATTAAAAAATATGGATCAATATTGTGATTTTTTTTTTCGCTTATCAGGCGTTATGAAAAGAATTTACATAAAATAAATAGAAAACACTTGTATATATTACTTAATGAAGCATGAAGAAAAATATATGGAAAAACAAAAATCCGAATATGCAAATATGTTGTTTTAATGTTATTTCAATGTCGACGTCAGACGTTTCGGTCTAGTAGACCTTCTTCAGGACATAGTTATTAAAACATAATTAACATTAGACGATATTCAAATCAACATGAAAAGACGATAGACATAAGAGTAAGACTAATAAAAATTGAAGCATGTATGAATATATATATATAAGCCAAAAATAATAGTTAGAATGAACTACAACAACCAAAAAATTGAACAAATAGCTTTAATTAAATTCTCAAACCAAAACTAAATGTTAAATCGTGATATAAACAAATTTTTACTACGTTAATAAATAAATAAATAAAATCAAAAAAAAATAAAACGAGCAATATAATTTCAAATAAATAAACAAAGCGATCCGGTAAAAAAATATATAATAGAATACCCACAATATATAATATATATAAATAGTCGAGAAAAATAACAGACATATGTGTGACGATTGCATCTAGCATGAAACAGACTGTCGCCTCTAAGTGTTGACTTCTATGTTCACTTTTATATTTAAATCTTGATATTGAGCACTTTATCCCATAAATATAGCACACCTTAAGACTATATTTCTTCATATATATATATATATATATATATATATTTATATATATATATACAGACAGAAAACGATGGACAGAAACGATCTCTCCTTTTCTGATATAAATTAGAGTAGATTAATGGAACAAGTAAACAATGTGTTTGATTTAACAAGCAATGATATTATCTTGATAATATCTTTCTGAATGACTTTTGGAAATATTAATACTTTGTGAAAGACTCCTAAAACAGATTAATCAATCATCGCTTTATTATGTAAAGAAAAAACATGACATGGGAACGAGCTCTCAGTTAAGAACAAGTAAATAAAGCAAGTATTGAATTAAAAAAAAATCAATTACATCAGTATTTTGGGGATATTGCTCACTTAGTTGAAATCAATATTAATTAAAAGATTTATCGTCAAACAGATGGCTGTTTCAAGCAAGCAAACAAACAAACGTCATTCCCACGTATTAAGCCAGGTGGCTGCAAAAACATTGGACCATATTGGTAATGATCTTTTTTTTACGTGCCGACCAAAACAACATATATACCGAATATACTCGAGTATCATGTGGATTTTGAAGACCTAATTTTGAAGCTAATTTGACTACAGTAAATGGCTCTATAGTTTGGTCAATGGCGTATCCAGAGCCAGTAGTACATACGCTAATTTTATATCTCGCATATGATGCGACCTCCTTAAAATTAAGTTCAAAATTAGTTCTTCAAAAGTTGCATGATACACGAGTATATACCTTATATTTAATATTGAGTAAATTGACATATTATATATATCTATCTATCTATCTATCTATCTATCTATCTATCTATCTATCTATCTATCTATCTCATTCTGCTAATATTAATACTGATATTAATTTATATATACCGAATACACGCGTATCATGCGACGTTTGAAGACCTAATTTTGAAGCTAATTTGACTACAGTAAATGGCTATATACTTTGGTCAACAGCGTATCCAGCGCCAGTAGTACATACGCTAATTTTATATCTCGCAAAAGATGCGACCTCCTTAAAATTAAGTTCAATATTAGTTCTTCAAAAGTCGCAAAATAAGCGAGTATATACGGTAACTGGGCATAGATATAATACTATATCATTTAAATATTGGTCTTAAGACATGTTAAATAATATTTTCCATTTTGAATGAGTTTAAATTTTAATACAGCTTTTTTTTAAACCTTAGTTTTAAAGTCGCAGCATAAATGAGAATGGAGAAATCTTTTTTTTCCGGAAGTACAACGAAGTCAAACTGCAGTTCAAAATTTATGCTTACATCGAAATCGATTGCAAATGTTGATCGTTTAAGACAGACATATGTTACTGTATTGTGATACTATCGGCACCCACGTAGAAGAAGAGGTGGTTTTTATCTTGATCTTATGTTTTTGTTTGATGAACCAGCAGATGGTTTGTTTTGAAGTTCGATCTTCTAAGAGGCACCTACTTTGATCGAAGGGGAACGGGAAGTAAAGTAATGGATCGGGCGGTTGGTAGGTTGGCAACAAACCCGGACATAGGATATATCCAGGTGTTGCTCTATATTAACAGTTATGCTTGGGATAAGGGAGGGTTCTTGATGGGAGAGGGACTTGTCTGTTGTGTTGTTTCTGTGCCATCCATTCGTACTGCCAGTAACCACATCAGGATGACTAGATGGATGAGAAGTTGATAGGGGGAAGAGCTGAACAGTAGGACCAACATAGGAGTCATCCCAAGTATCACCTCCCCCCCGCACCCAAACGAAGCCCTGAATAAAACATTTATTTTATAATATGCGAAACAGTGTTCGTGAACATATTTTTTGTCCTTCATCTTGCTACCTTGTGGACATGCAGCGTACTCTTTCCCAGCTTTCGGTGCACAGTGACGAGATCAAGAATCGAAATGCAACGTGGTGGTGTTGATCATTTGTCGGTGGGTAGAAAGCTTCGGTGTGGTTCGCGTTGTATGTTTGCAGTACTGCTGCTCGTTGATGTTTTGTGACAGATATATATATGTTATATAAGAATAAAGTGTCGCTGCCTACACTTGAGTTTGAACATAGATCGCCAATGAGCAAACACAGGCGATCCCCATTATTGAATTAAGTGGATCACGTGACCATAGAGGAAACGTATAATCAGGAAGTCGCGTGACGTCTAGAGTGATCGTCATTTCTATTCTGCCCTCTATACTATACGGACCCCCTATTCTCTACTGTATTCACTATATTATTTCTCTATTCAGATCATTTAACGGGGGTTGCTTTTCGAGCGAGGATGTTAGTTCGAGTGATATTCGAAGGCGTCTGACACTCGTATTGTTAGACTGCGTACGGTAGTTGTATCTGCGATTATAAAGTCTCTACTACAACGAGTATTACGAAAATGACAACGAGTATTCGTTGGCATCGCAAAAGTGTCAACGAGTGTTCGCTGACATCACAACAAATATAGTATAGGGAAAGTAGTGAAAGACGCCAGCAGTTTTTTTTAAGAGGATCTCATTACAAATGATATTGTATAATTAATAACATATTTTATTACCCTTAGCAAAATAAATAGAAAGTATGCTATAGAAGGACGTACGTATGCGCTAAATCCTGTTAAGGATGTCGAAACTTACACTTGGAAAGAGTTTCTTTTATTTGTGTGTTTGGTAAATTTATCAGATATGCCTGTGTATAGTATATTAAGCTTAAGGCGTTCGTATGCAGTATATTGTGTTCAAGGCGAAATAAGGTTTGTTGGTAGCCATAAGGAACTCCAGAGGGAAAACAAGACACTTTTTATTTCTAAGGCATTCTGTGGTTAAAAGCGAGTAGAAGAAAGGAAGATTTTGCGCTTTTTTCTTTATATACTGCTTTAGCAACGCGATCTAGCGGTCGTTAGCAGAAGTTCCGTGGCAGACAAGTGGGGTAATCCTACACCTATACGCAAATGTATCACGTTTTACCTTTGAGAAGGTTTTCTCGAATAAAAACAAACGTTATGCCAAGTGATAAAATTAATTGTCGAGCAAAATATTTTAAAATAAAATATATTCTAGTACTGTAGGCATTTTTCAGTTCTTTAATTTCCCGTTTTTGTATTTGCCTGTCATTGAATTGCAGCACTTGCAAATGCAGATATAATTGGAATTTTTCAATGATACACAAACAAAATTATTAATATTTTATGCGCCGTATCCCTCCAAGCAGTCATGGCTCTCCACAACTTCCTTTCATTTGTAGCGCTTATTAAGGTTTAACTATTCGTCATCAATTTACACAAGCCGTGTGGTGTAATGGATAACGACTCGGAATGAGAAATCGGAGAGCCGAGGTCCAATTCCAGTCGGGTTCGTTGCATTCACTTATGCCCAAATACCCTTAGGAACGCCTCCATCTTTTCTTCCCCGTTTAATCGCATGACAGACTGGGCCCTATAGCTTTAGCTGGCAAGCCAATCTACCGCCGAACGAAACGGCAACCAACTGCGGGAATATCTTCTTCTTAGTTCGCCATGAATCGGCCAAGCTTACATCACGTATGGCGCTTGACTGACTCACTAACTGAATAGAATCAGAACATTTGTAATGCTGATAAGCGTTATCAATAACAGGTTGCCATGTACATGATAACATGCCAATGAACCTTAGTTCAATTGTATATACATGGTTTTCCCGGAATTCAGAAAAAAGCATTAAGAAAAGTAACAGAAATCTCACATCAAGGTCGTGAACGATTTTGTGGTTCGCTTGTCATTTTTTCTATGTCAAGCGGAAGCTCGTTATCACTTTAAAAAAAATGCTGTTTATATTCGAGACTTCGTAGACGCCGGTACTAGTAGTAACGCCTTCCAATAATATCCGCACTAGTAATACTTGTTCAAGTAGTAATTGCCAAATAGTATAATGATCAGAAGAGAATCCTTATCCGTATAGTAGTAGAGAGAGTGAACATATAACAATAGTGGATAGACAAGAAGGGTGAACATTGATCGTCACGCTACTTCCTATTTATTCACTTTCTTTATGATCACGTGATCTAATTAATAATGAAATCGCCCGTGTTACTCACTGGCGATCTAGCTTCAAACCACAGTGTCGGCAACGACACTTACTCTTATACAACAAAGAGAAAAATGTTTACATCTTTGACGAGACAATTGTTGACTGTAACTGACTTAACTTCAAACATTAGCGAACAATGTCCTTTCTTTTTTCTGTTGTATTGTTCTACTGAATCGTTTTGGGGTTATTTGCTTTATCAAGTTGTCATTGATAAATGGGGTTACTCCTCAGTTAATGACATACCTGATTAATTACCACTGCCAATCCTATGACTAAATTTAATCTCATAAAATAAATTTTAAAAAACGATGAGGAATCAATATTGTACGTTGCATGAAAACTGTGATCGTAATTGTTTTGTCTTTCTTCAAAATGAATAAAAATAAATAAAATGAAAAATAGATACAGATTTCTTTGTATTGTATTTACACTGTGCAAACCAAGGTCATATTCAGAATATAATGTTGATTGCCAAATTTGGTTATTACATTTAATATCCAGTATGGAGTGGATGTGCATTGTGGTGTAATGGATATCGGTTTAGAATGAGTTCGAATTCCAGTCAGTTTATATTAGATTTATTTATGTACAAATATTCTTGTTATGAATTCATCTCATCTCCCCCAGGTATGGGTTGAATAGCATCTCAGTTTGGGCCCTATAGCTTTATTTTTCCAAACCAATCTACCACAGAAAGAAACAGCAGCCTACTGCGGGAATATCTTCTGCCTAATTAGTCATGAATCGAAAGAGATATAATCGCCCAAGCGTATATCACGTATGACATTTAACTTAAAAAAAGATGTAACTTAGGTAGGTTAGTTGCTGTTTCCCTCTATCCCTCATTATGTTCTGGGAGTGTCAAATTCTTCAACCCCACTTTTGTCATTATGTGTCGTAGAAATTTCAAACGTGTTTTTTTTTTCTGATTCTAGTTATAAGCGTCCGTTTTATTTCCATTTTCTTCTTTTTCTTTTTTACAGTTCCTCATTTAGTCCATGGTATTTTCAGCATGCTTCTGTAAACCACATTTACAAGTCTCTTCTTCATCTGTCAGGAGATTGTTCAGCATTTACTGTCATATAGGAGGACTGATATTACATGAGAGTTCATTACTATTTTATTTGTTTCGTATTATTTTGCTTAGCTTTTGGAAGACACCTTTCGCTATTCCAATACCCCTTTGGATTTCGGTGTCACATTTTATTGCCTATAGAAACACTTCCCTGATATTTAAATTTTCTATCTCACCCTTGTGAGTCGGTTGGATTACATAATGTTAGAGAAAAGATTTTTCTTAATAATAATGAAAACGGCTGACGAAAATATCGCACGGAGCTTAACATTAACAAAAGAAATGAGACTTTAGTGGAATAACTGAATATCCAGACGAGCAACATGCCATGTCTAATGTTCATTTTCCTGTTTCATCTAAATGACTTTTTATAAGTATTTTTTTTCTAAAATAATAGCTGAACGTATACATCAGAACTGGAAACGGTTTTCACCAACAGAGTCAGTAATTTATCATCAAGTCCTTTGACCTATTTCATTAGTTCCTAATTTCTCATTGGCATCACAGACTATTATCATCGCAAAAGGTCATCGACCAGAACCTTTAGAAGGCTCACAAATTGCATTATCGCCTGCATCAGCAACTATCGCTGAATAATTAATAATTGTTTCATCCCATTTGGAAAGCCAAGAGAAGACACGCAGATTCTGTGTCAATTCTTTTCATAATAACTAATTAGAACAATAAGTCTTCTCAAATCCGTGGAAGTTCTGTAATATGAACGAGTAACAATACAAAGACTTAAAATGCTTTTAATCCTACCTGAATTTCTGGGATTAGTAGTAATCATTATTTACATTCGGACTAATATCTAATTCTTCATCGGTTGTTGTGAGTTCAATCCCAAGATAGGCCAATACACTCACTTAGTGGAAACGGAGGTGTATAACTGAGTAGAAAAAAAAAAAAAGAGATTGTTTTTAATCATTTCATCCCAAGAAAGGCGGGGCTGCCACTAGTACGCATGGACTTATAGGGAGTGATAGTGAATGAAGACTGCGAATAGGGAGGATTGAATAAAGAACAAAACATGAACGGGAATCAAGAAAACAGCAGATGGCGATTGATATTGCATTTAAATTTTTGAAGATTGTAGTTACCAGGGAATCAAATAAACTGAAGAGAATTGCACAGGTGGCAAGTGCGAGAAAAGAAAATGTTGGAGTAGAAGTGGCGGTTGCATTTAGCTGTTTCAACAGTAAAAAGGTGGGGCGTAGATGCCAATCTTGTAACACGCTTAAGTTCATGTAATCGGAGAACCGGGGAGAGAAATCTCGTCAGAACAGTTGCTATGAAAATATTTGTAGAAAAGGCTGAGGGAAGCCATTTCACGTCGGTGAAAAAGTGATTGAAGTCGAGATGGCTGCCTATTGACACCAGAAAGAGAACAATCTATCTCTGTAGAAATTCCTTAAAAGTTACGACCAGCACCTAAAGGAGACCGGAGGGCACAACGACCGAATTGTTGTGATAGTAACAACAAAGATGCAGACAGTAGTTAGTGTAAATTAAGCAACTACACAGAATATTTAAATATTATTCTTGTATTTGTACTGAGACTCATTAACACAGTCTGATCAGTATGGCTGAAATCGCCGAGGTTTGCAAACGTTTATTGGCACCAGCAAAAAAAAAAAGCAATCCTTCGTTAGAAAGCTGAGTTCTTTAGGGTTTACTTCTCTCTAGGAGGGAAATTCTTCTTTAACGAGTGTCGGCTTTCCATGATACTTCGGTCTAGTGACCTTTCACGAAATAGAAAGACATTAAAATAACCTAGTGGGAGAGATAACTTTGAATTTGTTCACTAAATGGCTTGCCTCATCTGCAGAGAAAATCTACTTGTAGTTGTTATTGTTGTTGTTGCTGCTGATGATGATGATGCTTAAATTATTTATGATCATGATCGCTGAATTTTCACTCGTTTACCATTCTTTGTAATATGCTGAGCCTCAGCGTTTTGTGTTTCAAGGCATAGTGAATATATCAGACTACAGTTAAAATGGCGTCTAAGGTGACGTTTTCAATGACCTGAAAAACATTCCATAAGTACGACGTTGAACTTCTTTATGTTGATTTTTTTTTTACATTGAGGTTCAGCCTGTACAAGGCCCAAGAGGTCACTCGAAGTAGAGGGTTACAAAGTAAGAGGCAGTTGATAATGTTTAACCATAGACTTAAGATTGTAATGATCGGGGAAACATCCTCTTGGGAGTTGGTTTCACAGTGCTTCGCAGGAAGAAGCTGTTCGAGTGGAACTTAATAATGGAGTACGGAGGGAATGAGGATGGTTTGCTACAATTTGAATGGCATGTCGGATCTTAGCCGTGAAGGCTAGAACTGGCGGAACCAAAGAATACAGTTCATCTGAGCATTCTCCATGGAAGTAGAGATAGAATCAGTCAGAGGTTTGCCACATCTCGTCTATGAGAGAGGGGTTGCAGGGTGAATAATAATTTGTCACCCACAAGGACTCTATCGAGACTGGAAAGTGGGGACTAGTCAACCCCTGCTCAAATATAACAGCATTTTAGGCCTAATCTGGCTCTTGTAAAGGTAGAGGATAGTACGGGGAATCTTGGTACTTACTGGAGCGATACAGAGAACTGACCATTTTTTCTGTCTTTTTAGAGGTGGATCATATGTACAAGTTCTATTTGAAATCAGGGGTGAGTTTATGGTCTAATAGTCTTTCAAGATACGGAGCCTCCCCGAGGTGGCATCTATTCGTGACTGGTGGTTGTTCGGGGTCCGATCGGTAATGATGGAATGTATCTAGTTTGGTTTTCGAGGCATTGAATGTGACCAGCGAGTTTTTCCCCCACTGAGAGCTAGATCAAATGGGCGACGAGCTGCCAATCTCTGGTCATCACCAACATCTGGTTTTTGGAGGTGCACCCATATATCATTGTGTTAGCTTACCTATTTTTTTTTCAGTTGGGTGGTGATATTTTAAAGAATTTCACCCCAAGAAAAGCAATAAAGGGGTTACTGTGAAAGAATATGAGAAAAAGAAACAATATTAAAGAGAGAGAGAACAATAAAAGAATGGGAATTAAGACAAATTGATATTACATTTAAAATTTTGAAGATCAGAGTTGACTGGAAAGAAAGAAGCCGGAAGAGAATTTCACAAGCGAGAAGTATGAGAAAAGAAACTGTTATACCTAGCTATTTTAACTGCAAAATGATGAGATCACGTGATTTTTTTCTGGATGTTTATTTATTATTATTATTATTATTATTTACCAATCCCCACTTTCCATCCTTGACAGAGTCCAAAATCGCTTACGGGGGTCTTTTTGGGGAATACTTTTCTTTACTCTGCTGCATCTTTTCTACAGGCTCAACGTCACGAGCCTATCGCTATTCCATGGTAAAGGTTCAGATCCGCTCTGTTTTTTTGTTTCAACAGTTCACACCTTTACACCTATGATACGCCATGCTACTTCCACGGAATGGAATCACTCTCATTAACCCCGTGTTCCAAATGTAAGAACAAAGTTCCAGTCAGCTTTTCCCCGAGAACAACCATTTTATGCAACAGACTCCCGCGTGAATACTTCCTTGAACGCTACAATTATAACATCTTTAAGTCAAGGGTCAATAGTTATATACCCTCCTTATCCCCATAATCTTCATTTCCTACATCATTCTCTTTCGTTTATATCACACACATTCATCAATTTTAACGTAAACTATATCTCTTACGTTGTAACCCTCTGCTACGAGTACAATGCTCGAGAGCCATTCGAGGTAGAGTTTCACAGAGTAAGAGTCATAGTTTATGCGAATGCATGATCTTCTCCATATATACGCATAAACTATGCCTCTTACTCTGTAACATTCTACCTCGAGTGGTTCTCGGTCCTCGTACAGTGTAAACATCATTGTAAAAAACTGTAACAGTCTAGAGTTGTAGTGGGTGAGTTTTAATATAAAAAAGGTTCTGTCTCTACCATATATTTTGCAGTCATAATAGTTTTCAATCTGAAACTGTCAGTAGCTATACACTGTCGATTTCTGTGTACATACTGTTTATGTGTTTACATATGTGTGTGTAAATTTATAATTGATATTTTACAGATATTTGTTCGACTGCACAAATTGAGCACAAGGCTAAATTTGCAGCTAATTATAAAGTGTTTGAAAGAAGCAAATGTCTAGTACCAGGGTGTGCAACCTGTCCCAGCTACGCCTCCTCATGGCATTTAAAGGGGGTAAAGTCAATCCCTTGATGCCTGAAGCATCCCAGGGGAAATGCCGAGGAATTTGGACATAATTTTGTCTCTAGCCACACTCACGCGTAAGAGTCTCCCCAACATTAAACTCGATCTTATCTTGGGGTTGGGGGGCAAATAAATAATCATTTAAGCCAACAGTCTAGAATATATATATATATATATATATATATATATATATATTACGTTCAGGCATGAAACTGACTGCCGCCACTAGGTGTTGACCTCAGCATTCACTCCTATATTTACACACGCTTTATCCCAGATATTAAGCACTTACCCATAAATATTGCATACTGTTTATATATATATATATATATATTATACAGTAAAAAATAAAAAATTACCTCATGTGGGTATGCTCTATTTCAGAACAGCACTGCCTTATGCCGGTTCTCCTCAGCCCTAGACTGTCTGTCTCGGAATGGGGTTTTGAGTTTAGTTTAAATAACAGTCGATGAAAATGTAAGGGGCTACTAAAGGAGACGCCTCGTTTTGATAAGGAGTCGAGGTTGATGATAAGGAGATGGGTCGGGTGGGAGTTGTATTTTATTATTCTAAAAAAACATAGCCTGCATCTATCTCTAAAGCTATTAGAGTTATGTGCGAAACCTATAATTTTCCAATCTATCTGAGAGTTTAGACCCTTTTCCTTAAATTCCCAAAATTTCTTTGAAAGGGCTTTTTACAATTTTAATTTAGGATTGGTAAATGAGTGCCTATGGGTATAAATTCTCTGTTTCAATTCTTCCGCGGAAATTTTAATGTAAACATTATAATTTGTCACATTTTCTTTGAGAGCAATAGTTGCCTGGTAAATTACATTAGTGGATCTGCATTTGCCTTCGACTGGGCAGTTTCCCCTATCTCTACAGTTACAGGGCGGGATGGTTCCGTACTAGATTTAGTTTTGTTTTCCCATAGAATTTACTTAAGGCATAATTATTATGGGAGTTGATAATTTGGTACATGTTAGTGCAGGACTAGCTAATTTTGATCGATTTCCTATTGAAGATCTTACTTAGATGGTTGTTTCTGTGGAAGTGTTTATTTATTTTAAAAAGTGCTGTCCTATGTTGATATTTGACAGTTTGCAGAAGGGGAGGGGTGAACCAAATGCTTTTTCTTCTATTTCTACACCTACATCCCACTTTAGGTGTTTGGGTACTATCTATGAGAGTTAAATAAGATAACTTATTTTTGAAACAACTTTTTTTGGAGAGCTTTTTCATACGGTTCTTTGTTTTATTAAAGATTTTTTCGATGGACGATAATTTCCTAATTCTGCTACAAACAGTAGTGGGTATTTGTTTCAAGATGGCACTGGAATGGTTAGAACTAACAAAAATATAACTGGGTGTTTCATTCTCTTTATGGTAGGGTTTAAAGGTTTTATCATTAAGGTTGAAGGTGATATCTAGGTAATCAACTATTTTAAGCTTAGAAGAAATTTCAATCTTAAACCCTAGTAATTTAAAGGCCCTAATGATTTTCTTTTGTAACTTCGCTCTTAGCTGATCATTACTATTGGGGATGAAGATGAGTCCGTCATCTCTATATAGTCCCACTTTTTCTGGTTTTACGATTCTACTAAGCACATGTAAAATATAAAAACATAGTAAATCCTCAACCTAGACTGAATAATACGCTCCCATGGGACGTCAAAATCGTCATTATAGCACTTAGTCCAGGTAGAATTATTCAGTTTTAGCAGTGATTTTCTAGCCGTTAAGATGATACTAGTTTCATCTTCCGTTATTTCCATATAGTTCTTTGCCAAGGTGATACTATTAACTAGGAGATCCCTGGAGATAGACGAATAGAAATTCATTATATGAAACTTAATAAATGTTGCTCCATCCTTATTATTCATATTACTGAAACACTTGATAATATCAGGCGAATCCTTTCCAAAGATTAGCACAGGTTGTGATTAGTAGTTTATCGGTTACTTTTTAAAATTATATTTTTTGAGATTAGACCGAGTTCAGTTTTAGTTGGGATCATTAGTCTAGACTGTGTAGTACTAGCAAAGTTGGGTTTATGGTCCTTAATTAAAAATGTAAGCATTTTTGTATCGATATTTCCCACTCAATCTCAGTATTCTCTTTATCGATCTCGGATATCCTACAGTTGTATCTATTTAGTTTTGTGTATATGTTATTTTATCTGTGAGGATTTTTTGTGGTAGTGTGAAGGTTATATATATATATATATATATATATATATATATATATATATATATATATATATATATATATATATATATATATATTGATAGATAGATAGATAAAGCTCTAAAATTAATAGATATTAACATTAAAATTAATAGACATTAAGAGATAGATAAAATAAAATAAAATGGTATAATTAATATTGTATTTTTATAAACCTATAACACCGGAATTTTAGAAGCCTTATAACTGATACTGTTAAAGGTACAATTAATACCGGGTTTTACAGTCGGCATTAATGGGTTAATCGGATTAAAGACTAACAATTCGCTGGGTTTATTTGGTTAATAAATAAATCCCCACCCACAAAACCTTCCTTATAAATGCATACATCACGCATATATCAAATAAGTGTTCTCCAATGTTTTTAAAATAATAAATCTTAATTTCAAAATAGGATCTAAATCCATTCCCAAATAACTTGTGTCACCCGAAAAAATGAATAATAAATTTTATAGTAGAAAAATCTGCAATTGTATCCTTGGTAAGTTATAAACATACGCCCCCCCCCTCTCTGCTTCAGTGATCTGTGGGAGAGTTCAAGTAAAAGTCAGAATATGCATACTGTTTTTCAAGGTTGGCATATAAACTCTACGTGGAGGGATGGCGCAACACAATCTTTCCATTCTTGTTTCTCTTATTTTTAACCTTGTACTGAAGTTAAGCATAGTAAATATCAGTATTTGTCCTATTTATGCAATGATTATATAGTGCAAAACTGTGACATTTCTAATGATTGGAAGTGCTGGGATGCAGAAGAACTTCCCATCCTACTTAAATGATCGTTTATGACATCGTATCTGAGATCCGCAGACGTATTGGGATGGCCAACGATGCATTCTAAAAGCTAGACAGAGTATTACGAGACGGGAGGATTTCTTTGGTAACAAAGAAAAGAGTACTGAGCTGTTACGTGACATCTGTCTTTCTTTACGGCAGCGAATGTTGGACGATTTCCTTAAAGTTGAAGAAGGGACTCGAAGCGACGGTGATATGGTTCTACAGAAGGATGGTAAGGATATCATGGACTGAACATGTGAGCAACGATGATATCTTAGAGAGGATGTAAACAAGGAGGAGGCTTATATTTAACATCATTTAATTCAGAAAATATTTTTAGAACATATGATTTTTTTTGTTGCAGGTAATGATTTACTGGTATAAGTCTTACTAATTAATCCATAGCTGGTGGAGAAGAGGCGCATTTATACTTTTCCCATAGAGTATTTGCGCGTAAGATAAGGAACTCGAAATGGAATTGGAACACGGTTCTCTGGTTAAAAATTCCAAGCTGCTAACCATTACATTACCGGCACATACCAGCTTATAGCATCTGGTATTCCCAAGCGGTCACCTATTGGAGACATGACGAAGAATCACTGAACAGCAGTAAAATAAGAACTAGACAAGAGATATCCCTAGACAATCTATCCCCCGTAGATTAAATAAAGGGTTCAGTTCGAAATTCCCAGTTCGACATCTAAAAGCAGTGGTAACAACAAATTGACTGATTGATTCGTTTTCTACGGTTTATCAACCCTTTGGAGGCTATTTAAAGCCAGAAAATATTTCTATATTATAAGAATTTTCTTTTTGAGATAATAATAATTTAATAACACCAGTCTTATTAATTAACCCATAGGTAAAGTGGGGGAGAGAAAAGATGGATTCATACCTTTCCCAAGGATATTTGCGCATAAGTGAATGTAACGAATCCAACTGGAATTGGAATTCGGCTCTACGATTAAAAATTCCGTGCCATTATCCATTGCACCTCGGATTTCTAAGCAGTCACCTATCTAGATCTAGATACTTAAAATACTGTGATTGTTTCCACCTTGATTTTTTAATTTCTTTTCACTATTTTCCCAAAATAATGATGTCCTCATTTAAAAAAAAAAATGATGTCCTCATTTGTTTTTTTTTGGGGGGGGGGGCTCAAAATGACAATGATGTCTTTAAACACTGACCGCCGATGTTCAAGATTGACCACTGGTGTACATTCAAACACTGACCAATGTTCCCTGACTGCTGATGTCCCCTCAAATCAGTGAGTACCATGCGTGATACATGTTAGACGATCATGTATCTTTCGACCCATGACTGACGAGGCAGATTTTTTTCCCGCAGTAGGTTGTCATTTCTTTCTGCGGTAGACCAGTTGCCATAGAATCCGGTCTCTCCTGCTATTTACCCATAGCTGAGGAGAAGAAGATTCATGCCTTTCCCAAAGGTATTAACACGTAATGTAATGGATACAAGTGGAATTCGAACTCGGCTCTCCGATTCCTCAATCCGAGCCGCTATCCATTACTTAACCATTAAATACGGACCAGTTGTTAATAATAATTGTATTAACAACTGGCCAAAGTTCGTTTAAGCAACAACCGCAGATATATCTTTAAAAACTGATCGGTGTTTCTTTTAAGCTCTCATCGTCGATGACCGATAACCGCCTAAACATGCACCGCCTATATCTCTTTATAGCCTAATATTTCTTTGCGCAAGTTCAAATAAAATTGAATTTTTTAGGTCGTGTACAATAGTTAACTAAAAGAACAGAACTGAATCAACTTCAGTGGCATTTCTAAGATTTCTTTAACATAGTACAACGGACACAACGATAAAGTTTCACATTAGCCTAAAATAACTTCTTTTTTTTAAGATTAGTTATTTTTGTTAAGCGGCATATCAACATTTATGGGTTATTTAATGCCGAAATCTAAATATCGTGTACACAATTTTATTTATTCATTTTTTTAGATAATGATTTAATGATACATGCTTTACTAATTAGCTGGAGGAGAAGAGGTGAATTAATGTCTTTGCCAAAGGTATTTGCGCGTAAGTGAATATCACGAACCCAACTGGATCTCTGATTAACAATTCCAAGCCATTATCCATTACACCACATGTATATCTAAGCTTACAACATCTGGTATTCCTAAGCGGTCACCCATCTAGGTACTGACCATGCTCGACGTTGCTTAACTTTTTTCGGTTCTTTTTCAACAGAAAGTTATTTAATCAAATCCTCTTATATGGTAGTGAATGTTGGATAATTTCCCTAAGGACGAGGAAAAAAAGACAGAAGCAACATAAATGTGGTTCTACAGAAGGATACTGAGAATACCATGGACAAAACGAGTAAGCAATAACGAAGTCTTAAAGAAAATTGCAACAGAGTGAACGCAGACTGAAAATCAGGAAAAGACCGATGAAATTCCTTGGACACCTAATGAGGGAGGAGCACATGGAAAACTTAACCCTTACGGGGGTATATGGAAGGCAAGGGAGATATGGGAAGGAAGCGAGCTTGTGTGAGTGGAAAAAGGGGAAAAACTGCTAGCAGCTACACGAGATAGAAATTTGGGGAGAGCCATGATCACCTACGTCCTGAAGGGACACGGCACATAGACAAAGAACGGAGTTTTGTACAAAGCGACGACGGTGGACAACGATTGGATTTCGAATTCACTACAACTGGTCCGTGGAGCAAACTTCCTTGCCATCAAGCTAAGGATATTTAGCGAAAATTTCAAATGTTTAATCGAGAAATGAGCCATCGATCCATGGCTATTAAAACGGTTAGCGTCGGCAACATTCGAATTAATCTCTGTCCAGTCAATAGTCGCTGAAATCTATCGTGTTTACAGATATTGTATCTGCATCCCAGTCTATCTTGTTATTTAGCCCACAGCTGGGGGAGTATATAGATTCTTACTTTTTCCTAAGGATATCTATACGAAAGTGAGCGCAACGATCTTATTCCGAGACGCTAACCATTAAACTGTCCCAAGAATGAAAATTTCGAATGAGCTAATCAAAGAACTAATTAAATACCAGTACTAGGGCTCATGTGTAACTATCAGTTCTTTTAGTGTTAAAGCTGAAATTTGGACCATTTACAAGCGAGAGGTGGAGCTAATTTTTCCCAGAATCGAGTCATCATCTATAAACAATTATAATGACACCAATGGTCCTGTTATGCTCAGTAACATTGTTTACCAAAAAGTATTTGGATACGTGAATGGTTATTTAATATCTGTACAAAGCATAAAATAGCGGGAAATTAACTCAAGCAATGTATATAAGACATTCAGTGGTTATTTTAACCCTTGCGTGATCCTATCTATGTTTTTTGTTAGTTATCATTAGAAATTGCAGTATAAGACTCCTGATGTATTATTTTAATAGATATAATTAAATTTACCAACAGATCCATTGCTACCATGGATATTTGACACTTTAAATAATACGACCCGGATATACGAGTAGAGTAGTGGTTATCGATTAAGGAGTGATAACATGGTGGTTCTCTAGCTTTGGTTGGCAGAACTCTAAATCCCACCCCCCCCCCGACAACATACTTGCTACGGGAACTACTATAGCAGAACCTTGACCCTACGAGAGTCTACAGAGTTAACATTATGAGATGCTTTTTTTTTTTTTTTTTTAGAGTTCAGTCAGTTAAGTGCCATACGCGATTCATCGCTTACTAGTAGGTTGACGTTTCTGCAGTAAACTGGTTGCCAACCCAGCCTGTCCTGCTATTCAACCCATAACTTGAAGAAGATGAGAGGGGTTCACACCCTTCACAAGAGTATTTGCGCGTAAGAGACTGCAACGAATCTCATTGGGATTAGAACTCGGCTCTTCGATTTCTCGATATCAATTACGCCACAACTTATATCCAGTTACTATTGGGAATTAGTGCATAAAACTCCTTATGCTTCATTTTGCTAAATAAAATTATATTTGTATAAAGGTAAGAGACAATATGAAAACTGTATTATTAGCCTACGCGTTTCGTCCAATGTGGACTTTTTCAAGGCAAAAACGAAATGAATTTATTAAAAACAAAGTAACTATTAACAACAAACGAAATGTCTTTAGCAACTAGAAGTATCAAGAAATCAAAAGAAAATGGTTGAATCCGTCAACACAACAATAAAAACAATATTTCCACACATGGCAGTACTTGACGTAATTTTCAGTTGACAATATGAATACAATAGCATTTTCTAAATTCTTCTAGTTGCTTATGGACATTTTGTTTTGTTTGTTATAGTTACTTTGTTTTTAATAAATTCATTTCGTTTTTGCATTGAAAATGTTCATATTGGACGAAACGCGTCGGTTAATAATACAGTTTTCCTATTGTCTTTTACCTTTATACATATTGTCTTTTTCTACAGGTTAACTCTGAGAAATTTTTCAAAGTTATATTTATTAACATGTTCGCTTTTACTTTGGATATTTGATCTCTTAAATAATACCATCTCAGTTTTTTGTTAAAGGTACAACTAGAAATTGCTATATACGACTAATGCTTCTATTTTTGGCAAATAGTGAAATTATACAAGCGCGATTACTATTAAGCACTCCAGATCATATTTATTTTTTGTTAAATTTCATAAACGTTAGTAATTTACTAGGTAAATTCATTGTAAATTGATCTCTCCCTGCGGAAGTCCCCCACCCCCAATATGCTCATACGAATTTCCTAAAAAAAGATTGAATTTTGTAATCTGGAGTGCTTAATCTATATCAGTATATGAAAATTTACGAATTTCAATTTTTTTTTAAAATTTCTAAGAAATCACGTGATATGAACATATTTTGTTTTGGTTTCCGTATGTGTATGAATTCAAAATTAACTTTTCATAGCAAACCGGATCACCCTATTAACTTTTATAAGATTTAACAATTATACATATTCGTGATCTTGGTTACTCCATCTGCAGTGAAAATAGGAAGAGATTTTGAAAAGAATATTATTTCTGATTATAGTTTCTATTAAACAACTCTATCAGTTAAATTTAAAGAGCTCAACAAAAATAAGCACATCCTCTGCTCAATGTCGTAAAGCAGTCAAAATGAATCAAAATACAGATTAATCGACCAACAAGGAAGACTGACTACAGATTATCCATTAGGAACACAATGGAAAAGTAATCTGTTCGACTGACAAAAGAAAAATGGATTATCGAGCATCGATTAGCAGATTAATGTAAATTGGAAAATGGTAATTTGTATACCTGGGGCTTCTCACCTCCGGTCACACACACTCGGTGATTAATAACTTACCGGTCGTAAACGTTATCAAAAACACTTCCCTTCTTGTATATCACTTATCTATTCACTGAATATGCTTCAGAGTATTAAAAAACAGACGCAACAGATATCAAACTTTCTCCTACAACAAAATGCGACCCTCTATGACCCTAATTGGTTACGGCACTCATGACGTGACGTGACAATTGTACCTATATCAAAAGTCTGTTGAGTAACAAGAATATCTTGTTTGAGACGGAGATAGCGAATTTTAGATGTCATGTATTTCTTGGTGCTGTATTTATTGTCTTGATAGTAATTGACGAGAATAAAAGACTTGAGGGGGCGTATGTATGCGTTTTATTGATTGGTCAGTTTTTTTAATTTGATGTTTGTGTTTGGTTGTGACCTCGACAGGCTTTTGAACAAGATTTTCCAAGTATTTTCATCCTTTTGCCATTTTGGTGTTACGCTTGTGTCTGTTGCTGCAATAAAATCTAACAAGAAATGTGTATACTGGAAGTCTTTAGTAAAGTCTAAATTTAAATTAAATATAATCCAAATGTTTATGATGGTGATTATTATCAAATAACGTATTATTCAATTCAAGATTTTTAGGCTTTTTGCAAGCACAAGCTTTATATCCTAAGTTTTTCAGCTCATTCTTTTAAATAGGAAAACCATAACTTGTAATTAAAAACAACAGTTTAATAATAACATATTTTAGAACAATAAAGCATTAAAAATAAACTCTTTTTTATTGATAGCTTTAATAGAAAACAATAGAGTTGATAATCTTTTGTATATTTGGTTTGGCTAACAAAATTTAATTATTTTTAAGAGATGTGCTACCAATACAAAAACTTTGGAAAACTGTGGTACAAAATTAATTGCTTTGTTATATATTCATTCATACTGGATAATCGAGAAATAAAGGAAAAGATATAAGTAATTGTTACTATTATTTACACTATTTACATATGGACCAATGTCCTAGTCTTTGTTGTTGTTGGCTTATATTGCAACACCGGTATGATCACCAAAGTTAAGCAACGGCGAGTCTAGTCATTACCTAGATGGGTAATTGTTTGGGATATACCAGGGGGTGTAATCAATAATGGCTCAGAATTTTTAATCGGAGAGCCGAGTTTCAATTCCAGTTTGTTTTGTTATATTCACTTACGCGCCAATACCTTAGGGAAAGGTATGAATCAACCTCTTCTCCCCCCCAGCTTTAGGTTAATTAGTAAGACTAAATTATTATTATCTAAAGGAAAAAAAACATAAAAATATTTTCTGGCTTTATAAAACTTTTATATATATATATATATATATATATATATATCCAGGTTAA
This sequence comes from Acanthosepion pharaonis, assembly GCA_903632075.3. Classification (NCBI taxonomy): domain Eukaryota; kingdom Metazoa; phylum Mollusca; class Cephalopoda; order Sepiida; family Sepiidae; genus Acanthosepion; species Acanthosepion pharaonis. The sequence goes on from CAHIKZ030000036.1 coordinate 837,852, forward strand.
ATGACAACAAATGGATTATAATTCCACAGTAACATTTAATTTAAAAGCGGTCTCAGTATAGAGTAGCTAAATATTATTTATTTTAGGATATTAAAACATGTTAAAAGTCGCTACATAATGTTAATTGTGTTTCAACACCATAAATGTATCTCCTCGGTGATATATATATATATATATATATATATATATATATATATATATATATATATATATATATATATAAAAGGTGGAGGTTATAGTAGTTCCAACGAGAGAAAAGTGCGTATGTTAAAAAGAACAGAGAAACCGCAAACGTTTTTGGTTGTAATGTGAATTTTAAAAAAAAAATATTAGCTTTTATTTTTTATATATATATATATATATATATATATATATATACTGAGGGTAACAAATATTCGTACACATAGAAATTATTTATTAAGAGATCTAAGATTTTATCCAAGGTCGATGAGCATCGTTATTGTTGTGTAAGAGAATGGCGGCATTCATCATGAATTGGAATAGGATCACGTTGGTTGTATCTTTTTTTTTTTGTCTATAAATGTCTAAGCAACACAGGAGCCGACTGTAAGCCATCTTCGAAATAAAAACAGGAATGACCCAATTTATAATGTTTTTATCATTTCAACCACAAAGAACCAGAACAGCTTTTGAAAAAAAAAAAAAAAAGATGAAAAAAGGACAGAGGCTATCAGATTTAATAACACGTTGTTCCAGTTGGTTAGTCACGTGAAACCAACGAGGAAATAAATGCTCTGTTCATGCTTTACTGAAGACGAACTAAATTTTAATCAAACAATAAACGCCTTCATAGTTAAGAGTACATGTGGGTTTTGGAAGTTGTACAGGGCCATGAACACCGACGTCCTTAAAGGACATGGCACATAGAAGAAGAAACTCATAAGTAGTTTAGCACAATTATATCGTGCAATGTATAAACGAATAAGACTTTGGAGGACGAGTTATAACTTGTCATTTTATAAAATGACATGCTTCTACAGGATGGACGTAATCATGGATCTCCACAAACTTCTTTCCATTTTAGTATATTCGAATCGTCACGACTTCTTGGCACTTTTTTTTAGATTCGCTACACTACACCCATCCAGTATTGAGCACAGAGCCTTGCCTGGTATGTTAAGGTTTCAAGGTTGTTAAATGTGCATAAATATTCAAGATTGGGGTAAACTAGAATTTGCTCCATAGTTTGTGATTGCCTGCATTGACAATTGGGGTCATTATCAGTGGCATATCCCCATTTCTGAAGGTTGGCTCTACAGCGACCAATTACTGTTCGGTCATCAAGTGATGTGGCTTCTGTTATTTGGTATAGTTCTTTGCAAGTGATTCTGTAGCGCCAGTCCACAAGGTTCAGAGAAGTGTGGTCTTCACCAAAACACATAGGCTTCACTCACTCAAAGTCATTTTTAACCACTAATCTTAGAAAGCGGTTGTATACAGCTGACATTTTAAATATTTAGGAACGGGTTTGGCACCACGAATAGCATCCACATGGAAGTATCGATCTGACGAGGCTTTTAAGAACATGACGAGTTATTCAGGTTTATGTTTTGGTTTTGTAGCCATTCGCGATGTTGGCTGAAACTACCTCTAGCGCAGCCTATTTTATGTTCAGTTTCCTTATCTCCTATACTAAAATTGTTATAACTGATCTATACACTGAGGTATTTGAAGTGTTTGGTATTTACTAATTCCACATCCTGAATGTTTATGATGGATTCAGAGTAAGTGCCATCATTGCTTTCATTCCAATTCCAGATTATAGTTTCTCTTACGGAAAGGTTTATCTTTAGTCCGATTTCACTTGATAGGGAATGTTCATTTTCTGTCGAAGATCCTTCTTATCCCATCTATGCATACCTATGTCATCAGCATAGTCCCACTTCATCATTAGTACATTGAGCTCTGGAAGGAAAGCGGGATTGCTGTCTTCTTTTGGTAGATTCGGTTGGGACATGGAATGCTTAGCTAGCAAATTGCATTCTCGGATACGCGCGATCAGCCATACCGCTCTATTGGATATTTGAGTATTTACATTACTGTTAGTTACCATTAGAAATTATTATATTAGACTACTTAATGCTTTATTTTGGTAAATTAAATTTATTAAACTATAAAATATGATATTTGTTGACCTCCTTGTTAAATTATTAATATATTATATTTCCTTTTCATTTCAAATCAAGCCTTCCATATGATAGAGAATGATTCATCCCAGATGAAGAGGAGAAGAAGCAACAGAAATGTGGCTCCACAGAAAGATGCTGTGAATCCCATAGACTGAACAAGTAAGTTTTAAGGAGTATAGAAGCAAATAGGACGCTTATAGGAGGCATGGTGGAATAGTGGATAGCGGCTCGGATTGAGGAATGGGAAAGCGGAGTTCGAGTTCCAGTCGAATCCATTGTATTCACTTACATGCTAATACCCTTGGGAAAGGTAATCCTTTTCGTCTCCCACATCTATGGGCAAATAGCAGGACAGACCGAGTTCTATAGCCTTGGATGGCAACTGGTCTAGTGCAGAAAGAAATAGGAACCTACTGCGGGAAAAATCTGCCTCGTCAGTCATGTATCGAAAGACACATGATTGCCTAAGCGTGTATCACGCATGGCGCATAACTGACTGGCAGGGTGTTCAATATTTATCGTTACACTCAGATTAATTTTAATTCAATTTAAAAATTTTTTAATCATATTTTAGATGTTATACGATTTGTTTAATATAACTGACCTATATTTTAATCATTTTAGGCATTAGATTTAGAAATGGCTAAACATTTAACCAAAAGAATCGCCATTTTGGTAATGTACAAGGCAAAGAACTCTGGAGGATATTGCCAAATTAAAAGTGAACAGAATATTATTTTGGAGGAGCATCAAAAGACCTGAATTCTCTTAACTACAGCATTTAGGGTATCTCAGAGAGCAAGGTTATTGCAACATCCCACGACATTTTGGAGTCTCTGAAGGCAAAATACTTGAAGAAATGGGTTAAAATCCCCCAAATTTTTATCCGTACCTCATGCAAGTCATTCGCCAAGCGTCTTCAGCAAGTTATTGACGCAGAAGGGAGTCTTATTCAATAGATAGTGTATCAAATAGGTTTATGGACATGTAGTTTTTTGTTTACGCTTTGTGAAATATTTACAAACTGTTTTGCTTAATAAAGATGGACAAAACCTTTTTAAGGATAATTACTGAATACCCTGTATACTTAGAATCAGAAAGAGATATTAGAAATTTCTATAACATATAATGAGAGAAAAGGGCTTGGAGAATTTGATACCCACAAGACATATTGAGAGGCAGGGGGAAACAGCCTATAACCGACTAAACAAACTTGTGTGAATATTTGGCAGAACAGGGAGTGAGAAAGATAACAAAAACACAACTATTACTAAAAGCTACACAGTAAAGGAAGTTAAGGAGAGACTTTCTGAAGGGGTATCGCACACAAAAAACAGTCTGCTGGAATTCCATTCAGCATTATTCTAATCAAAACAATAATGCAGCTAAACGAGATAATTCTGGTCAGTACTGCAAGACAGAATTAAGATTAAGATTAAGCTACCAATAAGGAAGTCTTCGACGGGATTATTCAATGCGAATACAATGGAAAAGTAATCCGTTCGATGGCAGTTTAATGCAATTGGAAAATATTAATTTTTATACATGGGGATTCTTCCCCACATTGACTGTTTAATGACGCAGTAAACGTTATCAAAAACTTCTGCCATATCGCGTATCCATTTTTTCTTCTTTTTTTGCCATTGAATATGGTTTCGAGTCTTGAAAAACCTACACAACAGATGTCACCCTTCTTCCTACAACAAAATGTAAGAGAGTTTACTTGTAAACAGAACACCGGCGAACGTGTCATTTTGAATTTGTTTTTCTTTTTTAAATCATCCAGAAACGCAGTACATTAAATCGAAATCGAAGCACACTCCTGGCAATATTACAATGATTTCTCAAAAGAAATCGAAGGTGTAAACTAACAGTGATGTAGAATAAATTACCTGAAAACAGTAAAAGATAAAAGACACAGGTGTGCCTTCTATTTGCTAAATATTCTTGACGTAAAGTAATGTGACATATGTGCCATGGCACACGGACACACATGCACACACACATACACACACACACACACACATACACGCATATAGGTTACATGCCTCGGTGATTGGATATTGCTACGAGTCGAGTAAAGGGATTTCTAGGATATTTTAGTGCCATGTCTCTTCAGCACGTAGTCTACCATGGCTCTCTACATCTTCCCTGTTTTAATATTCATGGATTGCCATGACTTCTTGTATCAGATAGTTGTATGTTTTCCCGATAATTTCGCCACAATCTTAAATTCAGATTTTTACTTCTATTAGACTGATTGCTACCCAAGGCTAAAGAGCTCAGTGTACTCTGATATTTAACCCATATCCGGGGAGAAGGTGAGACACTTTCCCCATGGGTATATGTGCGAAAATGAATGCAACAGATGCAGTGGGGATTTGAAATCAGGTCGCCGTTTAATGATTTTTAAAAATATTTTTTAATGCCATAACCGTTCAGGACATAGCTGATTATGAATCTCCACAGCTTCCCTTCTTTAACAGCTGTGAATTGCAATGCTCGTTTTGGAGAGATGGTGGAGAAATTTAACATTGCTTTTTCTACGGCTTAGAATTCAAAGTATTCCTTCTCCTAGACTGCTGCCGAAGACCAGAGAGCCCAGTGTGTCCAACTATTTAACCCATAGTCAGGGCAAGCGATGTATTCATGCATTTCTGATTGACATTTGCGTAGAAGTGAACTCAACAGACTATACATGGATTTGAACTCGACTCGCCGATTTCATTTTCCTCGCCGCTAATCGTTACATTACGCGCACGACCGAATCAATAAACCTGGTCCAAATTCGAAAAAAGGTTTTATCGTGTTTGACTCATGGTCACCAATTTTTTGGTGGTGGTTCGAGTGCTGCTGTTCAATTTCAATTTTTTTAGTCGTTTTTACTGGTGGCTAGCTTATTCAGAATAATAGCCAACTTTCTAAGAAACAAAGTGATGTAAACTTGTTATAAAACATTTGTCGATGGAGAATAGAAATGGAAAGTTAAAAGGGAGTAGAAAACTTTTATATGTTAAATGAATGAGGTAAAATTGTGCGAAGAGGCATAGGAATAGTGAAAGATGCCTTCCAGAAAATAAGCAAAGTATTAAGACATAGGAAAAAAATCGCTTCAAACAAAAAAATTGTTGTGGATTCCGGGGTTGAAATCCGGTACCAATAAATAACAAACGTCAAGAATGAATATAGGAAAATAATGTATTAACGTAATAATACAAACTGGTAAAAGCAGGTTAGTAGTTCCAGGAATACGGGTTAGTAGCAAAATATATATACAGTCATTGGTATTGAAGTATCGCTGTATGACTTCTTACTGAGTCTACATGCTCTCTCACTGTGACTCCTACTGCCAATAATGAATGCTGGTAGGACGTCTAATTTTCTCAGGATCGCCTCACTGTAAATGTTGAACAAATCCAATTAGAAGAAACATTCTTGTCTTAAGCTCATTTTTTGTTTTTTTTGTTTTTTTTGTATGTGCATTTATTAAATTCATTTTCTATCCGCATGCAGACGGTTTGCTCCCCCCCCCCGCTAAGAGGAGAAAGGAAATAATAAATATAAAATATGAATTTTATTTTCTTAGATTTCAAGTTTTTAAACTAACCGCCAACTTTTTTTTTACTGCTCGAACCTGAATTATTTTCATTTTTTTACAGTATTCGGACTATTGTCCTCATCTTTGTCGCCATATTTATTGTACGCTCCGGCCTTCTTCATGCGGTTGTAATGTCGAAATGAACCCTTTATATCACTCACTGGGGTAGACTGTTCTAGTTCCATGTGCCGTGTTTAATGGATGTCAGTTATCTCCTGTTAATTCCCTTCTCCAAGTGTTCCACTGCTTTAACCGGGTATTGAACCCACACTGTTTGGGTCCTGTCACTGGATCTAACCAACGCCTTTATCCACTGTGCCATGTGTCCTCATGTCAGAAATATAGACAGATACTGAATTATTTTTTTTTCTTCTCTTACTAGTAACTGGAAAACGTCAAGGTAAGTGGTTACTTTGAATTTAAAAGAAAAAAATTGTTTATGTTTAATATAGTTACAATTAACGTGGGGCCTCGAATACTTACCGCCGGAAATCCTGAAGAGGAGAGAAACTGCAACATTGATGAAATGCATAGTATTCTCCTAATATGATGTCAAGTGAATTTTTCAAATAATGAAAATAAATAAATGATCTTATTCATTTGTCGTCGCTTAGATTAAAAACAAATGTAATCCGTTTTTCAGTTGTCTGACATTTAAAAAAACGTTGGTTTACAACATGAAGGCTTCAACAACAAAAATAGCCAATCTTAGCTAATTTGAAGCCACTGGAAATAAAAATGATATCTAAAATTGTTGATTGGCTCTAGATTTTAAGATACCGTGCTAGTGTTATATGAATATTTCATCAAAATTGTTGTCATGCCAGATTAATTATTATTCACTTAATAATCTTATTAGATCTAATTATTGTCGAATTAAAATAATTATTATTCTCCTTTCCACTCAGATTTTCACACATTCAACTGACCTGTGAAAAATGTCGCGTGAATGTCTGAAAAAAGGCTGATAATTCCTGCTATGTGTGTGGCGAAGTGACTTTTGCATCTCAAAAGCGAAATATAACACCTGTTGTGAGAAAAGCTTACCAGGTATATTTTAGGTGCAAAATTGGAGACTAAGACGAAAAGTGGGCCCCACACATATACTTGTAATACCTGTGCAAGAAATCTCAGTCACTAACTATCCAGGAAGAAAATATCTATGCCTTTTGCAGTGCTCATTATTTGGAGAGAGTCAACCGATCATGCCAATAGTTGTTACTTTTGCATGGTGCTTCCATTTGCTAACAGGCCGTCGATGAAAAAGAAATGAACAGTGCAATATTCAAACATTCCATCAGCTTTGCGTCCTGTCTTGATCATAATGAAGACACCGGAATCGTATGAAATTTAGTCAAATGACGAGGAAGACAATGATACATCAGAGCCTGAACCATTCTATAGCGAAGATTATTGTAAAACATCCGTCTCCGAAACACACCTCATAACTCGGTGACATAAAAAACTTAGAGATCTAGAATTTCCTAAGTGTGAAGCAAAACTGTTAGGTTACAATAGTGGAACCTATTAGCTGGTGATGTTCGGATTTCTCATTTTCGTTATCGTCACAAGGATCTATTTCCATTCTCCCTTATAGAAAGTGACTTGGTGTACTGAAATGGTATCAGCGGTTCTATGCAATTACTTAACATCAGTTACGATCCAGAGGAATGAGGGTTATTCATTGATTCTTCAAAGTCTCAAAGATATCTTGTTACAGAATGGTAATGTTTTACCTTCAATCCCAGTTGGTTATGCAGTCAACATGAAATAAACTTATAACAATATAAAACAACTACTAAGATGTATCGACTATGATCAACATAACTGGCAACTTTGTGAAGATTTCAAGATGGTTGCTCTCTTGCTAGGAGTGCAAGGTAGATATACCAAGTACTGTTCTTTTCTTTGTGAATGGGACAGCCGAGACAGAAGTTCTTATTACAGCAAGAGAAACTGGCCACAACGACAATCACTGGAACCTGTGACGAAAAATGTTCAACATCTACCACTAGTTAAGTCAAAGAAAATTTTATTGCCACCTCTTCACATCAAGTTTGGTCTAATGAAAAATTTCGTGAAGGCTATGGTCAAAACAAAGGCAGCATTCAAGTATGTGCAGAATAGATTTCCCAGGATAAGTAAACCAACAATAAAGGGGGACATCTTTGTCGGTCTCCAGATTCGTAAACTTCTTTTGGATGAAAATTTTGACAGAGTACTGTCGTGTCTACTAAAATATTTAATAAAATATTTCATCATAGATACTGCCAAAATATCGGGCAGACGTAGTAGAAGACATACCACGTTGCTTTTTAGGGCCAATTAGGAAGAAGTAAATAATATAATTACGAACATCGGCCCATAATTATATTATATTCTTCTTTATATATTTGGTATTGCTCTGGTAGCCAACATAAAATAGAACATCGAAGCAGATTTTTGCAAAGTAACATTGATTTTCTTGGAGACATCCATTGTACTAATGTGTATGAAATAACTGATTAAATATCCCTACATCTAGAGCCAATCATGTAATTTGAAGACATTTTCAAATTCAGTATGCTAAAATACATAAGAATTGACACATTTAATTTCTGAAGTAGTCAAAAGATAAAAGCTCTAGGACATTTCATCAGTAACTTCTATTCGCATTTATTATTTATCTGTGTTTCTGTTGGTCTCCATGACACTCAAAAAATAGATAATTATATGAGGGCACCGGAAGGGCTTTGTTGTGTTGTTACCATGCAACCAAACACCGTGAAACACGCGATCTATGGTTTCTTGTTCGACCAAATAGCAAATCCATCACGTAAGACTTTCACGTGTATTTTGATGATACGATATTTTTGTTAGTATTATTCAGATATTTAACATGACATATCATAATAATATCATTTGTATCATATAAAAATTCGTCGCCACACCGAAATGCTCTCCTTTTATTCTATATTTTGAAATATATTTATCTTACCTTGTCCTAAATTAATGCTTCATAATTATTTTTACAACAGGTACAGAGACCGTATTATCATCGTTGGGTAGAGCAAATTTTCAAACTACAAAACGATATAATTTTCTATGCCTTTTCACGAGCGATAAACCTTTGCTTGTAAAAAAAAAATCTGCCTCAGCAAAGCCGTCCCACTTTTTCACACACATCAATATTGCCACTGCTTCATTATCCAACAGCTTTGTTCACATCCACTGTTTGGTCTCTGTAAACTTTCAGTCAGCGTTGACGACTTTCAATAGGTGCATTTTTTTTTCTCGTAAAGGAATTCGCTTCTTCTCCCCCACCCAGCTATGGGTAAATAGCAGGACAGATCGGGTTCTATGGCCTTGGATGGCAACTGGTCTAGTGCAGAAAGAAATGACAACCCACTTGAAGGAAAAAAAAATCTGCCTCGTCAGTCATGTATCGAAAGATACATGATCGCCTTGGCGTGTATCACGCATGGCACATAAAAAGAAAAAAAAGGAATTCAATGACACATCTATGCTCCTCGCACATTTTTATGTCAGGTGCCATTTTTCCGGATTAACGTTCATTTCTCTGTAACCATGCAAATAGATATTAGTAATTGCAGGAAGTTTTAACCTCTACTACCATAGCACCAACATCGACCTCTGACATCGTAGGTCGGCATAATAAATTAGGCAACATTACTTTCGGAGCGACACTTTAATATCAAAATGTATTCGTTAATTATATATGCAAATATATTAATTATTTTTTATTGAATACATTTTGATATACATAAATATTTTATATTGAAACATATATTTTAGATCCCGAAATACATTTATTTTACATTTCAATATGCATGAGCAAAATTTCCCCGTGTTCTTTTCTTTTTAAACTGAAAACCTGTTTTTCTTTAGCAATCTTTGCTCGCAGCTTAATATCATTTATCTAAATTACATATGAGATGTTGATCGAAAATATTACTCTTTGGAAGTTAATGTTTTCTGAGTAAAGCATCTAAGGGTAGTTTAGATTGAAAAAAAAAGCATCATTAACAGTCTCTTCCTTATGTATCCTCACGTGATCAGACATGTACAATTATCGTGACAATTATTTTCCAGTCCGTGTATATAGGTTTCTTGTACTGTGTTGGTTATCAATGCTGTGGTATCGATTTTTCACACTATGCGTTTTGTGTTTTGGCTCGACTAAGCTGGTCAGTGGTGCATTATTATTATATTTTTTAGTTAAATGTTTTTCTCTTAGTTTTTAAAGTTGTAAATAGTCTGTCATTTTAATCACTCTATTGTAAACATTTTATTAAGTGTAGTTTAGAAAAGAAAAGAAAATAATAAAAAAGTAAAAAGAAAAGAAAGACCAAACAAATAAGTTAGTTAAAAAGGGGAGGTAGAGAAAGAACAAGTCGCAAGACGAGCCAATATAATATTTTTTTTTGTATATATGTGTGTTTGTATATATATATATATGTGTGTGTGTGTGTATATTTATTGGTTTGTTTTCTTCTATTCTTCCAAAAAAACACCCATTCTTGGCCGCATGTAGGAAGATCAATACAACCATGCATACCTAATCTATAACTTCGAATAGCCCAAATGAAGTCTTGATTGGTTGTTGTTTACTGGGGCAACGTATATTATTCATGTCCTAAAGCTAGTGGCAAATTTTTGTTCTAGGTGCAGGCCGAATACTGATCATATTCGGTCGGGTCGCCCATCGAAGAAGTCTGTTGTTTATTTAGACCCAAAACTTCTATTGACAAGGGAGCAACAACACTGACGACGCATCTAGATTCAGCACTTAAAGGTGTATTTTAATAATAATAATAAGGATATATTATCCTTCTTTCTTTTATGTGTCATGCCCTTTCAGGACGTAGGCGATCATGGTTCTTCATCTCCCTCTATCCCTTGCAACTCTCAACGTTCCTTCTCTCTGCTACCTTCCCCAGGCCACGTTCTGTCATTCACCTACTCAAGCCAGCCAGGTATGTCACGTGTTGTTTTCCCTTGTCTCTCTTTCTCTTTATTCGACTAGTAAGTATCAGATTCTCCAGACTTCCTTCCTCATTATGTCTCCCAGAAACTTCAGCTGCCTCTTCCTGATGTTAAGCATAAGCCTCCTCCTTGTTTGCATCGTTGCTCACACGCTCGGTCCATGATATCCTTAGCATCCTTCTGTAGAACTACATCTCCGTCGCCCCGAGTCTCTTCTTCATCTTTGAGGAAATCGTCTAACATTCGCTGCCGCAAAGAAGGAGAGATGTCACGTAACAGCTCAGTATTCTTCTTTTCTTTGTTACCAAAGAAATCCTCCTGTCTCTCAATACTCTGACCAGCTTTTGGAATGCGTCCTTGGCCATCACAATACGTCTACAGGTCTCAGTGTCGCACTTACCGACTTCTGTCAAAACGCTTCCCAGATATTTAAACTTCCCCACCTGCTTGATTTTAGTGTCCCCTGACTTGCAAATCACATTTCGGGCTCATCCTTTTACTGATGACCATGCATTTTGTCTTCTTGTAGTTCATGCTTAGTCCCTTCTTCTCACTCTCCGTTGATACCTTCTGTAGGAGATTTTGTACTTTCTTTTCCGTGTCTGCTATCAGTACTGTGTCACCTGCGTATCTTATTTTGTTAAGATTGTTGCCGCGAACGCTAAATACCGGTAGGGTTTCGAATTCTTTCAGAACTGCCTCGCTGTATGGGTTGAACGGGTCCGGTGAGAAGACGCATCCTTGCCTTACGCCTCTTTCTAATTTTGTATATTCATTAAACTCGTTCTCTATGCACATGCATGCTGTTTGCTGCCAAAATAATCAAGCCAAAACACAATATACATGGCCTGAAGATTGCGTTGAAGCATGAAACAGGCTGTTGACCTCAGTGCCTATATATATATATATATATATATATATATATATATATATTGGCATCAGACCTGGATTCGAATTTCATCGTAGAATCAGGAAGTTAACTTTTTGATGCCATCAGCCTAGGGAGGCGATTCCAGCGTGCGGCACCTTTGGAAAGTGCCCGAAAACCATATCCCACGGGTTGACCCAAGCTTTTTGAGTGTAATTGGGTAGATGGAACTATTTGAGAATCGTTGTGCTAGCCCGAAGTCACAAGTCAACGTGACTGAGGATTTCAGCTGTCTTTGTTCAAACTGTTGATCACAATAGATAATGCGCTCTTTCTCGGAAACTGTAACTAAGGTCTGTTCAAGATAGTTGCACTATAAACCACAGGTGGGTTCTGTAGGGTTTGAAAAACACAAATATGCCTGAGCAGGCGTCTGGATATGAACGTCCAGCCACCACTATATATATATATATATATATATATATATATATATATATATATATATATATATATATATATATATTCTAAGACATTTTATAGATACAAATATTTAAGTAAATGCTCTGTTTATAATAAACAGTATTAAACAACATTTACCGGCCTGAATGTCCGAGAAATTTTCATAGAAAACATTCGTCCTCCGACAGGATTCGAACCTGTATCCTATATGGACCGGTCATTTTAGCTTGATTGAAGTTTAAATACAGTAAATCTAGAGTTATAGGGATGTTTTATTTACTGAACACAGTCAGCACATTGTGGCCGTGTTTGTAGTTAATATTATTGAGTGTTGCCTTTTTCTTTTTATTATTAAGGCTTCCATTATTTTTAATCTTTTTTTTTTTACATGTGGATGAGGTTATTATGCTTGTATTTCTTATGTTTCAGATGGAGGCTAGTAAGTTTGTGCGTGTGTTTAAATGGGTTCTAATAGAGTTGTGGTCAGATAGATGTAACGTAAGGCGTCGGGATAGGCATGTAGTAGTGTGACCGATGTAATTATTTATGAGTTCGGTTTAATCAGGAACACAGTCCACATTTGAAGTCGTAAACAATGTTCGGTCTTTGTAGTTTTCATTTTGTCGGTGTGCTGTTATTTTTGCGGATAAGGTTTGGTGTTTTAAATTTTTTGTAGTAGATAATTATTTTTTTTGTTCGGGTCAACAGGGTAGTGTATTTCTTTATGATATTTATAAATATTTATATATATATATATATATATATATATATATATATATATATATATATATATATGATATTATGATATTTTATATATACATATTTTTATATATATATTTTTTTTTATATATTTTTATATATATATATATATATGTGTGTGTGTGTGTGAATAAGGTATTTTATTCATTCAAACAAGTTTGATTAAAAAGAATCGACAATATCTGTTTGTCCAATTTTTTCTAATATTTTTTCTATTTTTGGATAACGTGTTGAGTATTGTGTCATAATTGATATTGAGTGTTGACTTTTTCTTTTCTTTTTTATTAATAAACTATATTCAAATATCCAAATTCATAAATAATTGGGTATATGTGCGTAACGAACTGGAATTGGATCTCGGCTCTCCGATTAACAATTACGATTAATTCCTTTACACCAGCCGCATATCCAAGCTTACAACTCCTGATATTCTAAGCAGTCACTCATCTAGGTACTGACCAAGTTTGACGTTCCTTAACTTTGGAGACCGTATGGGAATCGGTGTTTCAACGTGATATGGTTGTAAGCTTCTGTCCTATGTAGCTCTTAATAAATTTTTTCTTTTCGTTATCTATCCTCAACCTAAAACGCCTTTCACTATCCATTTACTTCAGCTCTCTGGGTAGATTAGGCATTGTTTTCTTTGTTCCTCTTGTCCTCAATCTTTACTGCAAATATCAAATCCTTTAAGCCCTCTTTCCTCATTATGTATCCTAGAAATGTCTAATGTCGCTTCTTGATGCTAAATATAAGTGTCATTTTTGTTTTCATTTTCTCTACAACTTCGTCGTTCCTTACATGTTCGGTTCATGGTATTCTCAACATCCTTCTGTAGAACCACATTTCTGTTGCTTCAAGTCTTCCTTTGTGAGGAGATTGTCCCGCATTCACTATCATATTGAAGGACTTATATAAGTAATAGTTCATACTCTTTTCTTTGCTTCTAACGAATTTTTTCTGTTTCTTTATACTTTGCTTATTTTAAATTATCTGACCACTTCAAAGAGTGCAACGCCCCGATCCCACTCATTGTGTCAAAATAATTTTCTTCTTCTTCTTTATACCAGGTTACTTCAGGCCGTTGACAATTATGGCTCTCCACAACTAACGAAATTTTTCTGTTTCTTTATACTTTACTGAGCTTTTGGCTGAACAATAACTTTCTTATTTTAAATCATCTGACCACTTCAAACAGCGCAACACCTTGATTCCACTCATTGTGTCAAAATAATTCTTCTTCTTCATACTTTGCCCCTTCAGGTCGTTGGCGATTATAGCTCTCCACAACGAAATTCTTCTGTTTCTTATAAACTGATACTTCACTTTTAATGCCATTTTCATTCATTGAGGAACTGTTAATTTTAAATTTGATATTGATAACCTTAAAAGCTTTCTTTGATTTCTTTTGTTTAATTCCGAAATTCTATCAGTCTTTTTCATAGCCAAATCCGTTTCCAACATCAGCATGTATCTTCAGCGTGAGTTAGGCAGCATGCCTTGATATTCGAAACTACTTAGCAATTTCTGTTACGTTCTGTGTTGTCTCGGGACCCCCACGTTACTCATAAAACGGTATGAACGAAAAGGGTCATTTATTTTTGGTATTCGTTTTATTAAGTGTGGCAGTTTGAATTTTAAGAGGCAGTAGGAGGACTGACATCACAAGAACGCATGTCGCACGTTGGCCGAGTGTCCCTTCGAGGGTGGTATTAGCCGGTTGCAAACATGACTGTGGGAGGTATGTTGGCGCTTCAGAATTCTTGAGACACTCTGTTGAATTCGCGTCGTTTTGGATTTATATTCAAAACCCAGACAAAGGCAATCCATTACTGTCAGAATGCCCCGCCCACGAGGCAGTCCAGCCAATCGCTGACCATTCTGGCCCTGGTCTTCGCATTCTGCAACATTTCGCATTACGTCATTCTTTGTGACGTTTTGAAATCATTTTCCTCATTTTGAAAATTGAATCATCTTTACTAATGAGAAATTGAAGGCTCTTGGTTTCATGCAATCTGTTTTTGATCATTTAACATGTGAAATATGTAACTGGATCTGGGATTATGAGGTGTCAAGTGACCCATTAATTTTGCATAGTTTCGCCTATCGTCCGGTTCACACTCCTCTTCCGTCTTTTGATAGGAGTAGAGGGTTAGGTTTGGGTTTTCGGTACCTTCTAATGTCTACTTCAGCTCTATACTCTTTCTTCACCAATAGGAGTAGAGAGGTTCGCCTATTGTCCGGTTCACATCCCTCCCCGATTTTTTTAACAGGAGTAGAGGTTATCCCTTATTTCCAAATTAGGATTGGGTTTCCGTTTCTGTTTACATTCTACTTCAACTCTTTACTTCTGACGTCTCCGACATAACTATGAAATTTTATTCACTAATTAAATCTTGACTTCTTCAAGTCTGGAGTTAGCTGTTATTTTTCCTTCATAGCCCCAATAACTTCACTTCTTGCCCTTTCTTACACTCATACAACATCACACTGTAACTCTCTACCTTGAGTGATTCGTGGGCCTTGTATTTGGGGAACATTAGCAAAAAAATATCATGATATGTTTAAGTCTGTATCTACATCTATACTGTGTTTACCAGAGTACGACAATTTGCATTACAGTCCTGTACTACCGCAGATACTACTCCTGAAAGCACATTGCTAAATATTTCTCTTCTTTTTTTGATGTCGTGTCCTTTCAGAACGTGGTCGATCGTGACTCTCTACAATTTCCTATCTTTTTAATATCTCATCCCTTCCGTGTTCTGCCATCCATTTACATATGCTCGTTACGTAGGTTACTCACTGTTCCGCTCTGTCACTTTTGCCTTCAGTGTGTTCTGTGAGTGTCAGGCTTTCTAACGCTTCTTTACTCATTATGTGTCCTAGCAATTTCGACTCTCTCTTTATGGCTCTAAGTATAAGTGTCCTTTTTGTTCCTATTTTCATTAAAATTAGCCTTACAGCTTCTAATTACAAAAATTTAACAAATTGTTTTTTTTTTGTTTTTTTTTACCTGGGTGCCTCGTTTCCTTTGCTCGTCTCTATATATGATTGGTGCAGTATTTGTTTTTCTTACAACCACTTTCTCAGATCAATGATTAAAATGTCTTTGAGCGATTGAAGCCTATAAATCTTCGTGAAGATCACACTTCTTTGAACCTTTGTGAACTGGCGCTACAGAATCACAAAGAACTGTAGCAAATAACAGAGACAACATCACTTAAGGACTTTTAATAGCAGCAAGAACTAAAACAGATATCACGTTTAACTCGAAGAGAAAATAATAATAATATAATCATGACGTTGATATTGAAGACTACTTCAAATAAAAGATTAGAGAGGAACCCCCTCCCATCAGTACTGGAAAGAGCAGCAACTGGACTTGAAAAAAATTATTGTCCTGAAAATTTGTTTTTAGAGAAAGATTTTATAAATTTCAACCGAAAATAGTACAAACTGCTCGATCAATGAATGCTGAATGTTTCCTTATAAGGTAACAGCTTCTTTCTTTCTATGTGCCGTGTCCTTTCAGGAGGTAGGCGATCATGGCTCTCTACCTCCTTCTGTCCCTTGCAGCTCTCAACAAGTTCCTTCACTCTGCCACCTCCCCCAGACACCGTTCTGTCATCCACTTACTTAAGGCCGCTAGCTTACCATTATATCTGATTCGTGCATATTTATTACTCAGTCAATATTCAGTTATTTAAAAGCATTGTATTTGTTAATGGCCAGCTGCATTCAATATTGTATTTATTTAAGAATACACAATAATCAGATAATGTATATCTATTTGAGCATTAATCGATCAAACTTATTATTAAATGAATAATTATCACGTTGTTATGACAGTTTATAATTGCAATTGTTGTATAATCTATTCGGACGTATTTTATTCTAGGACTGGTTGGTTGGTTGTTTGGTTGGTCAAGTATCTTTTATTGCTTGGTTCTGCATTACAATGATGTGTATAATTTCTGTTTGTATAAATCTTGCTCAAGGAATTATATTAAGCAAAGCCTATTATGGAATGGATGTCACTTTGGTATTCATTAGTGCTTTAAGATCTCGGACAGTCTTTGTCTTTCTACTTTTCTATGTATTCATTGTTTCCCTTAATATTGATTGTGCGTTTCCTGTAAAGCGAGATATCTACTGTAGGATTGTAATGAACAAGGAGGCTGTTGGTCACCAGTTTGTAGCGGGGAGAGTTTCGAATGATAGGGTGAAAAGTTTCAAAATAAATAAATTCAACATTTTGAAAATAGGAGCATTTCAACACGTGGGGATATTTTACATATATATTTCTATATAAAGAATAACATTTTAGGACCCTAAGCTTGAACAGATATGTGGACCCCTTCACAACCAGCAACAATAGATTCAAGAATGTAGGCTATGAACAAATTCTGGTGAGCTCAACGAGCCCATACAGCTGGGTGTTCGAGCGCTGCAAGCCTCGAAAAAAGGTTGAAATTTCACCAATTCCAGAGGCATTTTGAGGTCATATGAAATGGGTATGAGAGCATATTCTAAGGCCAACATTAGCTACTTCAACCAATTGGTTTATGATTCTATCACTAAAATGGCCTCATGGTAATAACAAACAAACAAACAAAAAAACATCGATATCGATTTTGTTGAAAAATTCACTCATTAAAAAGTTGCTTCAAGGGTCCTTCTGGGATTAGGGAACCTGAAGTTTCAGCTTCACTAATTTCATAGTTGATCAGCTACTGTACTTTTGCGTATAAAGATAGCTGAAAAACGAAAACAAAGGTTTATGCTTGGTTGTTTTTATTTAACGGCATATTAACTCTTTGCAGGTTATTTATTGCCGAAATCTAAATATTTTGTACGCACTTTCTTTTTTAAAATTTAATAAAGGTTTTAGTGATACAAGTCTTACTAATTAACCCATAGCTGGGGAGGGGGGAAGTAGATTCATACTTTTCCCAAGGGTATTTGTGATTAAGTGAATATAACGAACCCAACTGGAATTGGAACTCGACTCACCGATTAACAATTCTGAGCCATTATCGATTACACCACCCGCACATCTACAGCAACCGATATTCCCAAGCGGTCATCCATTTTGATACTGACCAAGTACCATGTTGCTTAACTGATCGTACGTGGAACCGGTGTCTCAATGAAATGTGGTCGCAAGCCAATAAAAGCAGGTAAATGAAACACAGATTGCGCACATCGATATTTTATTTTATAAGTAAATTTTGCTAGTAACAATAATATACAGATTAAACGTGACCTGGGGACACTCCTTATTAATGGCAGAGTAAGAGAGCCGTGGAAGAAACATTAATCTTTGCTCTCTCTCTCTCTCTCTCTCTCTCTCTCATCACATGGTTGGCTGAAATGAAGAAGATGGTCTGCTGGAGAGAGAAATCTCCCCCGGCGTAGAGAAGTTCTGATGTTTTCGGTGCTACATTCCGGGAGAAAAAAAGGATAGAATTTAAGTCCGAAGGCGCATTAGAATAAAGAAAGATGCCTTCCAAAAGCTAAAAAAAAAAGGAGAAAGTATTAAAAAACAGAAAAATTTCGTTAGAAATAAAGAAAAAACTCTATTGAACTCTTATGTAATGTCGGTCCTCCTATATGGCAGTTAATGTTGGATATTTTCCTCAATGATGAATAGGAGACTTGTGGCTCTAAAAAAAGAGGCTGAGAATAACATATGAGTTACACGTCTACTAGCAGAAAGAAACTGTTGAAATTTCCGGGTACCATTATAAGGAAAGTGGGTTGGGAGAATTTGACACTAACAGGATATATTAAATGTAAAAGGTGTAGAAAGAAACAGGTAACCCACCTAACGAGCTTGTGTACATGGATGGGAGATCAGGGACCGTGATGAATAGTCACAAGACAAACACTATTTAGAGCTACAAAGGATAGGAAGTTGTGGAGAGTCATGATCACCGATGTCCTGAAAGGACACGATATTTAGATACATTATATATATTTTCAATTTATCTAGTTCAATTGTTCACCTATATTGCATATGATCCATTATTGCACATAATTAGGTTACAATAAAATTGGTATTTTATTTGAATACTACATTATGAACATTATGTAGTAGAATAGGGGATCGAGTATTATAGATTGGGGAGGAGGGGTATCATAGATTCGGGGGCGGGGGGAACGTTTCCTTTTTCTCAAAAGTGAGCATTCTCTGCAAAAAACAAAAAACGAAGACATTTTAGTATTGTTCACCCGACACATAGCCCAAGAACCACTCTAGATAAATGTTGTAGAGTTGGGGTCGCCGTATTAGAGATTCGGAGAGACACGACTCTCTTAAACTGGCACTGATATAGGTAAATATATAAATATATAAAATGCATGAATGAATGCGTATCACTAATTTTGTACCCTAAACGTTTTTTACATGAAATATTTACGTGGTTTGTAATGTAGATAATGTACAATTAACTATTGTGCTTTCTCTGCATTACACACAACATAAACATTTCGCATAAAAACGTTTAGGACATAAAATTAGACATGCGCATTAATAACTTTATCTATACTGCAAACAAAATCTTTTATTCTCCTTACTAAGGAACCTTAGTAGGGAGAGTAAAGGTAAAGTTATTAATGTCCTAAACTTTTTTACGGGAAATGTTTATGTCGTGTGTAATGCAGAAAACGTACAATAATTAATTGTACACTATCTACATTAAAATTGAAATGCTATTCACTACTTAAACAATTTGGACAAGAGAGTAGTGTAGCGGATATCGGGTCGGAAAGTGGGATTAATGCGCTGTGTTCAAGTTCAAGCCGAGAGAATTGCATTTGCATCTGCACAAATACTATGTGAAAAGTCGGAATCCATCTCGTCTCCCCCAGCTAGGGTTTAATAGCAGAGCAGACTGGGTTGGCAACCACTCGAGGGAGCTGCCAACCCAAACTATAGAATTCATTTATCCGAAAGGACAACCCTGAATTCAAAACCGGTTGGGCTTGGAGTTCGCAATCCTACCCGTAAAACCTAGTTGCTGCAAAATCAATATCAGCCACACCTTGTGTGATTAGGTTGTGGCTCTATACAACACAAAGCAATCTACAGCATTAGCACAACATATTTCAATATTTTTATTTTTCAATAATCTACGTTACTGCTAAAAGGAATTTTGCTTATGCTTGATTCTATATTTTCCATTAATGTTCTCTTTTGTTATTTTCTTACATGTTACTCGTACTTGTTTGTAAATACAAAATCTATTAAGTTTGTAGCAACCGCTACATCTTGTTTGTATAGACTGGCATGGGTTAAAAGCCCTATCAGCAACAGCTGCAATTTCAGTATTACAAGTATGCTTAAAAATACTAGAACATGCACAGTACGATTTTTAAAGAGTAGTCCTTTTTCAGAGGATGGAAAATACGACAGCAATATCCGAACACACATTGGATTAGCGAAAGAAGCATTCCAAAATCTAAGCGAAGGGCTGAGAAACGGAAAAAAATTCGTTAGAAACAAAGAAAAGGATGCTGAATTACTATGTGATATTATTCCTTTTATATAGCAGTGAATGTTGAACAATTTTCCCCACGGACGAGGAGAAAATTAGAGGCAACAGAAATGTGATTATACAGGATACTGAAAATTCCATGGACGGAGCAAGTAAGCAACAAGGAAGTCTTAAAGAAAATAGCAACAGAAAGAATACTTCTACTCAGAATCAAAAAAAGACCGTTTGGAATTCCTTGAACACGTAATGATGAAAGAAAGTTAATAGAACATGAACCTTACAGGGTATATTGAGGGTAAAGAGATATAGGAGAAGTCAGCGAGCTTGTGTAAATAGATGGCAAAACAGAGGGGAGCCTTAGCAAAGGGAGAGAAACAGTTAAAGAGATAAAACGTTGTGGAGAGCCATGATCACCTATGTCCTGAAAGGACACGGCACATAGAAGAAGTATCCTTTTTTCAGGCAAACGAGGAAGGGCTAAAATTTCTTCGTTCACAGAGCACAACGCTGGCCTAGACATTACAATCACCCACTTGCTCAGTGCTTTACTCAACAACAGAGACCTATCATTTATTTTTCAGCAGGGATTCTCATATGAAGTTTCCTAACTCTACTGATTCAGAAATCATCCTTGAACACTCTCTCCACTAAAAGTTTCCGATAGAGTAAAAAATTGTATCTCATTTTGTTTATTATTTTGTGTAATCTCTTTTAATCGACTTAGCACAAGGCGTTTTGCTGGTCAGCACACAACACCCTCTCAACCACAAAGGCTATCAAAAACAAGTTTAATTGACATTATTGTTGAATTAAAAAAAATAACTTCCCGTGTTGTCTCCTTTAAATAATTAAGATTAAAGTTGTAAACATAATTCTTATTCATGAAGTGTTATATTTAATCCTTTTCTTGGTTTTTGTTTTTTACGTAAACGAGCAGTTGAGTTTTGCTCTTTCCGTAACTTTAATTTAGCTGACTTCTTGGCTTATTAGACTTTATTTACGATTTGATGAGAAGCATGAGAATCAGTTTTGTGCTTATTTAATACCATTTTAATTTCAGTTCATTGATATTCGTTAATTTAGTTATGCAGTAATTATTTATGAAAGGTAGGGTTCGTGTGGGCCAATTACCATGGGCCTATGATTTTAAACGGAACTACACTACCACTGTTGAAGGATCCTTTCAGAAAGAATATTGATATTGCGAAAAGAGTCAAAGGGGGGGGGAGCATTTAGCACGAAATACTAATATTTTAATAAAGATTCATAAAATAATCATGCCATATATAGATTATTAGGAGGATTTGAGATAATCATATTTAAGTAATTCATCGAGTCTAGAAGAAACCTCAACAGAATGCAGAAAGCACTGGAAGGCCGTCTCGTCCTATATTTAGGACTCATCAGCAGTACGCATCCACTACCGATAATTGAACCCGGCCCGTTACGATACGACGCAAGATTCATACCAACTGTATCAAAGGGCCTCGGTGACGAAGAGGTAACTAATTAGACTCGATAGCGCCACTCTTCACAAATTCCGTGGTTTAACTCAAGGGAGAGTGTGTATATATATATATATATATATATATATATATATATATATATATATATATATATATATATATATATATAAATGAAATAGGAAAACTGTAGTTATTGCTGACGCGTTTCGTCCAATATGGACTTTCCCAAAGCAAAATAAATGAAATAAATTTCTGTGTAGGTTTTTGTTTTCCATGTCGACAAATATGAAAAATATTGTCTTTTCTACAGGTTAACTCTGAGAAATTTTCATACATACATACACACATACATACATATATATATATATAATACATATATATATATATATATATACATACATACATATATATATGTGTGTATATATATATATATATATATATATATATATATATATATGTGTGTATATATATATATATATATATATATATATATATATATATATATATAATGCTATCGGACTAGATCGAGGTCGATTCAAGCCTGCGGCATCTTTGGAAAGTGCCTGAAAATCATACCACGAGTTGAGCCAAGCCTTGTGAGTGAAATTGAGTAGACGGAACTCTTGGGATCCGTCGTTAGCTGTGCTACTAGCAAGCCACAAGTCATCGTGGCCGAGGGCTTGAGCGTGCTGGCCTTGTTCAAATTGTTGATCACGCAAGATAACACACTCTCTCTCCCAGAAGCTGTAACTAGTGTTCTACTCAGCATAGTACAGTATAAACCACAGGTGAGCTCTTTGGGTGTTGGGCAAACACAAATGTGCCTGAGCGAGCGACTGCAATAGAGATTGGAGAGCCTCCCTAGTAGACGGGTATCTTCAGATACGAGTGGCCAACTATTATATATATATATATATATATTGTAGATATGCAGTAAGTATTATACCAGTATTATAACAATGGTTCTAGGATTCATTTAATACTAGAATTGATTTAATTCATTCAAATCATTTTTAATATTTTTATTTGCATAATTTTTATTATAATAGATTTTTATTTTTTTATAAAATAATAAATGTGTTGCATTATTTATATATTTGTATAATCAATAGAATAGGTTTTGTGTGCACGTTTTGTTTTTTAATTACTGTATACTTACTTTTACACCATAAATATATATATATATATATATATATATATATATATATATATATATATATATATATATATATATAATACGTTTTAGTAAATCACATTCTTCTATTCTGTTAGTCATATCCCTTTCTTGGTGATTATGGCTCTCCATTACTTTCTATCCCGTGAAGCTCTGAGCAATGTTTGTTGTTTTGGGGGTATTTCTTTTTACAATCGCTCCTATTTCATGCAATGCTATCAATTTTTATTAACTTACTTTTTAGGTAAGTTACTCGTTTTTCCCTCTTGCCTTCAATATGTCGCGTAAGTTTCAAATTCTCCAAACCAGCTTTCCTCATTATGTTTCATAGAAATTTCAGCTATCTTTTAAGTATAGGTGTCCTTTTAGTGTCGTCTTTCCTTAAAGCTTCCACGTTGCTGCTATGGTATTCTCAGCATCTTTCTGTAGAACCACATCTCCGTTGTTTTATATTGTCCAACATTCATTGCCATATAAGAGGATTGATATTACATAGTAGTCCAGTGTTCTTTTCTTTACAATAATAATTTACTGGTTTTCATCTTTGCACACTGCTACTACTACTACTACATAATAATAATAATAATAATAATAATAATGATAATTTTTAAGAACTTAGAAATATCTCTACCCATTAATAAACAAGAGATCTATTCTAAATTTTTGAAATAACAAATAGTAAATTTTAATGCAAATAAAATGAAACGGGAAGAGTTAAATAGGGGTAGTGAAAGAGTTAAAAGATGACTCAATTTTTACCAACTGCGAAGATGTGAATTCTTTGCATGATTCCATGACGTCACACATGGTCCATAATATTTTATTTGTACGTTTTTTACACTTGTATTTCATGCTTCAATTAGACTATTTAACTTTCACGTAAAAAAAGAATCATAGAAGCGCACGCTCTCTCACATTCTATTATGTGAATATT
This sequence comes from Acanthosepion pharaonis, assembly GCA_903632075.3. Lineage (NCBI taxonomy): Eukaryota > Metazoa > Mollusca > Cephalopoda > Sepiida > Sepiidae > Acanthosepion > Acanthosepion pharaonis. The sequence continues at coordinate 861,745 of CAHIKZ030000036.1, forward strand.
AATGCACGCTTTGTTATCTGTGTATATCAGGGTAGTGTGGCGTTTATTGGCGCAGAATGTGGAATGTACAAACTGAGTTCAAATTCCGAGCTAATCTGTTACATTCACTTTCGCACAAATGCACTTGGGAAAGTCTTGAATGAGTCTATTTTTCCACTGAACAAGGGTTAGATCAGGGGTGGGCAATTTTTGGCACGCGTGCTAAAAACGGTACACCGATGACTCGTTTCTGGCACGCGAAACATTCATTAGATTCTCTTTCTGACTTTTCTTCTTCCCCCTCTTTCATGCATTATCTCATGTATTTTTATTTTCTGCCCTTCACAGATTGTGCAAAATGTCACGGTCATCAGCTGAGAAACGATGTCATTCAAATGAAGAGGATATTAGAGAATTTAAGGAATATGGACTGAAAAATTTGGCATGATTAAGAAAGACAATAAAGCCTTATGAATTTTCTGTTCTGAAATAATCATTTGTAGGATTTTCTTCTGTAAAAAGACATTTTGAAAACGTTCATAAGAGCTTAAGCAATAAAATTGAGTAAGAGAAAAGAAGAGGCTGATACTATTATGAACTTTATTTTACACAGGCCTAGTTCTAATTTAGTTGCTGCTAGTTTCGAGGTTTCAAAAGTTTTATGCACAACATCGAAAGCCACTCAGTGATGGGGAGCATATTAAAGACGCATGGCTAAAATGTGCGCCTTTTCTTTTTGACAATTTTTCAGGAAAGGAAAAGATTATTCAACGCATTAAAGATTTGTCTGTGAGTAGGAAAGCAATTAATGATGGATATTTAAGTTGGAAAGGAATATAGCTGAACAATTGACAAATGATTTGTCTTTATGTAAGTTTTTTTCTATTTGTGTTGATGAAAGTACGGACATCATCAGCTTGGCTAGACATATTTTCTTGATTTTGTAGAGGTGATGAAGTATGTGAAGAGATGGTTACCCTTGTAACACTGAAATATGTAAAGCAGTTGTAAAAGAATTATTTACTCAACAAATTCACATTTCAAAAGTAGCATCTTCCACAACAGATGGTACCCCCGGCATGACTGGTGAGAAGACAAGATTTGTAAATCTGTTTGCAAAAGATGTTGGTCATCCACTGATAGGTTTTCATTGCATCATACATGAGGAAGCTTTATGTGCCAAAGCTGGCCTAATGGAACTTCAGGAAGTGATGCAAGCAGTTACAAAGGTTGTTACTTACATTTCTACTTGGGCTTTAAATAAAAGGCAGTTTCAAATTTTACTGAATGAGGTAGAATCTGTATATAAAGGACTGAAAATGTACAACAATGTTCATTGGCTTAGCCGAGGTTTTGTTCTGAAATGATTTTTTGAATATTTAGATGAGATAAAGCACTTTTTGAATGACCAACACGTGTCTTACAAAGAATTGTCTGACATCATACGTGTTTGCAAACGGATGTTTTTGCAGATTTTATGAACATTTAAATGACTTCAATATTAAATTACAGAGCTCTAGTAAGACACTTGATGTCATGTTTGGTTACATAAAGGCTTTTCAAATGAAACTAGACGTTTTTAAGAGGAACGGAGATAAGGGGAAATTTAGATACTTCCTAAACGTAATATGATTTCCCAAAAGATGGCGGAACAGACCGCCAGAATATTCAAAAACTGTTTCATCGAATCAATTGTTGAGCAGTTTCTGTCTGTATTTCATAGATGAGGTATTGTAATTATATAGAATACCTCACAACTAAATAAAGTTTTCGTATTTTCCAGTGATGTTCTTAAGAAATCAGCACATATCTAGGCCACAAAAATCTCCTGAGCTGGCCAGTCATAGAAATGAATACAATATGGAAACCGATAATACGGAATGCTAGAGAAAAGCAATAATAGCATCAAAAATTGCAATATGAGCTCTGATAAAAAATGGATTACTGAGACATTAAGTTTATAAGTCACAAAAATTCATAAATGATGTCCTCGAGTGGATAAAAGCGTTGGTTTAATTCAGTGACTTGACCCAAAGGGTTGTGAGTTCAGTACTTGGCTACTGCAGTGGTGAACAAAACTTTGAGAGTTGAGTTAAAGGGAGATAACGGAGACATCCGGAAAAGGCATGGCACGTGGAAGTAGAACAGTCTACCCCGGCGGACGAAATAAAGGGTTTAGTTTGAAATTCCAATCAAGCGTACAACGGCCGAAACGTCGTGAATATGCCAACAAAGATGAGGACAACAGTCCGAATAATTTAAATAGCATAGTAAATAGCAGTTCATTAAATGTAAAAAGTATAGTAAATAGCTGTTCATTAATGATTTGATAAATTCAGACAATTGGAAGAGACAGCAAAATTCATTAAATTTCCAGACAATATCAAACTGAATGAACTAAACTTGCAAATGTTGACATGGGTGATTTTTAAAATGCAGTTGATTGAATTTCAGAGTAGCTATTTGGAAGCAGAAATTTGTTGAATTTGAAGTTGACTTGGAAAATATATCGGAGAGAAATGCGGATAACAATGTATTAAGGACATGGAATATCATTCCAGAAAATTTTGTCTGTTTAAAAAAACTTATAACAACATTACTATCCATGTTTTCATCTACATATGCTTGTGAATCTTTGTTCTCAGTGATAAACTTTAAGTCTCGTAACAGCAGTAGCCTGACGGATGAAACTAGTAGTGCATGCCTATCTCTCAAACCGGATATAAAATCTCTAACATCAGTGATGCAGCAGAAGTCCCACTTATGATATATAAAAAGAGTCAAATTTTCTGTCCCTAGTTTTATCTGATTCTTTTGAAAGTGGCAACGGTTCAGAGCTGTTTAAATGTTGTCTTGAAGGTAAATAAATTCATTTTAGTACATCATTTATAAGGGATTTAAAATCAGAAAAAAAAGATTATTTTTAATAACCTTTTACTGTATTTTAATAATAAAAAAATGTATAACTAGCCTTTTGTGTTGATGCCAATAATAGTTAATAGTGTCTTTAAATTGTGTAAGTATGTATGGCAGTTACATTTACACTTACAGGCTAATAAAAAAATATCACAAAAAAAAATCATTTTCGTAAAAACCTGTTATCATTTTTTTCATTCGGTCAGTTTTACATGATTTACATAATTTCTTACAATATACTGCCCTCGGGTTATTTTTTATCATTTAAAAAAAGTTCTACAAATACTTAAGAGATATCAAATAATATGTTCTCAAAATATTTTTGTTGGCACATGGAAAAACTTCGTGTGAGATATTTGGCCGGTTTTGGCACGCACTCAAAAAGGTTGCCCACCCCTGGGTTAGATAACAGAGGAGACCATTTTCTTCCGCTGAACGATGGGTTGGATAGCAGAGGTTATCTAGCCTGAGGGGGAAATGAATGACAAAGTGGAAACATACTGTGTAACGCGTTTCGACTTCCAGAAGGACTTCATCAAACTACATTTATGTTTTTATTGAAGGAAATATATATTTTTAGGAAGGAGAGGGGCAGATATAAAAACGCAAGCGTCGGTTACAACGATAGGAAATGAAGTCGCTTAACCATTAACCATTAACCATTAACCACCCATTTTTCCACTAGTGCAATGATTCTCAACCTTTTTTTTTTTTTTTTTTTACCCATGGACGACTTTTATTTTTAATTATTTTGGTGGGAACCTATAACCATTCGAGGAAAAACAAAGCTTATTTTATTTTTTACTAATAGATAAATTTAGGAATTTTAATATAGAAATAGTAAATGTATATGCTTTATTTTGAAGTAAAACTAATTTAATGAAAATAAACTTGTATTTGACAACTAAATTCTATGGAACATTTATGTACACTAGTATATATATAGGCCCTCGGAATGGATGGTTTTGTCATAAATTGAGCCTATTGCTGAAGAGGTTAATACTGTTAATCCTTCCTTTATATATAATTCTTATATAATTTTTATATTAAATTTGTTCTATTATCAATATTTTGTTTTTTAAGATTTTATATTAATTTATATTAATATTTTATTTTATTAATACTAAAAAATTAATATTATTATTTATTATTTATATATTAAATTAATTTATATAATAAATTATAATCTTTATATAATTTCCTTTATATATCCTTCTCAGTTTTTATTCAACATTTACAATCAAAACATTCGCTAGAGTAAAAGATAACCTGACTTACATTGCTTGATCTTGTTTTCTGCTAGTTTTAGAGTTTGTTTTTCTATTTTTTAGTATTTTAATATGGTGTAGATTACTGTAGCAATTCCAATTCTCAGTTGTAAAATTGCTCTATGGTCCATTAAAATATTACCCCAGACCCTCAATTTGATTTTTTGTGTGTGTGTGTGCACCCCCTGTAGTGTTACATGAATCCTCGGGGTCCATATGAACCCCGGCTGAGAGCATGTGCATTAAGAGAACATGTTTTTTTAATACTAGACAAACATTAGTTCTTATTATTTTATTCTTATCGATAATACACGAAGAAAAGACTAAAATACAATATGTGTTTACACATTGTGTTAAAATATGACTTATGACTTATCAATTCATCAAACATCTAATCTTCAGTCACTTTCTCAGCGACGTGACGTGGCTTCTCTCAGTTTGTTCTACAACTGCTAAGATGTGCGTTTGTTCTTAGTGCCCTGACTACATGAACTTAATCTAATAGATTGGTAACTAGGTCTCACTATTTTACTGTTGAACTAGCTTGATGCAGCCGTCATTTCTACTCTAACACTGTTTTCTTGCACTTCCCACCCGTTGAACTCCCTTCCGATTTCTTGCTTCCCTAATAACTTCAATCTTCAAAAATTTTAATGCAATGTCAATCTTCTGTCTTCTTGAACCTGTTCCAATTTTTGTCCTTTCCTCGAACCTAACCATTTTCAATCTTTTCATTCTCATACACTTTCTCTCCCTGCAAGCCCCTGCGTTCTAGTGGCATTGTTGCTCTGTTCGAGGTGAAACGATGGAAAAAAAAAGAAAGAATTTTCGCCAAATTTTGCAATCATGTCCGGAGACTAAAAAGTTAAGAAAATATAGTAATATGGTAATGAACACATGATAAATTCTTCAAACGTTAATGAATATGAAATATTTCAATAATTATTCTTCTTGTATGTGCTGAACTTTGACGATTATAACTCTCCACAATTACCTACTGTAGTAGTTCAGTAAATATGAAATAACAATTGATTTTAAGACTTTTTTTCTGCCGAAAATTTTACTGAATGTTTTCTTTAATATGTGGGTTTTCACTCACATCATAGCAACAGAAATTAATCTCGTATTGACAGAGATAAAAATATACATGACAGGAAATAAAACATACACAAATATCAGGAAAAGAATGGTAAATTGTATGTTAATTTCATACAATTTATTTATATTTTTCTTGTATGTATTGGTGCGTGTATTTTTTAAGTTACAATTGTTTTATGTACATGTGATAAAAGGGAGAATTTACTCCGTAGTATTACAAGCCATATCACAGAGAGAAGTTGGATAGGTGTGGCCCGCTTCAAGTTTCGTGGTGAAGAGATTGAATTTAACGACTTTTAGAGGGATGTCCGTATTTCCGGCAAGAACAGTTTTTGTTGCATGCTGGGAGTATTTTTTATTATTTTTATTTATTTATAATAATAATAATAATAGTAATCCTACGAATATCTGTCTATATTTCTGAGATGAGGTATTGTAACTATTTACACTGTTTACATTGTTCGGGCTGAATAGACTTAACATTGTTAGACCAATTTTGATATTTTTAATCTTTTAATTCTTTTGCGATAAGAACATTTGTTGCCTCGAGGTTTGGTCTCTACATTCACTGCAACTGGGTCTCCAGCAGCCATTTTGGACCGACAACACCTTTAAATCCTGGAAGGGAAGTCGAAAGGGTGGATTCAGAGTTGTGCAGTCGGTTGCTCGTCTAAAGTCCACCCACTCGATAATAGTTCTGAATAGTGTGAAATAAATATATATTTATCTGCGCACTTACTCCAATGGAATGTGTCACAAAGCAAAGCTTAAAGTGGGAACCTTACGCGCACATAGTTTTTTGGTTGATAGATTCGTTTTCTATGGCTTATAAACCATTTACTGGTTATTTAAAGTCAGAATACTTTTTTTTTTTTAAGATTGTAAGACTGTTTTTAGTTAATGGTTTCGTGGTACATAGCTGCTTTGGGGATGGAGAAAAGGTCGATTCATGCATTTCCCAAGAGCATTTGAGTTACGTGCTCATAGGGTCAGTAACACAATTGCTAAATTTCTCTTGTGACGCCAGGAATTAATTCTAGCCGTCTCTCGTAGACGATATACTGCAGGGAAGGATGGGATTAAGCATATTATATTACATTTAATCCCGATGGGATTCTGAACTGAACAGGTAAATAGACTAAAATAAATACACTCGAGTTTCAAACAGACGGAACGTTTGGAATAAACGTGGTGGCTGGAAAAAATTCATTCATTTTAAAATTCATATGGATTGCAACCGTCAGTAATAAAAAAAAAACTTTATTTTTGAATATTCGGTGCCTAAATTAAGCGATAAAAAGATGGAATAATCAATAAGGGATGGCTAGAATAAGAATGACTCAGGTGGATTTCTCTCTCTCTCAAAAATATCAATCGTCCTGGCTCGTCTAATTAAAAAAAAACGGAGGGGGTTATGGCCTATGATATACTTACTGTCATATAGGAATAAAGTGTCGCTGTCGACACTTGAGTTTGAACATGGATAGCCAGAGAGTAAGCACAGCCGACCTCATCTTGAAATAATTAGATCACATGATGGGTAAAGGAAATATATATATCGGAATTAGCGGCGTGTGACTGAGTATTGTTCGAAGACTTGAGTCTTTGGGATTTACCACCCGTTCACAGTGAATTCCTTGTTTATTGCAGACCGCTAGCGGCCGTTTTCTGTTACTCGTTGAACTGTTTTTGATTTGCAGTACAGTGTAACCCGGAGATTTTCTCTGGTCCCAAATTAGAGCCTGTGTTAATGTATATAAAATAGACCAAACCCGGATATAAGAGAAACCCGGATATAAGAGACTTCTTCTCCGGTCCCGACAACTCTCTTACATCCGGGTTACACTGTACTTGTAACGCTAAGTTCTCTTAATTTACATTGTTTTACGTTCTTTTTTTATTGTCTGTTTTTTGCCGAAAGTTTTGAATTTTTCATTTTTCATTTTTACCCCCTTCCCCCCCACACACACACCTATTGTTTTTACTTATCCCCTTGTTTTTTTTTTATTCTTTTATTATCACTTTTTATTTTTCACTTATCTTATAGTTATTTTTTAAATATATTTCCTTTCTGTTTTTAATTTATCTGTATCCACCTGGCAAGACATGTTTCTTCCTCTTTATTTATTCACCCCCTTAGACCGAGTCTGTTGTTTGCGTCTCGCCTGTAATGGGCATGTTAGCGATCGAGTCCGGTGTGGTTAAAACCCCGGTTGGGTCTGTCTTTCAGTCCCCATTTCCCCGAAAAGCCTTTGCCCGCCGCTAATGCTGTTGCGGAGAAGGAAGAGCAGGATTGGCAGGGTCAAAGGGAAGCTCCGGGCAGCTGGAGCACGTTCCACTGAAGTCCCCACGGCTAAAGATACGTACAGCTTCACTCCCTCTACCAGTTCTAAGGGCGACTCTCCGACCACCTACTCTGACACACTTCGCCAACAGCGTCTAAAATATGAGCCCTCATTTGAAAAGAAGGAAAAACTAGAAAAATTGAAACAGTCTTTAAAGGAAAAACGGCGTCACCCTGAAAGAATACTTAGGCCAGATCCGGCGGGTAGGTTTTCTTTGCCGGATGTTACCATAAAGGATAAAGCTCTTCGTCTCATTGGAGTTTATGCGTCCAATGAACATTCTGAGCGGCCTGCTTTGTTTCGGCAGATCGAGCCGTTTTTGTCATCTCGTCGGGTAGTTTTAGCGGAGGATTAGAATGCCGTCCTTAACCCCGGCATAGATTGTATAGGGCCAAATTCAGGTACTAACAACCGGGACGTGAAACCATTTCAGAACTTTATCGATAAATTTGATCTTGTCAGTAAGTACCGGAATGAGCACCCTCGGGAGATAGTATGAACTTGGACAAATAGTCGACTACTGGGGTGCGTTCTAGCGATCTCGACCGAGTCTTAGTTAGGAAAGTCGATGTAGGGCACTTAGGATGTCCAAGTTTCCATTACATAGTTTATTAGGATCATAGGCGTGTCAGGGTCCGTGTAAACTTAGATAAGCCTAAGGTTAGGATGGCTAGCTACTGAAAATTAAACTCATCATTATTTGTTGCGAAAAATTTCCGGGACCAGCTGTTACTAATGATACAGCGGGAATTGACGGGGGCTGTATTTGGGAATGCATGGTGGGATAATTTAAAATCTAAAATTAGAACGTTTGCTGCTGATTTTAGTCGTCGACTCAATCTAGATAGATTAGCGGCGCAAACGGTTTGTGAGCAAAGAGTAGATCGGGCAGTTAAATCCCGTGATAGTGGGGAAATAGCCTTACCTAAGACAGAGGCGGTCTCTTTGCTTATCAAGAAAGATCAAGCTCTGGTAGTTAGGGCTAGGTTAAAAAGAATGTCCTCTGAGACGAGGAATATGGCCGCTGAATTGCGTGCAGAGGAGTCTTGAAATGCATCTCGGCGACATAGTTAAAGATTTTGGCAAAGATCTTAGCCAACCGTTTGCAGGTTGTCTTCTCTAGTCTGATTGGCTTCGAAAAGACTTGTGCTGTGAAGAGCAGGAATATTCGGGACAAGAACGATCATCAAGCAAGTCGACAGTGAAGCTGCGCTGATCAATTTAGAACAAAGGGCTTCGATAGGGTTGACCATCGATTCCTGGGGCAGCACTTTTGGGGTCCAGTTTCAAGCCGTACTTTCGTACGTGGATTCGATATGCGACTCCCGGTGCGCTGGTGGAAGTGAATGGATTCGTATCGTCTCGTTATATTCTCATCGACTCTGCGCTGGTTATATTCTTCAATCGTCTCGTTATATTGTCCGCTTTCGCCAATTACGGTTTGCTACCACCTCAGGCAGGTATTCTGCCTATGCTGACAAAGTTTTGGTTCTTGTGTCGAGTAGTGCTGAGATTGACGAAGTCGGCAAAGAAATCAGATTGACGAAGTCAGCAAAGAAATCAGTGGGTACGAGATGGTGACAGGGGCCAAGATCAATCGCGATAAGTCTGTTGGCTTGCGGTTGGGTGCGTGGAAGAGTCTCTATTCCCGAACTATTCCTCTAGACGGACGGGCCGATCAAGATACTCGGTGTCTGATCTCTTGAAATGAATTGGCCGGAGGTACAAGGGAAGGACGTGATTGCATTTCTCGGAGGAAATTTTTCTTAAAAGGGAGGGTGATTCTCCTTTACCAACTCTCTGTACTTCCACACTTTCATTAGTAAGGCTCTTTTTCCCCTCTGGTGGGGAGGCACTGCCGCTATGGTACCTCGGGAGATCTGTTGCCTCCACCATTCTGAAGGCGATCTGGGTGTGCCTCATTGATATTCGTCAATATATGCTTCGCATCGCGTTCCTAGATTGAATGTGTCGCGATGCGGATGGGAGAACGCCTTCTGGGAGGAAGACGCCCGTAGAACTTCTCTTCCCGTGTGCACTCGGGCAACAAGGAAGCCGACCGCTTACTCCGAGCCTAGTGCTCCTTCTATCGTGAATGTCGCCGTGCTCTGAAATGACACTTACGGGCGTCGGATGGCCTCTCGTCGGGCGTTGTCGTGGGTTGTCGTGTAGGGCATTGTATCAAGTGTTGGTGGGGCTGTTCGTGATGGCCTTGGGCGCTCGGGTTGAAATGTCCCAATAACGATGAGGCATCACTCACCTGGCTGATGATTCGTGGGGCCTCTGGTTCACCAAAATACTTTGTTCGGCGGGATTGGAGAAATCTCCAAAACTGCGCTCGCTGTGATGGAGAGGTCAAGACCCTGGGTCACGCCTTCTTTCATTGCAGGGTCGTATCACCGTTGTGCAAATTTGTTGAAGGCCTCATGATTCGCATACTGCATGGAAAGTTCTTTGTCCTTGAGGCCAGTTCTGTTTGTAGCAATGTGATACCGCCGATGACGAAGGCTGAACATTATGTGTTCTTGTACTTGCTAGGTGTTATGAGAGTCGTGATTTGGACGACGCGCCAGAAGGGATTCTATGGGAACGAGAATCTCACTTCTTCCCAACTGATCTTGTTCTTTAAGCATCAGCTTAATGTCAAGATTAGGATGGAAAAGCGGCAGCTCACTTCATCAGAATTTGGCAAATGGTGGGTAAATCTTGCGCCTTTGCGTCGAGTGAAAGGGGCTGACTTGAAGTGGTACTCTGATACCGGTTAGGTATCAGGGTATTCTTCCTGGTTTAAACATAGGCTAACCCTGCCCAGATTTAGGTTAGTTTAGGTTTTCGTTTTTTGTCCTTATTTTTCGCTCTTTACGTTAACTTACCTAGAGGATGTTTGCTCATTGGCCCCTTTTATTTCTGTCCTTATTTTTCTTTGGTTTAACTCCCCATCCCCTCGCTCGTTAGGTGGTCAATGACGTCAGTTTTCTGGTGGGTGCAGGGCGCCTTTCATTTCGGGTGTGCTTTTCGTATTTGTTGTGTCTGAATGAGTGCATGTTTGAGTGAGTGATTGGATGAATGAATGTTTTATATTATTAAATTCACGCATTGATTTCGTTCATTTAACTGATATTTCTGCCACATTTAGTGACCACAGTCACTAATATATCAGTTTATCAGATATCAGTTTATCGGTTTTTTTATGACTAACATTATTTTGTTTAGTTTCTTGGAAATAGTTTTGTACATCTTTGTAAATAATCATTAGGGAAAAATTTTAAATTTGTTGTTTTATTCCCCATCCCCCACAGAAAATAAATTGCACATATGTGGTCTAGTTAGGACTTTCGTAGAGACAATGTGGTATTATGGTGGTTGTAGTAAGAAAGGTAAGAAAGAATATGTTGTTTTGGTGTAAGGAATACTGATATATGTTTGGGTCAGTGCTTGTGGCTAGTTAAGTTTAATTTAACAGATGAAGACCGTCTCTTTTCCCCATTCCCTCTTTTGTCCTTGCGTCACATTTTGTATAATTTATATAAATAAATATCGTATTGTTCGAAGGCTTTACTATTATTGTATATGTGATTTACAAGGTTTCTTCTACAAACGAACATTACAAAACTTACAAATACCAATAATGACCTTTTTTTTTTTTTTTTTTTTTTTTTTGAGTGAGATTCACCCTGTACATGACCCGGGGGCCACTCGAGGTAAAGGTTTACAGAGTAAGAAGCACATTTTATGCGGATAGATGAGGAAGATAACGATTAATCCTCAAGTTGAACAGGTTAATATGTAGTGATCGAGAAAATATCGATTCAACAGAGCAGTAGTTCGCGAGAAGAAACTGCTCGAGTGGAACTTAGTTCTCACCAAAGGAATACGGGGTGGAGGAGTGGAATGAGGGTGGTTTGCTACAATGGGAGTTGGCATGCCGGGTCCTAGCCGTAACGGTTCTAACTGGCAGAACCAAGGAATGCCGTTCGTCCGAACACTTTCCTTGGAAGTAGCGATAACGTTGTGAGGGACTTGCCTCGCCCAGTCTGTGAGAGAAGAGTTGTAGGGTGGAAAATAATTTGTCACCCACAAGGACGCGGAGGCAATTTTGCACTCTATAGAGCCTGGAAAGTGAGGACTGGGCAGCTCTTGCCCAAATATGGCAGCAGTTCGCCATTTTAGGCCTGATCTGGATCTTGCAAAGGCAGAGGATAGCAGGAGGAGTACAGGGAACAGCTCAGTTTTCTTGCATCCTTAGGGATGGATCGTATGTATGAGTTCCACTTGAGGTATGGGCTGAGGTTAACGCCCAATAGACACTCAAGGTACAGGGCCTCACTGAGGGGACATCCATTCATCGTGACTGGTGTCCGATCGGCGATGATGAAATGTAAGTCAGTTGGATTTTCCTAAGTGAAATTAGTAAATTACTAAACACTTGAAATACCTCGAAGTATGAATCAATTATAACATATTTAGTACAAGAGAAAAGGAAATTGAACTGTGCTAGAGATAGTTTCGCTGATGTCGACATATATAATGTGTAATTAATGGCCAAGGTCGCATTCCAAAAGCTGGGCAGAGTATTGCGAGACAGGAGAATTTCTTTGGTAACAAAGAAAAGAATACTGAGCTGTTACGTGACATCTGTCCTTCTTTACGGCAGCGAATGTTGGACGATTTCCTCAAAGATGAAGAAGAGACTCGAAGCGACGGAGATGCGGGTCTACAGAAGGATGCTAAGGATATTATGGATCGAGCGTGTGAGCAACGATGAGATCTTAGAGAGGATGCAAACAAGGAGGAGGCTTATACTTAATATCAGGTAGAGGCAGCTGAAGTGTCTGGGACACATAATGATGGACAGGGCCTGGAGTATCTGATACGAGTCGATTAGAGGAAAGAGAGACAAGGGAAAACAACGCATGATATACCTAGCGGGCTTAAGCAAGTGGATGATAGAGAGTGATCTTGGGGAGGTAGCAGAGAGAAGGAACTTGTTGAAAGCTGCAAGGGAGATGTGGAGAACCATGATCGCCTACGTTCTGAAAGGAAATGGTACATAAAAAAAAGAAAAAAAAAGAATTAATCAACAGAGATATTTATCAGAGAGCATTGTGGATTTTATACACACTAAGATTAAAGCTAATAGCACTTTATGGATGTCGGAGTAGCATAACGGTTATCGGTCCGGAATTTGCAAGACAAGATCAAATTCTGAACGATTCTTGTTTTTTTTTTTTTGTTTTTTTAATGCAACTGTTCCTAATACAAGGCTCAAGAGCCACTCAAGTTAGAAGGCTACTGAAAAAGATGATATGAATGTCAGATTGGGAGATAGGAAATGAGAATTATGTGAATAGGGAGGATAGGTAACTGTTGACCCTTAACGTGGAGAATTCAAGATTGTGGCGTTGTGGGGGAACATCTACGGGGGTGTCTGTTCCAGTAAGCAGTGGTTGCGTTCACGTTCGCACTATGCTGTTGGAAGTTATTTGACTCCATATATAATCACCCACAAATATATGGGCTGAATAGTCGGGTAAACTTGATCTCTGTAGCTTTGATTGACAGCCACTGAAAGAGAAAAACAACTTTGAATTCAAAACTGTGGAGATAGCAACTCCTCCACTATCTTTCCCAAGAAGTTACGCCATTTTCCAGTGTAAGAAATAGTTGAACAATACTTTGCCCGGTCATTGGACACCCCGAGGTGGTGTAATGGTTAGCAAGCTTGTTTCGCTAGAACAATTACGACTGAGTAGTGAGTTCGATCCTCACTGGGTGCCCCATACATTCGACCTTGTGCCACATCAAAGCTACGCTTGGAAAATCACTTTGCCCGGTCATTAAGTCACGGAATGAAAATTTCAACTTGCTAAAAGGAAAAAATCCCATTTCTTTTTAAAAAAAAAACTGTCAGTTAAAAAGAAAAAAGTCATGAAAAGAAATTGTGAGGAGTTATAATCGCGTATATCTTGAAGGGACATGACATATTTCTATTAGCGGGACAAGATTGCTAACCATTACACCACCTCGGGTTGCCCAATGATCGGGCAAAGTATTGTTCAACTATTTCTTAACTGCACTTGTAGAACAGAAAGTAGTTTTGCCACTATCGTCTATATTCATTTGTGTTTGACGAAACAAAAAGACAAAGAATAAAATCTCTTGCAGTTTTATATATGTTTTAATTCATCAGTGTGCAGTGAACGTATTGTGTGAATAAGATGACTCATCCGATCAGGTCGGCCGAACACACACGCATGCGTGAATAACGAATTAAAAAACATTGCATAAATGTCGTCTGTTGGTTCAATAGCTTGATGGTATAATATCCATGTTCTTAATTCAATACTACGCATGAGCCATACGAAAAAAATGTACCATAAAATTATTTTAATAAAACAAAAATTTACATCACTTAAGTTGTAGCCACAAAAGATCACCATATATTATATTTCTTTTTGTAAACAAATATCCCGGATGTGTAGTAACTACTTGATAGGTGAAGAGGCTATACCGGTGTCATTGTAAAACCTAATCTGTAATTTTTAAATCAATTCACCCCAAGCAAAGCACTAATGCCACTAAGTTACAAGGAGCTACTGAGAGTGAAAGATAATTTTTTCACAAATTGTGTAAACCTTTGCAATATTTTTAATAAGTAATGTTGTATAACGTGAGTAATAATAATTATTACAATAACTTGTATTGCAAAGACAAATATGTGCAATGAATAATAAAACTGATAATATTGTTGCCTCATCATTTTATATCATGAACTGCTTTTGAAAGGAATCCAATGATTGTTTGATTCACTTTCTACGGATTATCCACTCTTTGCAGGTTATTTAAAGTCAGAAAATATTTTAGATTATAAGAAATTTTCTCTTTTACGTAATAATTTATTGATAGAAGAATTACTAATTGACATATAGCTAAGAAGAAATGGATTCATACCTTTCCCAAGGGCATTTGCACGTAATTGAATATAACGAATCCAAATGGAATTAGAGCTCGGCTCAGCGATTAACAATTCCAAGCAAATTCGAGCTTACTTCACGTTGTATTCCCAAGCGGTCACCTATGAAAAATCAGGTATATTCGTGTTCATTCCACTCACACAGTTGTGCACCAACAGACGCGAAATCGGAAAGATCCAAACAATACATATACTATATGTAATATAATGCATATCAATTTCTCTGTAAATTCAGTATATATATATATATATATATATATATATATATATATATATATATATAGTTGGATAGATGTGAGTTTGTGACCCTGGGTTTCACGCTTTAGCTTTTGTCTGACGATCGCTAAAGCGTGAGACCAGGGTCAATTCTATCCAACCAAATATATTAACTCTATCTCTGATATTGAGCGCTTTCTAATAAGTACCGCGCATATAATATATAAATAATTATACATATATATATTTATTTATATTTATATACACTTTTCACACACACACACACACACATATATATATATATATATATATATATATATATATATATATATATATATATATATATATATATATAGTATGTTTATTCCTTAATTAGATAACTTTTTTAATAAATGTTGTATTGTTTTTATGTTAAATGTCTCAAGTATTTGTGGTTGTGTTTTGTCTATGTGATAAAATATTTTTCTGCTATGGGTGAGGATTTGGTGTCTACACACACACACACACACACACATATATATATATATATATATTCAATGTAATAAAATACAGTTATAACAAATACATAGCAAGGTCGTAATATTAGCAAATTCTTAAGAATAATGGGTTACTTGGAAAAAGAGAACAATCTTTGTTTTCTCCACTCTCCAAGATACACCTGGGGCATTAGTGTATCCGTTATATACTAACACGTTGACATGACGATAGGAAGGACTAGAATATCTCAAAGAAATCAATTCCAAAAATGAGCTATACCTGAAAACCTATAAAGGGTGCGATGGATAATTTGTCGTCTAAATTGCGCAAAAAAATGAAAATAACACTGACATCCCATTTTAACAGATATATTTACCAAAATTACACAAAAATATCTTGAAATACTAAAGAGTAAATTTATTCAATAAAATCGCCACTGACATCAGACTTTGGAACCTCCTGTGACTCTTCTGGACGGTCTCCTTGTTTAAGTTGGCGAATGCTGCCATAATCTTTGCCTTCAGCTCATCTTTGGTGTTACAAGGAGTTTTGTTGGTCACTCGCTCAACGGCACCTCACACATAATAATCAAGATGGTTGCAGTCTGGTGAATTAGGTAACCAGATATAAGTGTTGGTGTGGTCGCAGAAGCTGTCTCACAGTGATGATTGGGTTCTCCTGCTTGTGTGGCATGGTGGAGAGTCCTGTTGGCAGACGTAGGGCCAAATCACGGTGTAGGACTCAGTGTTGAGCCTGAGACCCTGTGAGATGATGAATGGAGGCATAACGTCACCATCACTAGTGATCACTCCAAACACTTTCGTAATCACTATTAGACTCATCCAACTCTTTCCGAATCCTCTGAACTGTTCTCAGATTGACACCAAACATTCTGAAATGTTCGTATTAAAGCTTCCGGCGTGAATGCCAAGCAGTACAGCATGCCGTTTCCAAATTTCTGGCGAAGTGAATTGCGTCATGGTGCTATTTTTCTCACAGATAGTGTCCAAATGAAATGCTATACTGTACAGTAGAAAAATCAAAAACAAAGCGCATACGCGAAATTAAAAATACAAAATGGTGACAATTTACCCATTGCTCCTTGTATATATTCATCACAGTTCATTCTATCGCACACCCAGAAATTTAAAAGGCATGAAAACAAAAAAAAAAAAAACATTATGGAAAGTGAGTAATAAATCGCTCTGATGATATATTTTATCTTATTTAGGACGCATGACATTCTCTCGTTCGCCAAATCACCACAAGCAACCGCCTCTGTCTCCCATGAAGTCTAAGCAACTGAACTATCCTCACCAACGGGCTGTCACGTGAACCTTAAGGCCTCTTAGGAAGTCGATAAATTCATCTTGTAAAAAGGGAGATCATCGCCTTCTGCATCTCTGCAAGGTCATTATGTCAGCTTCTACACACTCAGCGACTGTCCCAAATTGCACATGACCCGGTTGCAAAGTCACAATTGGAATAGTAGGTTTCAACTCATCTCAGTGCAAACCTTTGTAAACTCTCTTCTCCCAATTCTTTTATTCTTCACATGCAAGCGAGATTGTCTCGGTGCCTGGCACTCTGCTTAGTCATGATGATTCTGAGTTAAGAAGTTCTGCTGTTTTAATTTTCTAGGCAGACGAAACCCCCACCCGATTCTTTATTAAGGATAAATGTTATATGAACTGATTCATCTGCGTATCTTGTAGTGTTAACATTGTGGCCGCCAATGCTAAATCCCGGTAGGGTTTCCAATTCTCTCAGAATTGCCTCGCTGTATAGGTTGAACAGGTCGGGTGAGAAGGCACATCCTTGCCTTACGCCCCTTTTTATTTTTGTATATTCACTAAACTTGTTCCCTAAGCGCAGGCATGCTGTTTGCTGCCAGTGATGACCAAGGACACATTCCAAAAGCTGGGCAAAGTAATGCGAGACAGGAAGTAACAAAGAAAAGAATACTGAGTTGTTACGTGACATCTGTCCTTCTTTACGGCAGCGAATGTTGGACGATTTCCTCAAAGATGAAGAAGAAACTCGAGGCGACAGAGAGGTGGTTCTACAGAAGGATGCTAAGGATATGGACCGAGCGTGTGAGCAACGATGAGGTTTTGGAGAGGATGCAAACAAGGAGGAGGTTTATACTTAATATCAGGAAGAGGCAGCTGAAGTTTCTGGGACACATAATGAAGAAAGAGGGCCTTGAGAATCTGATACTCACGGGTCGAATAGAGGGAAAGAGAGATAAGAGAAAGCAGCGCGTGACATACCTGACGAGCTTGAGCGGGTGGATGACAGAACGTGATCTTGGGGAGTAAGCAGAGGGAAGGAATTTGTTGAGAGCTGCAAGGGATAGAGGGAGGTGGAGAGCCATGATCGCCTACGTCCTGAAAGGACATGGCACATAAAAAGAAAGAAAGAAGTTAGGGTTCTGAACCTTAGAGTAACTCCCAACAGTAAGGGTATAATATCGGGGCTGCTGCATTGCCATTTTATGAGTGGGACCGTGCAGTTGTTTACGTTTCGGTGGAGCGTCTCGATGCCATGATGAAGTGTACAGTAACAGCTGTACTCTCTGACAACTGATCCAATTACACGCAGGGCTGGTGTGTACTATACCAAACCTCTCGACCAGGGTGGAGAATGATTGAGAGCCTCAGTAGTGCTTTGTGACTCTCACTGTCTTATCAACATTTGCTTTCATCTACCTATATTTATATACGTTAAAAAATGAAATAAACAGAACTGACTATTAAAAGATGAAAAATTTTCGTGGATTTTGACGTCATTCTGGGGTCTTTTTTTTCGTCCAAATCCGTAAATTGGTTTTCCTCATGATAAGTCTCAAAAAATCACTAGATAAAATTCACTGTTTTTTATCCATAATGTTTAATGTGTTAAAATTATTCGACTTTTTAAGAAGAAAAATCTCAAGTTGATGTTAAAAATTGGCGCATAACATTGTCGATTTATTTAAGTTGGAATGATCTATTATGACTGTCTTTAATTTGCTTTTAGATATATATTGTATATATATATATATATATATATATATATATATGAATAAAAATGACAATAGGAAAACTGGTAATTGCCGACGCGTTTCGTCCAATGTGGACTTTATCAAAGCAAAATACGAAATAAAGTCCACATTGGACGAAACACGTCGGCAATTACCAGTTTTTCCTATTGTCATTTTTATTCATAAATATTGTTTTCTCTACTGGTTAAATCGGAGAAATTTTCATATATATATAAAGAAAGAAAGAACAGTAAGATATATAATTCGGTGTTCTTATTGATGTTTTTTATTTTTATTTTTGCAAAGCAGTGCTCAATGTAAATTTACAGAGCATAAATATTATAAATCAACTGATTTAAAATATGGTTTCTTCGCTACACAGTAATAACCATGTTTTGAAAACTGAAGCTAAAAACTTCAAATTTAATTATATAATTAAATTAAAAGCATTATTTCTGTTTCATTTACAAGCGAATGTTGGAATGACTTTTAATGACTTTTTAAATTTATTGAGTTTTAAATGCACATATAAATTCATAATTTCCTGTTTCAAAAATACAGGGAAATCCAATCATTCACACACACACACACACACACACACATATATATATATATCTGTGTGTGTATAAAATAGCTGGCCACTCGTATTCGAGGATATCCGTCTGCTGCGACGGCTAGCCAATCCCTATTGTAGACACTCGATCAGGCACATTTGTGTTTACTCAACACCCACAAAGCCCACCTTTGATTTATACTGCAACTATACTGAGCCGACCTTAGTGATAGTTTCTGGAAGAGTGTGTGTTATCTAGCGTGATCAACAATCTAAACAAGACCAGCACGCTCAAGTCCTATATATATATATATATATATATATATATATATATATATATATATATATATATATATATTCAATTTTTCTAGTTGAATTGCATATTATCCATTATTGTACATAATTAGGCTACAATATAATTTGCATTTTATATGAATACTAGCTTATGAAAGTTGAAATGTAATAGAGTGAGGGCCCACGTATCATAGATTCGGGATGGGGAGAACGAGACTCTTGCACAGACCATGTTTATGCGTACTACTTGTGGGTGTCGATATTTCGCTACCTCGTCCCTTTGCCTTACCAATATTCCGATATACAGTTATCTATTCTACATATCCTTATATTTTGCATTTCTTACTTCCTCCTCTTCTTACGTTCATAGAACAATTTCATTCAGTAACCATCTAACTTTTGGGCTTTGTATTGGTTGAACAATGGCGTAAAAAAATAAAACGTTTCTCTAAATTTCGGATCCCTAACACGCGGATAAAACCAACCCAGAACAAAATAGATCAGGAATAGTCTTTAAAAAAAAGGGAAAAACATGGTTTACGTTCAGGTTATGGATTTTTGGGCATTACAGATAATCATTTCTTTTTTCTAGTTGTTTATTTATTTATTTTTTTTGAAAGACATCTCTCAGGTTATTTGACATCTGTGATGTTTTTAGCCGTGGATCATTAGGGGTTTTGGTTCTTACAACATCATATCTCTTTTCCACGATTTTTGCGCCAGCCGTCAGTATTTATTATAAAAATTTCCTTCTGCTTACCTGTAGTAACGGACATCAGTAACCCGGCACTAGAAAAAAAGAAGGCACAAAAACTTCATTCTCAGACCACAAAGAAAATAAAACTGTTTCTAAGTAATATAACCTAATTTGGTAGAAAGAGTGTAAAGTGAGAGGAAAATGCCAAAATAGTTGAATTACATATGTCTACTTTGAAAGTGTTGATATTTATTTGTGTACTGCTCGCATTGTCGGCAAATCTAAGTTAACCACCGTAAAATTACCATACGAACTATTTATTCAGCACAACATTTGCATGAATGAAATTAAGGTAAAATATTACGTTAGATGAATTATAAAGCTACAGTTGATTGGAAATATGGCCAGAAAAGAAACATGTTTACCAAAAAAAAAAAGTGAAACGAAGAAAACGATTATTTATAATAAAAATGAAAGTATTCGATTGTGTAAGACAGCGTTAGCGACTGAACTGACTTTCTAATTCCATGACTTAGAAAAACAATAAGAAAAACTTACATTTCAATGTGGGGCATTGGCCGATTTTATTTATATTTTCATCTATATTAAGGCTTCGTTTACTCTAACGTAGGATATCTACTTTTCGATGTTTGCAATTTTATGGGGATTTTCCCATATACTAAAATCATTTAGTTATCACTTTAAGCGTACAATACGAGTAATTACTCTGTACGAAAGTGAAACAGAGAAAATGTGTTTATTTATAATGATTTATGTGAAAAGAAGAAAGGTGTAAAAAAGGCTCGCTCAAAATATTCTTCTGAACGCCAAATAAAACAGACTAAGCTCGGTAGAGAAAAATATTCATGATAATATTAGTTACTAAAGTTAAAAAATAAGTCCTTGGTAGAATAACACCAAAGTTCATAAAGGATTGCTATTTTTCTGACCTGTCGAAATTGATGTGTCAATGTAGAATCGAAAGCATCCGTAGTTGGATGGAAGGAGTGCCGAATGAATGTCGTTGTTATAAACTTTTTGAAGTCGGTACAGTCTTGTAAAGGAGAGTCGGTCTGCTTAAGAGTTGTGTCATATGAGAAAGTAAAAAAAAATATCTGTTTTAAGATTTCGTATGTCGCCTTTGTCCTTGTCAATTCATCGCTGAAGGTAAGTTGATCTGATGACTTAGAGCTCTCTGACTCACTTTCATTCGTGTCGTGAATCAATAGTAATTTAAGCTTGATGGCCACTCCCTTATATTTAGGCCTGTAGGAACACAAAGCCTTTCAAAATTGTTGCGGGATTCAAATTCCTTTCCTCCGATTGGTTAAAAAAAATGCAGAAAAGGAGTTACCTTCGCACGCCTTTTTTTTTCCAGAATATTCCTTTTTTATTGCTCTACACTAGACACAATGTCACCACATTTACCCCTTTTTTTCCTTCCCATCCCCCACCCCTTGTAGATGACAAAAAGGTAGTTCTCCGTGGCCGTTTCGTTTGGTTTAGTTTTATTAACGGCATATCAACTCTTTATGGGTCATTTAATACTGAAATTTTATTTTCTTGCGAGGTTTGTGTTTTGTTTAGTTTAGTTTTTTTTTTTCACAAATTTGTTGCTGGTATTTTTTTTTTTTTACTGTGAATATGTACTGCTGGTAATTTTTTGTAATGTATTTTGATATATTCATGTTTTGACTTCAGTTTGGGGATTCACTATTTACCTATAATTGCGACCCTAACGGGTGCTACCACCATGGTTTAGAGTGAACCTGGGAACAACGGCAATTAAGAGGTGGTTCCCAGCTCTTCAAAACCTCAGGGTCACAGGCCTTTCTACCGGATGTAGTTTATCGTCATACCCAGAATGAGACTCCGGAGCGGTGAAAATATTTTGTTTTATGCATTTTTTCTTTCTGTAAGTTTTTCCATCGTTGATGCCCGGTTAACATTTTTTTCTGCCATATGGGTGGTTCCATACTAATATTTTTTTCTCCTCTCATTATACCGCTGTTCTTATCATGGGGTTCATTTTAACTGCATGAATTTAAACGTGCTACTAGGTTGGAATCTCAGCCGCACCCTTTTGCTGTAGAAACGGTTAAATGTAGCCGTCTCTTCTACTTCAATAGCTTCATGTCTTGCACTTCCCGTCTGTGGAACTCCCTTCCTCTTGCTTGCTTTCCATGATAGCTATAATCGCCAAATATTCAAATGCAATGTCAATCGACATTTCCAGATGCCTTGATTTATTCCTCGTCCTTCTCTTCATCCTTTCCTCTGTCATGCTTCTTTATTCTTGCTCCCAATCCTCTGTAACCCTTTGCGTGCTAGTGGCACTCCCGCCTTGTTGAGGTGAAATACTTTAAAAAAAAAAATAAGTAAAAATTATGTTAAATTTTTAGCTCCCCCTGCACATGTTTTGCAAATAGGAGATATTAGAGTTAGAATTACATAGGTAGAATGAGTTGTTTTGGTGATTGCGATATATATTGTTTTATTTAGATGTGGTATTATGGTGCCAGGTTATGAAAAGTGTGTTTCGGTCAGCCGATGTGACTAGTTAAGTTAAAAGTTAGGAACAGTAATGACCAACCTTCTGTATCCAACTTTTGTCCTTGTGCCACACTTTATGTATTGTTGCATAAATAAATATTGTGCTGGATTAACCTAATAGCAAAAGTAGTAAATGCGATCCGTATTAAATACTTTCAACCTGTCTGGTGAAATCAGCACCTAATGATCTAACAATGTTAATGTTTACACGTTAGCGGAGTCGCGTCTGTAATTATTCATAATTCAAGATAACATTATAATATTGAGGCCGTTTTTTTTTTAAATTACTCAAATATCTTTAAAATCCTTTGATAGTATTTATCAATCCACCCACGGGGATCGAATGTGGCACAAGCCCTTTTTAATGTGGGTATCTCTGAGCCCGTAGGCCCAGCCAAAAATAAATAACCATCCCAAACCCGCCGAGGCGGGCCAGTTCCGTCAACCTCCCCCAACGAAACCCTACCCTTCGGCGGAGCTTCGTCCGGGTTCCTCTCTGCAAGCAGAGAGTTCGACAGACACCCGACCCGGCAGCTCACAAAGCGCAGATACTACACTTTGATCCTAGCCACCGGGCCGAGAATATAAAATCCTTTGATATGTAACAGTTTTATATTATTCTAACAAAAATTTAATTTAATATTTATTTTTTGGTGGGTTATTTTTTTTTTAAATTTAGGACAGTGGTTCTCAAGCTGTTTTGACCGTGGACCGCTTTTATTCTTTATTCGTGGACCTGCATAACCGTTTAATAAATAAAAAAAAGCTTATTTTATTTTTTAATGAGTGTAGGAATTGTATGATGCAAATATGTTTTATTTTGAAGTAAAACTAATCTAATGAAAATAAACTTGTATTGAACAACTAAATTCTAAGGAACATTTCTCTTCAGTCTTGATATACTTAAAAAGCGTCTCTGAGCCCTTGTGGGTGACGAATTATTCTCCACCCTTCAACCAACCACCCACAGGCGGAATGTGTCAAGCCTCTCGCTGTTCTACCGCGACTTCCATGGAAAGTGCTCAGATAAACCTTCACGGCAAGAACACACCAAGCCATTTACATAATACCAATCCGTCCACATTCCCTCCGTATTCCATTGATGAGAAGTAAGTTCCACTCGAACAGCTTCTTTCCAGGAACCACTGCCCTGTGAAATCGACTCTCAAAGGATGTTTCCCAGATTACTACAATCTTAGACTATTCAAAACTAGGGTTAACCGTTATCTCCCTCACTCCCTCACCTATACACACAAATGGCCTCCTAACGTAACCCTCTACCTCGAGTGGCCCCTGAACCTTGTAAATGGTCAGCGTCATTTAAAAAAAAAATGTACATCAGTACATATATAGACCCTCAGAATGGATGGTTTTGCCGGAAACTGTCACTGCTGCTGAACAGGGTAATACTTTTAATCCTTCCTTATATAATTTATATATTAAATTAATTTTATTATTCATATTTTATTTTTTTAATATTTTATGTTAATTCATTTATATTAATATATTAATATTTTATTTTATTAGTACTTAAAATTAATATTATTTATTTATTAAATTAATTTATATAATAAATTATAATCTTTATATAATTTTCCTTTATATATATAATCCTTCCTTTACATATCCTTCTCAGTTTTATTCGGCTTTTACAATCAAAATATCCGGTAGAGTCAAGGGGACGCTGACTTACAACGCTTGATCTTGTTTTCTGCTAGTTTTAGAGGTGTTTTTCTACTTTTAATATTTTAATATGACGTAGATTACTGTAGCAATTCCAATTCTCAGTGGTAACAACCGTTCCAAAGTGAAATTGCTATATGGACCACTAAAATATCACCGTGGACCCCTAATTTGCTATTTATTTATTTTATTTTATTTTGTGCGTGTGTAGACCCCCAGTAATGCTATATGTACCTTGCAGGTTCTATGTGGACCCCGATTGGGAACTTCTGATTTAGGGCCTGTTTATGACATATAGTACAGGCCCTGCACTAGCTTAATCTGTCCTTGAGGTTGGTGATCATTGGTTCTCACAATTAAAATTCAATAGCTTTCATATTTTTCTTTGCACCTTTGCGATGTTATAAAAATATTTGTAAGGACCATATCACTAGCTGTTTTAAAATCAAAAGCAAGTATTTTGAAGACGGTGGACATTAATGGATTATAGGTAGAAACCTATAATTAATACTCATTTCGTTCATAGACCTACAATTAAAAGTTCATCATTTTAGAAACCTATAATTAATACTCATTTCGTTCATAGACCTACAATTAAAAGCTCATCATTTTAGAAACCTATAATTAATACTCATTTCGTTCATAGACCTACAATTAAAAGCTCATCATTTTAGAAACCTATAATTAAAGCATGATTTTTATTTTTATAATTAACACTGGATATTAGCGTCTGGTTATAATAGATTAAACTAAATAGGAATTTAGCTAAAGAAACTTTGTATCGTGATTTACTAAGCGTAGCTTAGATGTGGGCCAAGGCAAAAAGTATGGGGTACCGAGTAGAAATCGAACTCACTATTCAGTCGTAACTGAACGACAGTTCGTATAGAATTTATAACATTTCACACACATGAACATTCTTACTTGTACATCCACCAAGATATTCCACATTTTATTTTCACAATATATATATATATATATATATATATATATATATATATATATATATATATATATATATATATATATATATATATATATATATATATATATATATAGTCATCCACAGACATACTGTTTCGCTGTATCACAGCTCTTCAGTGTGGCTAGACGTCCGATTACTTCAAACCGGAATCGAATCTCGACCGATTTGGTATCAGTCAGAGATCCTACCCCTAAGCTATCATCACATGGCAGAGAGAAAAGGGCATTTTAACGTTTTCTATACGAAATACGCCAGTAGCCAGGAGAGCTCAATTCATAATTGAAAATCAATGCGTTAATAGCAGTAGGAGCCACTGTTTTTAAAATTACCCTTTTCTCCAGACAGGGTATCCCAAAACATTTGACATCAATTCGCAGGCGAATAATTTTGGTACTTTTTGTTGAAATAATCTCAAATTTTTGCAGAATGTATAGAAACAGATCAAGATTTTATATTTAATCTTTATTTTTGTTATTTTTGTTATCTCAATGAGAATCTACCAGAGAGATAGGATTGAGTTTTCTGATGAAATCACCGGACCTGTCCCCGTGTAATTTCTTTTTATGGGAATATGTGAAGGGAATGGTCTATGTCCCCCTCTTCCTGCTAGCATTGATGAACTCAAGCAGAGAATCACTTACGCACTGGATAATGTTACTGGAGTCATGCTACAGCGTGTTTGGCAAGAGTTTAACTATCGAATTGACGTGTGTCGTGTCACAGGCGGTGCACATAAACTTATGATGTTCAACACCTAAACTGTTCAATTTCAAGCTAATTGCTTTTAAAATGATGTCAAATATATATATATATATATATATATATATATATATATATATATATATATATATATATATATATATATTGATTGGATTCGGGATGAAATCCGGTCTCAGATGAATGACAAACACAGGAATGAAATATAGCAAATAAATGTGTTGACGTAATAATACAATTGGTAATACGGTTAGTAGATCCAGAAATGCGGTTAGTAGCAATAGTAATATATATACAGTCTGGGAAATTCAGTATCGAAGTATGACTTCCTTCTGAGTCGACGTGCTTGTAACTGTGACTCCTACAAAGCGGTTACCTCACACTCTTACTCTCCATAACTTTGCAATCACAAATGGTCATTCCAAAACCTTCGTAATCACTATTAGACTCATCTAACTCTTTCCGAATCATCTGCACTCTTTCAGATTGACACCCAAACACTCGGATATGTTCGTATTAGCGCTCTCGGTGTGAATGCCAAGTAGTACAGAATGCCGTTTCCGAATTTCTGGTCAGTGAATTTCGTCATGGTGCTCTTTTTCCCACAGATGGCATCCAAATAACCCTACTATAATGTGCAGTCGACCAAATCAAAAACAAAAGCGCATAAGCGAAATGAAAAATATAAAATGGCGACAATTTACCCAACGCAACCCTTATATATATGCTTTATATATGTGTGTTTGTGCGTGTGCTATATATATATATATATATGTTATACATATATATATAGCACACACACAGATGTATAACATGTATATATAAAACATATATATATATGTTATACATATATATATGTTTTATATATACATGTTTTATATATACATATTATACGTATGCATGCTATATATATATATATATATATATATATATATATATATTATATAAAGCATGCTATATATATTATATATATATACTAGATATATTATGTATATATATATATATATATATATATATATATATTATGTATATATGTGTTATATATATATATATATATATATATATAGTCTTAAGGTGTGCTATATTTATGGAATAAAGTGCTCAATATCAGAGATAGAGCGTGTGTAAATATAAAAGTAAACATAGAAGTCAACACTTAGAGGCGACAGTCTGTTTCATGCTAGATGCAATCGTCAGGCCTGTCGCCTCTATGTGTTGACTTCTATGTTCACTTTTATATTTACATATATATGAATATGCTATGTATATAATATATATTACAATGAAGCAGTCATACAAAGAATAAATCAGTAAGGTTAATGTAATAAATGGCGAAATCACTTCCCTAACAAATTTAAAAAGTTTTAACCCACTAACCACTCGCTGAATGACGCGATCCTTGTTTTTAGATGTTCCTTAAATAACTAATTTTGACTGATAAAACACTTACAACAATAATGTTCTATTCATGCAGCTTCTTCCCATGAACTACTGCCTTCGGAACCGTCTCCCACGTCTACACTCAACCATTATTCCACACATATCCACATATTCCCTTACTCTGTAATCCTCTACCTCGAGTGGCCCTCGGCTCTTGTGTATGGTGAACATCAGTATAAAAACATTTTTTCTCTTTCCCAACAATTGTCAGTACTGATAAGTGATACAGGAGGAATAGTTACTTTCCTTGTGTGTGCGTGTCTGTCTGTCTGTCTGTGTGTGTGTGTGTCCATCGTGTAGGCGCGCTAATAGTCAACAACAATAAAATTTAATTTTCTATTTAAATAATATTGCAAATCCGAATTGAACACACTACGAATTACTACACACAATGTTTACTTTTTATTATTTTTACTTCATTTTTCTTTAACTGGCAGAATTTACTAAGCGTTTAAAAATAGATGAACTGAACTGGACACAGATCCAATTCATTTTTCTTATGATCTTTCTTTTCATAGGTGAATCAATGACATCAATCCCATCTTCTGTTTTTTAATTCTTAAATTTAGTATACAAGTTTATTTCATTTTTCTCTAACTGGCTGAATTTACTAAGCGTTTAAAAAAATAGATGAACTGAACTGGATCCAATTATTAATTTTCATTACGATCTTTCTTTTCATAGGCGAATCACTAATGACATCAATCCCATATTCTGTGTTTTAATTCTTAAATTCAGCATACAAGTTTACAGGTGATATTATTAATTGATGAAATGCCGGGAAATTTATTAATTAAAGCTTACCTAAGTCTAGCTAGCACACGGTTACAATAATTTTAGAAGGTAAGTAACGTACGTAATGATGAGAATTGAATTTGTTACTTGTAAATGACTTGCGGGAAGAACCTGACAAATATATCGTATTACAAGAGTAGCCCTTCTTCTTATGGATGCTTCATAACGAAAACCAGTTTAGATCTAGGATAAAAAGCCACAAATATTAAACAAGAGTTTGTTAGAAATCTACGGTGCTTTGCCAAGTGAGTCGAAGGGTGGCATTGCCTCCCTAGTGAGTGCATAAAAAAGGCAAATTATTAAATAAAAACTAACAAATGTAACCAGAGATAGATAGATAGATAGATAGATAGATAGATAGATAACCATACTTTCTTTTTGTAAATTTTAAATTTCAAACCACAGCATTACATTTCATTTCTAGAAACAATCATATATTGGAAAATACATGCTATCTTCTTTTTCTATTTGTGTTTGATTTTTTTCACGTTAAAAAATAACCCCTCCTCCCATAAAAATACCCCCTCCCATAACAAATAGCCCTTCGCCCTTCCATAAAAAAAAAACAATCTCCATCTTACAAATGCAAAACCAAAGTTCCGTTGTCTCTCTCTCTTTTCTTTTTTTTCACTTCTCCCTCTCACCATAGTAACGTGCCTGGACACCGAACGTGATAATAAGTCCGCCCGGTCGACAGTTTAATGGGCACATGTTTCCGTAGGTAACCGGTTGATATATACACACACACACACACACAATACTTCTATATATATATATATATATATATAGATATAGATATATAAAAAATAAAATATTTATTTATTTGTGGACGTAGGGACTTATAATGCAAGGTGAGGAAGCAAGATAAAGATCTAAGTTAGCTTTCCTCACTGTATGTTACTGTTTATACATTTTTGTGTGTACGTTTTGTTTTTGTTACATTCGCACCTAAGTAGCTAATTTAAGAACTAAAAACTGTATTTTGAGATTATTTGGCGGGGAAGGTCCTCAGTTAAATTTAACGCTGTAGTGACGTAGTACAACTTTTACAAAGTTTTAGGAAGTGACTTTAAAAACAGTTAAAACTTTTTACATCGTTGGCGTTAGTAAACTTTGAACTAGTAGTGTGTAAAAATAAAAAAAAAAAATGAAGTTGACAAACAAATATTTATTTTGCTTATAGTTTTCTAATTATTTATTCGCATACCGTGGAAGTTTTTCCATTTAAAAAAAAAAAAAAAAAACTTTATTAGAGTATCATGTCTTTTTAAAGCTGGACCAAAAAAAAAGCTAGGACGCTAAAACAGAAAACAAAACTCAATGTTAACCTTGAGGTGTGTTAATGTACAAAGAAAGCACAAAAAAGCGATACAATTTAAAAAAACCTAAAAAAAGAAAAAAAAATCTTCACAGATTTAATTTCTAATGGAATCGCCCTTCTGCTCATCGGAGCTTTTCCCATCTAAATGGAGTTGTGTTGTATTTATTGCCTATATGGTTCTTTTCATCAACCAAGGTAAGTGTTACTGTTAAATCATCTTAATTTTTGTGCCTTATGATTTATAATTTAATTTTTGGTCACCTTAAGATTCTTGAAAAACTTTGTTCTTTTCTTTTACAAACAAAAAAAAAATAATTAAAATAAAAATAAAAAACACATTCATTAATTATTACAATATTCTTTTTATTTTAAATAATTTTACATCTCTTGAAAAAAAAAATTGAAGTAATACTATATTTCAAAGGAAAAACACCTGGAACTAGTGTAACTACTAGTTTAACTACTACTCAACTGTTTAGTTTTCAAAACATCAGATTTTGGGGGTTTTTTTTTCTTTTAAGGAATTTCTTTGCTACCATTCTTTGTAGAAGAGATGAGAAAGATGCTGGACAACGTAAAAATGTAATTAGTCTTAAAGTTTTCTTTAAATGTTAGTCTCGAGTTCAGAACATTATTCTCAGTGTGAAAATAAATAGAAAATCGTTTCACCACACCTTTTTATTCTCTCTCTCTCGAAAAACTTTTAAAAATGTTCCTGAATACGATTCAAAAGCATTATTTTTATTAGTCAAGAAAATAAAATAAAAATGGTATGCAGCAGAAGAAAAGAATTCCTTTAAGTTTTGAACAATAGCCCACAAAAACAAAATTACTTCTCTTTCTCTACAGTGCCCATTTTACGCCAATGTAGTCATAAATGAACGTACCTAAATGTAGTCGTACAAAAAAAAAAGTAGGTCCTAATTCTCGAAAGGAATCTTTCCTACTCGGTACTCGAGTAATCTAAAAAAATAAATTTCACAATCACTTATTTTCGAGAGAGAAAAGCAAATCTCATTCGGTACTAATTTTTTTTTTTTATTCTCAACGAATAGTCTGTAGTAAGTACACACGCGCACTGTAGGAATGAAGGAATGTGATAAAAAATGTATGGTTTAGTGACAAAACAACTGGGCAAAGAGACTGTTCGATATTATGACCCCCTCTCTTGTCTATCCTTAAAAATGATACATGTTGTTAACGATTTTTTTTTGTTTGTTTATTTATTTTTGTACGTTTAGGGTTTGTTCACCCAAGTAAATCTCGAAATCGCTTCTTATTACTACTTTGACTTATCGAACCTCCTATGACACTTCAATATTGGTTATATATCGTCAGTGATATATATATATATATATATATATATATATATATATATAATATTATAAATCATTGCACGTATGAGTAATTATAACCAACGGCACGCAAAAAATAGCTTAGTTCCTTATTATTAATATAAAGTAATTAGTTCTAATATTTACGGTTTACCTACGAAAGTTTAAAAAAGAAACATTATGCAACTGGTCTTACTAGTTGACTTTATTTTATTACCTTTGTTCTCTCATCACCAGATCAGCTTTAGTGGCTGTTATTGTCTCCTTATTGATTCACAAAATAACCCGCTTTATAAAACTGAAAATACTTTTGAAAAAAAATAAATAAAACGTATTTAAACGTTATGTATTTTAGGAGAAAAAAAAACAAAAAAAAAACACCTCCTTTTCTTATATACCTTTTCTTTCAACGAAGAAAAAGTTAAAAACTTGGAACTCATTGAGTTATATCGCGTTTGTCATAGGTGAGTTTCTTTCCCAGCTGATGAATAAGTGAGCGATTAACAAAGAAAGTTGCTTTTCTGCATTTAAATGTATTGTAAACTGAATTAATGTTTACTTTTGACCTCAAATAACAAATAATGGTATCTCGTACAAAAAATATTGTTAAATTTAAAAATACTTTAACGTAACCCTTCATTTTCCCCCATCGACTTCTTAGCTGTTACTGCTAAAAAAACGGACAGGTAAAGTTTTTAACTACCAAACAAAATAAAAATATAAAGTATATTTCGAAAAAGTCGTTTTTTTTTTTTTTTTTTCAAATAGTAATTATGTCTATAGGTCGAGGCTGGAAACCGAATATATAATCATGTAATATCCGAAACTGATGAATTCCGTGCCGCCAAAATACAAGTTTTGAATGATTCTTTTATAAACTTGTTTGGAATTGAATAATGATACTGTGACTGCAAACTTTTTTTTAAGATACATCCTATCATACCGGTCCATTTTTTTCAAGATTAGCTGCATTGATCAAAGGATCGTGTGTGTATGTGTGGATTCTTTTTATTTTATGCCATATCCCTTCAGGATGTATGTGATCATTACTCTCCTAAGAATTGATTTTCTTTGTGTTAGAATTGCTATGACTTCTTGGGGAGATATAGAAAAAGTTAAAAGCAGTTTCTTGTCCTTCGCCTAGACTGACAGCCACTCAAGGCTAGAAAGTCCAGTCTACCCTGCTATTTAACCTATATTGGTAGCCCATGAGCCTCAATGCGAAAGTGAACGCAACAAACTAGACAGGAATTTCAACTCTCTTCGCTAATTCCACAAATGGTGCTTATAGTTGTTGTTGTTATTATTATTATTACACTGCCTTACGATCCGTAAATATTAATTTTGTGTTTGCAAGATAAATGTAGATAGACAGCGTTCTTTTAGTTTAAATTCCAAATTATTTTGTTTGTTACGACATCACTCTGGTCAGTAAGAACAAAATTTTATAAGCAAGTACGAAGTAAAATAAACACTCCATCAGCTACTTTAACTAAACGATCATCAGCAGTAGGGCCGATGCTAGTGTTTCCTGGACCCCACCCCATATACGCCCCCATTCTACTACATCTCAAATTTCATAAAGTAGTATTCATATAAAATACAAATTTTATTATGTACAATAATGGACCATATACAATATAGATGAACAATTCAACTAGAAAAATTGAAAATAAATACAATGTATAGAGACATGTCATAATAGATCATTCCATCTTAAATTAATCAATGTTTTGCGGCAATTCTTAACATAAACTTGAAATAATTTTAACACATAAAATACATGGAAAAAATAGTGAATTTTATATATAATTTTTGTGACTAAATCACAAAAAGAAAAAAAAGAAATGACGTCAAAATCCGCGAAAATTTTTCATCCTTTTAATAGTCAGTGTTTCAATAACCTATATAAATGTGAGTAAAAATAAAAAGAGAAGCAAATGTTGATAAGATAGCGAGGGTCACAAAGTATAGCCCGGGTCCACAATCAAGCCTGCAGCCACACCCTCATTCGGCGGCAGTACGCACTGGTCTTGATCATTAGTTCCATGACTATATGTGGTCGTAGGTTTGATGATCAAATGAGGATCTGGTCAGTTTACATATCTCGATTGAGATGCGTAGTGTGTCTTCTTGGGGAATTCGATCTGACAGAACCCATCTATGTCCAGGTCAAACACAGCCGACGTGAAGACTTCATTTTTCTTTTTCACGGACACGTGGCCATTGATTCCATCAAGGGAACCCTCTGCCCTTGGGCTTTGACTTCATTCTAGGAAGCTCTCCGCCCAGCGATACCCTATCATCACCACACTAGCTATGTGCATAGCTATGAAGTACAGTCTACCCCATTATGCTAAATGGCTGTCTGCCTTTTGATAGTTTTAACTCTGCTGGATGTCTAGCCACTCACCTCATCATTAAAGGGTGGTGGGGGAACCGGTTTCATCGTCGATGACCCACTATACGACAGGTAGTACTGTTACTTGTTATCAGCACTCTTACGATGACCTGAAAGAAAACTATACAATGGGGATGCTGAAAAGAAGTCCTCTCCAAATATTTTGATTTTGGGAAGTGAGTGGCCGAAAACTTCTCAACATATCTTCGTTTTTATTTCTGTTTTTTTTTACTTTTGTCTTTAAATTATATAAATAAAAATACGAATGAAATATTAAAAAAAAACAAAAAAAACTACTATCAAAAAAGAAAATGGATGAAAAGATTTAGTTGGAGGTGCAGAAACTAAGAGATTTTCCATTGCAGGTAACAAGGAAGAATACACTATTATATAAAGAAAAATGAAATGCATAAGATAACGCTTTTCTCTGTAGCTGTCATTAAGCATCAAATTTCTACGGTCTGAATAATTTTTGTAAAGATGTTCGTCTAATTATACCATAGGCAACCTAATATCGAATAACCCCTTCCTCGGACTCGATTAGAACCGAAGCGGGGTTCAGATAACTTTCAACACTGCGAGGAAGCTCTCTTAAACATTCCTGCGTTTTTATTTGAAATGGCACTTGTGTTAAACTGCAAATAAATTTTCGAGCAGAGAGTGTGCACGCAATAAATTATGAACAGTTTTCAATAAAACTTAAAATTTCAGCAGTAAGGAATTTCAAGTGATACAATGAATGTATAGAACACCTAGAAAACAGTGTCGGAAAGTGTTAAAAATTGATCCTAATGCTAATCTATTGAAGAAAAAGAATGTCAGAATAGTTTGCTGGCTCAACACTTGTTGAATTAATGTATGATAAAAATAATTATAAAATTAAAATAACAACAGAAATGTGTAGTGATTGAGCAGCGAAGACGACTTAGGTATCATCACATCTAGATATCTGAGAACATAGAGATAATATGAAATGAAGGTCATATTCATTCATATATATATATATATATATATATATATATATATATATATTATTATATATATGTGTGTGGGGTACATAAAAAAAAAGCTATACCTAAGATTTAAAATACAATTTAAAGATGAAAAATTATAAGTTAATTATTAACATAATTTTCATCTAAATCTTAAACTATTTTTTTTATATATGTACATAATAAATAATTTGCTGTATTTCAAATCTAATTTCAATTAATTGGAATATTTTTTTGATTATCGGTAAAATCGATGAAGTCGTCCATATTGACAAATCTGTCAACACAATATAATTCTCTTTATTATAAAATCTTTAAGAAATAAAATGTGCTTTTCTGAAACGCTGAGAAAATAGATGATTTAAAGTTTAATTAATCTGAATTGAAACGAATAGTACTTGCGTTTTAATAAATTGCAGAAAAAAAACATTTCTTTCAACACTGCGGTGAGTGCTGACATTTATCGACATCCTTATGTTTGAAAAATTTACATAGGATGCAAACAATTGTAATAAAATTGCATGACAACTACAACGTAAATGCATTTTATATAATTTTTTAACTACCCTATAATTTAAAAAAAAATGTTAAATATTTTAAAAGCTTTGTAGTATTTTCTTGAATTTTAGGTATTTTGGCTTTAGCTTTACTTACGAAAACACTTGTTGAGGAAATTTTAGAAAATTACCAATAAATTTTAAATTTCTTATAGTTAGCGCTCTTATTTTCTGATAATGTCGTTTATAGATTTATTTGAAAAAATCGACATGTTTTTATACACACAAGAAATATCCCAAATTCTTTTTAAGATGCTGGGGATTGCTTAATTTTAGTAACCTTTTTCATTTATGATTAGTAAATACAGTTTTATTTAATCACTTGACTGCTAAAAATTAATATAACATTTTAAAAGGTTTAAAAGTTTATAAATTAAAATCTTCAAATAATGAAAGCAATTCTTGTAAAACAATTTTTTTTTCGTAAGACAATATGGTCCATAATACATTTTTATTCATAAAATCAATTAAAATATTTTCTAATTATATAATGTCTTGATTTTATTGCTTTTTGATTTTACTATTCAGGGCAGTTTTTTCTGTAACTGGGACCCTCTTTAACCAAAATAATTTGATGCAAAATTTTTAATTATCCAAGGATTTTGTCCTTATAACTAATATAAACATTCAGTTCTGCAAAAAAAAAAAAAAAAAAATTTCTCGAAAATAAAATTAAAAAAGTGAAGTAAGATAACAGATGAAAAACAAATTTTACCAAGATTTTCTAAAAAAGAAAAAAAAAAACTTTAAAAAATAATTTCATTCAATTGTGAATTTCTAAAATATTTATAGCCCTACATTGACGCCGGAAATACAAGACGTTTAACCACAATTTCGAAGGTTCTAAAAGGATTAAAAAGAATATTTTTACATGGAAAAAAATCCTTTGGTCTTCTTTCTTGATAATAAAACAAAGATTTTGACGATAAAGCTTTAAGTTTTGGCTACTTTTCATGTATGCCCATTTTTTAGTAGATACGTTGTGTGTGTGTAATATATATATATATATATATATATATATATATATATATATATATATATATATATATATATATTTATATATATATAAAAAATAGTGCTCGAACAATATAGAAAATAGGATATAATTATTTATTTAAATAATCCAAAGTCATTAGTATTTTGTTATTATTTTAAAAAATAGTGCTCGATACAAAAGTAGAGCATAAATATAATTATTTATTTAAAAATATGATTATATATATACATATTAAATTCATGATTTAAAAACATGGGACCTCTCGCTACACAGTTCTTTTTTATTTTATATATATATATATATATATATATATATATATGCTCAGTCACCAGAAATAACACCAACAGTCTTTTGCATATGACGATTTCGTAATAGCATGCTTTGAATGCTCGACCTGCACTAGGGTGTGCAAGTCCAGGTCAGGCTTGACAAGTCAGATAAAAAGACACATTGGAAGTGATGATGATCAAAGTCAACTTCCACCACCCGGAGATGATTTGACATGCTATAAATGTAACAAGAAATGCAGATCGGTGGCTGGCTTTATGAGCCACTGTCGTTCACACAACCAATGAATACAGTGTTGTGGGGGGGGGGAAGGAGTTTAACTGATGGACTGAACTTGTCAGTGATGATCCTATTCGCTTTGTTTGTCGACATCCATTTTATATATATATATATATATTTTCTACGAAGATACAGATTTGCATTCTCATCTCCCCTTAATCCTACTCCCCACACTGCCCCGCCTCGAATGGGATGCTAAAATGATCCAACAGTGACACATCGCTCAAATTCTGCACTAGAAGAGACTTTCCTGTTATCTGTGCATGTCAGGTCGGTAGTGTAGTTGTCAAAAACAAGGGCTTTATGAAAACAGTACTAATGCATTAAATGCAACTTTAAAATCTGATTAAGTTACTATTTGTGCATATTAGGACGGAATCACTTTTAATCCATCAAATAACATGAAAATTATTACAATTTTATTTTATATAAAATTTTTAAATAATTGTATTGCTATGGCTCAGTCATGCACATATAACTTTTTATACATGCCGCTAGTTATTTATTCTTGTTAAATTTTATAAACCAAATGGTATCGTGATTGATTGCTTTGAAACTGAATCATTTTAACGATTTAAAAATGAAGCCTTTTTATTTTAAATCGAAATACTTGCTCGAGGTCATTTGAATAAAAATAACAGTTTACTTCTGAATGAGAATATCCCTGCCTTCTGTATTGTCTAAATGGTTAAATCACTAAGCACTTTACTGATGACTCTTCGACGCCAAGAGGGGAAAACATGGCTGAGATTTCAAAGCCTTTGCCACTAGTTTTGTTCAAATAATTAACTTTTTTTTCCTTCCCACACATTGTTCACAAAATCAGTCTCTACGCAGAGTAAGTCTGTATTTTTTAATTTGTTTCTCACTCGATTAAGCTGATTACCGCAGCTCTTATAAGATTATCTAATAAGCGACAAATTTGCTTTCTCTTCATACATAACTTCCTAAATCTGAACGAAATTGGGTAAGTGTAGCTGTTGTGAATTTAACAGTGAAGAACCTGGTAATCATTCGGACCCATCTCTCTACAATCAAATCAGATTCGATCTCCTAATGTTGGGGCTTGATTTGGTCACGGGCACGTTGATTCTATCGTGGCATCCTTCTACCTTCAGTATAGGAAACTCTGTGCCCGGCGATGTCGTATCATCACCACACTAGCTGCATCAGTCAGTTATGTGCGATACACGCTTAGACGATTATATATCTTTCGATATAGTCTGTTATTAAGAGGATTCATATTAGCACGTAAGTGAATGTAATAAATTTGAATGGAATTCGAACGCGGATCTCCAATTCCTCAATCCGAGCCGCTATCCATTACTCTACCGATACATATTGATTTTACATTGACCTCAATGAAATGAAGTTATTTTGTGTCCAAGTCCTCAGAGTATTCGTCCTACCAGGCAGTACTCTTCCCGTGGGAAGGGGCTTGAGTTTTCCACAAAGGAAAATGCCGATGGAAGTTTTAGCGATATTTGTTGTCCCTAGTCCTATGTACACATATCCACTTTAAACTCTACTCTATGATGATAACGTTACTTTCCCCAAAGTTTACAAAATTCAAGAAGCATTTTACTTAATCATTCTTTATATATGTGGTTATTGATGAGAACGTGTGGGTGAATAAGTGAGAACGAAACAAAACGTTATTTCCCTTATGAAATTAAGCGTACCATTCAGAAAGACCAAACTGGTCGCAGTTTACCGTGACTGGTCTATAGGTTTTATTTCGGAAAAAAATGTTTACAAAATCTTTTTTTTATTATTATTTTAATTAGAACACTTGTTGAACTCCTCACAGTATTTAGTATTGATGAAGTTAATGCTAACATTTTTTGTCGAGATTTACAAACTCTACGCTTCGTTCAATTTCGCAAACCAATCGATGAAATTTGAATAAGCTGATTTGTTTGGAAAAATACTCTGACAAAGGGCTTCATAATAAACAATAATTTTTTAAGAAAATTCCTTTTTTTCCTTTTTAACAGCGAAGAATAAATTATGATTTCTTACTCTTGAGCATGTGTCATTCTTCTAGTTATGCGTATGTATTTCTTTCGGGGGCCAAATTCCAAAGTTTTGAAGCGATTGGCTTTGTGATTTGTTTAAGTTCTCGCAAACGCAAGGCAAACTGGATTCTTGTATATAAAACCTTAAAGAAGATATATACAAAAGCAATATTGCATTTTTAAGTATTTATTTTAATCATTAAATTGTTTTTAAAATAGTGGGAGTATTTTGTATATTAAATAAAGCTTTTAATTTTTTCAAAAGTTTAATGAAAATTTATTGTACTAAGCTACGCACTCTAGTAAAACCAATTGTACTTTATACTCACTTACCTTTTTGCACTCCTCCCAAAATTTGGTTTCGATCAGTCAATGTATAGCTATTTTAGAGGGTGTGACGGACAGACGAAGTCACAAAATTTTATATATATATATATATAATGAGAGAGATAATAGGATAAAAATAATGTAGAATCGAGCATCTTTAAAACTTAATCTGACTTCGTTCCCTTTCACTTGCTTATTTGATAGTTTGTTTAAGTAACTGACATGTCGTTCTGTTTTTTTCTCTTTTTTCCCCCCTTTTTGTTATGTGCAGGTCGTTTCATATTCAGTAACATATAACTATGAGATTAGCCCAAATACTGTTTTAGAACACACGTTTACATATTGTTCATGGTAATTATATCTCTTTAGTTTCCTAATTATCTAAAGGAAAAACATCTCCTGCGACACATCTTCGATGTTAATTGTTCTGCATAACATTTATTATCATGCTATCAATAACATTTCGATTATTTTTATTTATTATGTTGGACACAAGAGGAAACACATTTAAGCTCTAATTAAACGCAGTTAAAGATAATTTTAGATACACCCTAAAAGTTCGATTTTTTAATTATTTAATGCTAATAATCTCCCTCTTTACACAATAACAAGATAAATAATACTTATTCATTTTTTTTTTTACGGTAGAGGAATTTGCATGTTACATAGTATGCTAAATGGCTCAAGGTTAAATGTAATGTCGGATCCTTGATGAATTTCTTGCCGCAGATATCATGGCTTATACTTGATTTTTTTTCTCCTTACTGGGCAGTTGGAGGTTTTGTATGGAGGACAAATCCACACTCACCAAGCTTTGAATGATTTTCGGCTTTAGATCACGCTTAATTGAAACCACTCCTCCAAGTAGCGACCAAATTCAGATCTGAAATTACAAGTCTTTGTTATATAGTTAGACTAGTGATTCTCAAGCTTTCTCTAGCTGCCACCTCATTGGCCTCCAAGCCACAGTCCTAGCACCCACCTCTCTCTTTCTCACTCACTTTTTGCTTGGTATTAGGTTTTCAAATTCAAAACTACAACTAATCCTACACCGTAAACAAAGTATTTCGATTTATCTTAGATACCATAAAATAAAATGTCGTCAAAAGAACTATACTTATAAAGCTAGAGCAATAGTCCATGCTGAAGACGGCTGTTTAAAGTAGCGCGTCTTATCCAGATAATAATGTCAACAAGTTGCAAACTATCGTATTTTAGTTTTACTTCGAACAATAACATAAAACCAAACATTCGTATATAAGTCTTGTTAATCTTATTCTTAGTAATGCATACGCGTTCCTTAAGTGTAAGTAATATAGGTTTTGTACAAGAAACATTTTATTTGGTTTTAATACCATCTGCAGCCACCCATCAGTTTTTTTTTCTTGCTGCCATCTTCGGATCTTTCCATCGCCCACAAGAAGTCTTCCCCAACAAGAGCGCATAACGATTTTAGCCTCTATTAAGACTGAAGAGGCAAATGAGAATCGCCAACTCAGATATAATAGCAATGTTCAAATTTTGGTCTCTGGTAAAGATAAGGTATGGCAGGAGTCGGCTACTTCTCAGAACGATTAAATGAGCCGACCCTAGTAGCTAATGACACAAGCTGATAAATTCTTAAATTGATGCATTAAGAACGGAGTTTGTTTTTTTTTTTTTGTTTTTTTTTGAGGTGGGGTGCTTTTTTGTTTTTTGTTTTCTTTTTCTTTTGTTGTTGTTGTGTATTGGTGTGTTCTTTGTTGTTGATGTTTTCTTTTTTGTTGGTGGTGTGTGTTTTACGCTAACAGATGATGGAAAGTTTCGTCCTACTTCGCTTGATGA
This sequence comes from Acanthosepion pharaonis, assembly GCA_903632075.3. Lineage (NCBI taxonomy): Eukaryota > Metazoa > Mollusca > Cephalopoda > Sepiida > Sepiidae > Acanthosepion > Acanthosepion pharaonis. The sequence goes on from CAHIKZ030000036.1 coordinate 902,097, forward strand.
CTGATTGTTTCCATCAATGCAGTTCGAGTCCCTGTAAAAGCAAGGATTTCCTAAGGCAGATTTTCTCAGTGAACATTTATTACACTTTTTTTTCGTTTCTTTTCCGTAGAAGATTCAAGATGTAGGCAATCGTGATTCTCCCCAACTTCCCTCTGTTTAATATCTCTGATTTATCATGGCTTCTTGAGAAATATAGTGAAGTCGTATAACCGTTGTCTTCTTCACGGTTTTGAATTCAGGTTTTCCTTCTCCTAGGTTGGAAGAGCCCGGTCTATCCTGGGGGAAATGCAGAAGAAATGGAGTTGTCTTTTTCTGTGAGAAAGTGTACAGACTAGGTTGGAATTTGAAGAAGACCGAAAACAGTGATGTTGATAGGTTTTTAATGTAGCGAGTCCCTGGGGTCCACAGGTAGTGGTTTGGGTGCGTCCTCGGGAAATTCAATGGGTCCCAATTAAAGTTTCTTAATTTTTTATATTAAAAAGTAGGTCTACAGCCATTTTTTTTTTGTTTGTTTGTTTTTTTTTTACCATCGTCCCAGAAACATAATTTTCGTCAAATCACTTAAATTGACGCACTTTTTTTAATTAATCAATTCAATACAAAAAGCAGTATTTACACTTGATCATAGTTCAATTACAAAACCATTTTTTCTTTTTTAGAATTATGACAAAACAAAGTTTTTAAATTGACAGAACAAAAGTTTTTTTTTTTTTTTTTTAATTGAATCCATAAACTTAAAAAAAACGTCTTTAGAGCAACGGCTGGGAAACTTTAATAAGTTCAAATGCGTCAAATAAAACGAACCAAGAAAGTTTCTGGTAAGGCGAGATTGATGTCCCCTACACATCTTACTCTTTCCTTTTTTCATTGAGCAGTAAGCGAAAGAAAGGAAGAACTAGTAAAAAATTACTTGAAAAAATGTTTTCATGGGAAACTTAACTGCGTCTATGGGACGCACAAATGGGAAAGTTATTGTGTCCTTTAAGATGTTTATGCGTTAAGGACGCACGATGCAGACCTGTCAGCATCTCTGAGAAAGTATGGCACTCGGCAATAGGAAAAGCTCAAAATACGAGTTAAAAGGTGGAGATGTCGGCAGTTTAACTATCCAGGGAAGTGTTTTAAAAAAGGGTGGCAAATGTGGCAACGAGGTCCAAAGTATGCATTGGACGAGCGAAAGAGGCATTTCAAAAGCTAAGCAAAAGTGCTGAGAAATCTAACAATTTTGTTAGAAACAAGTGTGCTGTATCGCTATGTGATATCCATCATCTAATATGACAGTGAATACTGGACAATCTCCCCTTGGATGAAGAGAAAACTGGAGGCAACAGAAATGTGGGTCTACACAAGGATGATGAGAATTTGATGGATAGAGCGATTAAGCAACGAGGAAGCCTTGAAGAAAATTGTAGCAAAAAGAACAATTATATAATCAGGAAGAAATAGCCGAAATTTATTGGGTACATAATAAGGAAAGAGGGTTTGGTAAATTTAACCCTCACAGGGCATATTGAGAGTCAGAGATATAGGGAGAGTCAGCGAAAGACTTACCTGACGAGCTTATGAAATTGGATGGCGGAAAGGTGCGTAGAAGCGTTAGCAAGGGGAGATAACTGCTAAGAGCCACAAGGGATAGCGATTGTTTTGTTGTTGACTTAATTAAGTTCCTTAGTTATTAAAATGAAAACCTTTTCTAAAAAGAAAAAAAAAGCCAAGATCCGAGCTAGGAATTGGAGATGTCAGTATCAAGCAAGTGCAGAATTTTAAATATCTGGGAAGTGTTTTAACAGAGGATGGAAAATGCGACACCAAAATGTGAACAAGCATTGGACTAGCAAAAGAAGCATTCCAAAAGTTAAGCAAGGTGCTGAGAAACAAATATTTTATTAGAAATAAAAAGGAATAGGAAGTTGTGGAGATTCATGTCCTTAAGGGACGCGGCACACAGAAGAGGAAGAAGTTGGTCGATCCCCTTCTTTGACTAAATTAATCGGTCAAATTTGACTGATTTTTATTGTAGAATTTTTTTTCTTTCATTCGACTTTTAATTTTTTTCTATATTTACTTATTATTTATCTCCCATTATTATCTCTATATGAATAGCATATTATTTAGCTACTTTTTAAAAAAAAAAATCTGTATCACCCCATGCAAGGCAGTAAAGCCACTAAGACACAAAGGGTTACAAGGTGGGGAAGAATTAGGAACAGAAACATTGCTAATGAGCGAGAAGAGGAAAGAGTAATCAGGAGAACAGTAGATAGCGATTGATATTGCATTAAATTTTTTGCAGATTAACGTTGACTGGGAAGCCTGGAGCCGGAAGAGAGTTACACAAGCGAGAACTGCGAGAAAAGAAGCTGTTAGCATAGAACTTCCGGCTATATCTAGCCAGCTCAACTTTTAATTGATGAGATCTCAATGCCAATCTAGTCATACACGTTTAGGCGATCAGGTATCTTTCGATACATGAGCGTCGAGGTAGATTTTTTGATTAAACTAAAATTTATTTTTTGTCAAAATTATATCTTTGAGAATTGGGAGTGATGTATAATTGAAATAAATACATAATCTGGATACCCCATTCACGGCGAATGGAAAGGGAGTTCCTAGGAAAGTTGTTATTGGATGATATTTTCGGAAAATGGTCAGTAAATAGAAAACTTGTCTTCGAGAATCTCTGTATGGATTTTGTATTTAAGATTTTGTGACAACTTTATCATGTTCTTAGAATCTAGTTTTAGATGTGTTTGGTTTGTCACCATTCTACCTTTGCTGCTATAAGGTTATGCAACAAGTGATCTTGCATGCGCTTTGTAATGTATATTGCGTCCGAATAACTTCCTGTTACCGTCAATTCTTAAAAGAAACTACTTTTAATTAGGTTAGGCCAAAGATATAAAAGATGTCCTAAACTTAATTGAAAAAAAAAAGAAGCTTTCTCGTCAAAATATTTATTAAGAAGAAAGACCAAAGGATTTTTTGATTATATTTTTTCTAATATTTTTTTAGATTAGTATAGCAAATTTTAGCGTCTTTTTGTGATAGAAAACCTATTGATTTGGAAATTCTTTCAAAAATCAAATAATTGTCGGAATTTAATGAAACGTTCAGGACTTAATCACAAATGAATGAAATTCTTTCAGAGGTGTTTCCTTTTTAGAAAATCTTGGTAAAAATATTTATTTTCTTACATCTATTACCCCACTCAACAAACACCACAATTTATGTAATTTTATGAAATTTCGAGAAATTCATTTTTGTAGGGCTTAATGTTATAAGCAGAAGTCCTTGGAGAATTTAGATAATTTTTTTTGTAAAATTTGACCCCCAGTTACCAAAAATCTGTTCTGAATCGTAAAATAAAAATGCAATAAAACTAAGACATTTAATTAGGAAAACTTTTCATTGCTTCTATGAAGACATATTATAAACACTATTGTCTTAAGAGAACCCCCCCCTTTTTTTTTTTTTTTTTTTCGATGAATAAGGAATTTTACAAGAATTGTTTTCACTTTTTTAAGAGTATTTTTTCTTAATAAAAAATATAATAAAAGATGCTCTCCTTATATTCAAGTAATTTTTTACAGATATGTCTCCCTTCGAAAAGAATTCCCAAACATAAGTCTATCGAGATAGTTGACACCACCTCATAAAAACACCCACCTCCGTGTTAAAAATGCTTTTCTACGATATTTCAAACTAAAAGTAATATTTGTTTCAAATCGGACTAATCAATCTTTAAATCGGCTAATATTTCTCAACTAAAATTTCAGAAAAATATATTTTATTTTTTGAAAGATATTTTTAATAAAAAGAATTATGTTGTGCTGAGAGTATTGTAAAATTAGCCATTTTTTTTAGCAATTTCAAAAAACAAACTCATTCCAATCAATTTAATTTCGTTTTGAAATCCAGCAATGTATTTTGATTATTAGAAATATTAAAATTTTGATTATTAGAAATATTAAATTTATTCTATTAGCTTGAAATCAAAACTAAAACAAAAGCTTTTTTTTAAAACTTAAGTATTATGAATCTGTGGAGATACCTACCTTTTGATCATGACCTTTCTCTTATAAATCATTTTCTCTTTTAAGATATTAATTATTCTCACACGGACAGACTGCGATGTGTAACTTATTTTTTTTATAGTTGCTATGGTTCGTGACAACTGATTTTGCTTATGCAGAATAACGACTCCAAATACGAGTTGGGGAATCTAGATTTGTATTATCATTATATCGAAAGAGGAAAAAATATTAAAAAAATTCCTACAAATAGAAAATTAATGAATTTAGGGAACTGATCATGAATTGTATATTTTGCTATTTTGTTGAGCTTGTCGAAGCCCGAACCAAAGAAACTCTATGAAAAGTGATACAAAAACTAATAATCCATTTGAAAATGGCAATAAGTAAAGGCTGTAAATTGTCGTGTATTTGTGAATATTTTTATTCAAAGGAAGGGCGTGAGAGGTCACTTTAATCGTTATTCCATTCTTGAGGAAGACACACTTATTTGAATCTGGGATAGTTTGTTAAACTTGTGGTTTCGACCTTTCTGTGACCTTGTCACGCTACCTATCTATGCTGAAGGCACGCGACAATCGCGACATCCCAATCGAAAGTTAATGTGTTTCGTTGACATAAGAAAACTGACATTAAATTTTTAGCCTAAACGAATGAGACTACAAACTAGGAAAATGTCTTAAGGTACCACCACTTTTTCACTTTAAAAAAAAAAAAAGAAGAGCAATTTCATAAAAACAAAGTTTTATCCTCAAAATGTTTGTTATTATTAAGAAGAAAGACCAAAATATTTTTTTATTATTTTCTAGCACGTTGGAAATTTTGGTTAAAAACTATATATATATTTTTTTTCTCTGCGGTGACCCAAAGATTACTGTGGGATATTTTAGCGCCTTTTTCCGGTAAAGCACACATTGATTTGGAAATTCTTTCAAAAATCAAATAATTGTCGGATTTTAATGAAACTTTCAGGACTTTATTAAAAAAATGAATGAAATTATTTATTTTTTTTAAATCTGGGTAAATAATATTTTTTTACCCCCACTTAATTTTGTGAAATTTTGAGAACTTAAAATTTCAACCTTTTCATATTTATATTAGTTAAAAGCTGGATTTTGGAAAATTTTAGTAAACCGAAAATCTGCTCCGAATTGTAAAATAAAAAAATGCCATAAAACTATAATATTATTTAATAAGGAAAGTTTTTAATTGCTTTTATAAATAAGATATATTAAGGACACTATTGTCTTAAAAATTTTTTCGATAAATAATGAATTTTAAAAATAATTATTTTCATTTTTTTTAAATTTTAATTAGAATTTTTAAAAATCATTAAGATTTAAACCTTTTAAAATTCATTATTAATTTCAGGCTTTGAGATTATATTATTAAGTGAAAACTATATTTACTAATTATAAATGGGAAATTTTAATACCAGTCTTTAAGCTCCAAGATTTTTAAAATTTTGAATTTTTTTTCATGTATATAAACGTGCCTATTTTTGAAAACATGGCCGACATTATCAGAAAATAAGAGTGACTAGTAAATTTAGTCAGCATTTCTAAAATTAGATTACGGATAATGTTTCCAACATTTTTAACTTAAGATTACTGAGTATTTAAAAAATATATATAAAAAAAGGCGCTCATGTCATTTTCTTAAATTATGTTTTACAGATAGTCTCCGTAGCACAACAACAAACTTGTCAAACACGTAAACATGGCTACTGTCGATTAAAAACACATCTACTATTTGGTTTAAAATGCATTTCTGTGTTGTTTTAAATTTAATAATGTAAATATTTGTTTCAAATCAGATTAATTATACTTTAAATCAGGTAATATTCCTCAAAGTTTCAGAAATGTATATTTTTGAAAGATTTTTTTTTTTTAATAAAAAGATTACATTACGACAAATGACGACTAAAAAGGGTCGCTAATCAGTTACTGTAGCAAAAAAAAAAAATTAAAATCTATTCCAATCAATATAATTTCTGTTTGAAATACATCAGAGTATTTTACTTACTGGAAATTTAATAATTTAGCTATCAATTAAAGCTAAAATGAAAGCTTCAAGTAAGGTTTTTTCGTTTTTAAAAATTCATTTTAAACCTTAAGTATCATGAATTAGTGGAGGTACCAACTTAAAAGTTAATATTTTTATTCCACCAGAATATAGAATAACATTGAAAATTTTAGGTAAAAGTTACCATATATAATTTTTAATTGAAATCAAATATTTATTCATTGATATAATAAAATTTACTGTATATCTTTTTTAATCGATATCCGTGGGAAATTTGGTCCGGATTCTCATGATATTGGCAAATCAGTTAAAAATCCATTTTCAAATTTTCTTTCTTTTATCTTGATTTTAGTCAAGGCACAGATGCCAGATTCACGGATATATATTGATGAAGCAAAATTAACAATTATTAAATTTGCCGAAGTTTCTAAACTCCAAACAATCTAATTCCATATGTCTGTATTTCTGAGAGGAGGTATTGTAACTATTTACACTGGCCTAGTGGATAAAAGTGTTGGTTGATTGATCCAAAAAGCGACCTGACCGAAAAAGTTGTGAGTTCAATTTCAGTGGAGAGAATAAAAACTTGGGAAGTTATTAAGGCGAATTAACTAGAACTGTGATATCAACATATGGTATGTGGAATTAGAACAATCTACCCCCCCCACGTGGAGGAAATAAAGGGTTCGACTCGAAATTCCGACAAATGCCACCTGAAGAAGTTCGAAGCGTACAACGGCCGAAACGTGAGTGTAACAAGTGAAGGTAAAGATAAGGACAACAATCAAATATTTTTAGCAATGTAAATAGTGCAAATTTAATTCCATTTGTGAATATTATTAGCGTCTTGAACAACGGTCCTTAATTTTTTCTTTTTGGGATAATTCATATTCCTCAGATCTTATTAATAACCAGTCATACTCAAAAACCGGGAAATATACTCACATCGGCCATTTTCAGATGTCTCATTGAAACTGGGAGAGGAAGTTCAATCTTGTGGGTGGGGGGATTGTTTTCAATCTGGCTTCCATGCTTATTGGATATTTCATATCGATTAATGCGCTGGTCTTATTCACCTTTGTAGTCTTTGTCGTGTGTGTGTGTGTGTGTGTGTGTGTGTGTTCTTTTTTTTTTCCAGAACTACCAAATATTGAACTCATAACGGCTAAGGAATACGGTGTTTTTTTTTTTTTTTTTGTTGTTTGTTTGTTTTTTACCAATGCTTATATGCGCAGAATTTTATCTCTTGAACAATATAGTGTTGGAATCCTGGAGTCTTGAATCTAATGTCTGTGGGCTAGTATGAGTGTCCTGTAGATGTTGAACTGTATGAGCGAGAGCACTTAACCTAGGTGGATTGAATAAATGGTTCAGTTCGAAATTCCAAGAATATTACCAACCCTCAGGACACACTTGAAGAAAGTCGGAGGATACAACAGCCGAATGATAAGAGTGAAAGAGAATGAGAACACTTTAGTGAGGAAAGGACAATATCTCAAATATACGAAAATCAAACAACAATTAAAATATCTCGGAAGTATTTTAACAGAGGACGGAAAGAGCAAAACCGAAAGCAGAAGATGTCTTCTAAAAGCTAAGCAAAGTATTATGAAACAGGAAAGTTTCGTTAGAAACAAAGGAAAGAACTAAACTGCTACGTGATATCACTCCTCCTATATAGCAGTGGATCCTAGGCAATCTTGTCACAGATGAAGAAGAGACTTGAAGCAACAGAAATGTCTTTCTACAGAACGATGCTGAAAATACCATGGATTGAATATGTGGGCAACGACGAAATTTTAGAGAAAATGGAAACAAAAAGGACACTGGTATTTAACATCAGAAAAGTAAGAGTTGAAATGTCTAGGGTCCATGAAGAAAGAGGGTTTGTTAAATTTGACATTCAGAGGACGTTGAAGGCAAGAAGAACAGAGGTAAAAAAATGCATAACCTACCTGATGAGCTTATGCAAAAGGATGTCAGAACAGGATTTAAGAGATGACATTTACTAAGAGCTACAAAAGACAGGGAATTATGGAGAATTGTAATAGCCAACATCATGAAGCTACACTACATATAAGATAGCGTTACGCAACTTCCGTAATTTTCTTTTATGTGCCGTGTCCCTTCAGGACGATGATGGCCTTCCACATCATCCTGTCCTTTGTAGTTCTTAATAAGTTTTGTCTTTTTTCTTATTTCTCCCAAACCCTGTTCTGCCATCCATTTGCTCTCGCCCATCAAATATGTTATGTGCCGTTTTCTTCTGTTCTTCTTTCTCTAAATATGTCCCGTGAGTATCAGATTATCCAAGCCTTTCTTCCTCATTACGTGCCCCAGAAATTTCAACTGCCTCTTCCTGGTGTTAAGTATAAGTTTCCTTTCTGTTTCCATTCTCTCCAAAACCTCGTTATTGCTCACATGTTCGCCCCATGGTTTCCTCATCTGTCTGTAGAGCCCAATTTAGGTTGGTTCAATTTTCTTTATCTCTGAGGAGATTGCCCAGCATTTGCTGCCATACAGGAAGATAGATATCACGTAACAGCTCAGTTTGCGTTTTTTTTTTTTGGTTTTAAACGATATGAAAATATTGCTGATATCGGGAAATGTTTATCAGGTTGCTTAGAAACCTTGACTGCTATTGATTTTTTTCTAGTTCTATTTCCAATGACTATTTGATACTGTTAAGCAAATTACTGCAATTCTAACATGGATCATGAGGTAAAATTACCTATATTAATATAGCTGTCAAGATCGCTAACTCAATATTTTATAGTAATTGAAATCTGAACAGATTTTTAGATTGATAAAGAAAAAAATTTTCTTCCATAGATCATTATACACAAAATTGCTTTCAAGTCGTTTTACGATCTGTAATTTTTCGTATGATCAGAAATTTTACTTACTTTACTTACATTATTCGGACTGTTATTCTCATCTTCATCGCAATATTCACAACGTTTCGGTCGTTGTACGCTCCGGTCTTCTCAGATTATTGGAATTTCGAACCGAACCCTTTATTTCGTTCACTGGGGTATATTGTTCTAGTTCAACGTGCCATGCCTCTTCCGGGTGTCTCGGTTATTTCCCTTTAACTCTTTTAAGTACCGTGTCCCAAGTTTTGGTTCACCACTGCTGTAGCCTGGTATTGAACTCACAACTTTTTGGATCTTACCAGCGCCTTTATCCACTGGGCCATCTGTGTATGAATTTCTGGGACTTATAAAACCTCGGGTCAGATTTTACCAGGGCTCATATTGCAATTTTTCCGTTATTGTTGCATATTTTTTTTACCAGAGATTATATTGCAATTTTTTGTTGTTATTCATTGCTTTTCTCTAGCACTCCTTATTACTGGTTCCATATTGTATTCATTTCTATGCTTGGTTGATTCAGAGTTTTTTGGTCTAGCATATGTGTTGATTCCTTAAGTTTTCGTATTTTCCAGTGATGTTCTGTCTATTATTTCAACCTTATCCTACAGGGAGCAGTGATCTCCCTTTTCCTCCATATGTGGTCAGCTACGCCTGATTTTTCCATTTCTCCTTGTGTTACTGCTTTACGATGTTCTTACAGCCTTACCTTAAGGGGACGACCAGTTTCTCCTTTGTATTTCTTACAACAGCTGCACGGGATGGCGTACACACAGTCCTTAGTCGTGTTCTCTTTTATGGGGGTTATTCGAAAGAGGTGTCTACGAAGTGTTGAACCAGAGTTGTGAGTTCAATACCAGGTTACAGTAGTGATGAACCAAAAACTTGGTGAGTTGAGTTAAAGAGAAATAACCGAGACATCCAGAAGAGGCGTGGTACGTGGAACTAGAACAATCTTTTTTTGAAGTTATTAAACAGTTACTGTCCAAATGTAGGACGCGAAGGTCAGGAGTTGTCACATCATACTTGATCCAGGTATCTCCTAAAATGTTTGAGTATATTGAAAACTAACATTCACATTTTGCGCGAGACTATTCTTGGGTCTGTAATAACGCTACTTTCTTCTTTATATGCCATCATCCCTCAGGACGTATTCGATCATGGATCGCCACAACTTCCAGTCCATTGTAGCTCTTATTAAATTTTATCTTTCCGTTATTTCTTCTAAACCCTTTTCCACCTCCGGTTACTCAAGGTTACTATGTCATGCGTTGTTTTCCTGCCTCTCTTGCCTTCAATCTGTTCCGAATATTAAGACTTGGGGAAAAAAAAATTCCACCACGGCATATTCCAACACTTAGTTTTATTCAAATACCGGTGCTATATATTTTCATATATCTATAAATCAGAGATATTATGATCCACGTTGGGTGACTAGTGGAGAAGGAAAATTTGATACAAAATAGACATTTTGTTCCGCCTGACAAAATCTCTTGGGTTAAGGATTTAAATATGAAGTAGGAAGAAATGCTGGAAAGATATTGATTTATTGTACAATTTCGATGATCTCACTTCTCGTATATTCATTTAAAAAAATATACAATCTCCGGTTTACTTCCTTCTATCAGAACCTCTATTCTTAATTCCGTCAATGATTTGATCTCTATAGTAACAATAAATTATAACCTCGTTATCAGCTACAGATTCCAATATTTCCCCGGAAATAGTGAAATCCCTGAACATAACGAGCTTAAATGTATCCAAAAATGTTCACCGGAAAATCGACATCCGATTTTAAAAATACAATTACAGTTTTAACGCTTATTAATACAAACGTCAATTAGAACAAGTTTTAGTGTTCATGTCTCCATCACACAAAATTTAACCAATGTCCCCCTCCTGTCGTCAGTTTAAACTGACACCTTTTTTCCCCCATGTATTATAACCATTTTGCTTGTTCGCATTTGTTTGGGTTTCAGATGAAATCTTTTCCAACATATTTCAATTCAAGTTTCACTTTTGCTAATTATAGTTATATTTATATATCGGATATGTGGGGGGGATACATAAGGAAACCATCAGTTTAAATTGATACCAAAGCATATGAGTTTTAAACTGATACCTTTTTTTTTGTTGAGGTTGTTTTTCTTCTGCCTTTAGGTCTCCTCCCCGAACGATTGAAGCAATCAAGGGACAGATTATGAGGGTACAAATCTTGTTGTTTTCCATATTAAGTAAAGATTTTTTTTAAAATTTTCACTTAAAGAAAGTAATTAACAGATCAAAATTGTAAGCACTTTGGTGTCATTATTAATAAAACTGTTATTTAAAAGTAAAATCCAGGCAAACACCAACACTGCGATACCACGACCGACATTTTGGGCAGAGCTATAGAGAGTAAACCTATTTAATGACATAGGGCGCTGCTCTCTCTGAGGCCGTAATATATATATATATATATATATATATATATATATATATATATATATATATATATTAGTTTGAATTAATTTATTTTACTTATTTTGTTTGTTTTATTTATTTATTGTTCGTTTTTTTTAGTTTTCGATTTTTAAGTAACGTAGTAAAAAAATTGTTTCCGTGTCTGCATTTTGAGATGAGTTCTGATCGTTTATTTAGTAGATTGTATTAGTCTGGAAAAGGTAATTACAGCTAATTTTTCCCTTTTTTTTTTTTTAAGTGGGGGTAAAGAAATTTTAGAACCGATGTGCCAAATGAGTTTAATAGTTAAGTGCATATAAAAGAGCCGGAAAACTTTCAGTGCCCTTGTAAACACAAACGGCAATCTATATATATATGTTGAGGTTTCTTCAAGACTCGATGAATTACTTAAGATTATTCCAAATCCTCCTAATTATTTCTCTCTGTATATCCTTGCTTGAACCGGCTTCTAATGCTCTGGGGTGAGCGGCTTGGGGATAGTAGTCGTAGCTCGGGGAGGCACAGTTCTATGGGTAAAAGAGAAACTCGGAGGAGTTCCACCATGGAATCTGTGATCGAGCAGCGCTATATCGAGTCTAATTCGTTACCTCTTCGTCACCGAGAAATGTTGGTACAGCGTTTACTGCCCCCTTTTAATTCTTGGTTGTGGATGCGAATCACTGCTGATGAGTCCCAAATACAGAACGAAACGGCCGTCCAGTGCTTTCTGCATTCTGTTGAGTTTTCTTCTAGACTCGAGGAATTAATTATGATATATATACACACACACACACACACACACACACACACAAACACACACAAACATTGTACTAAATCACACCTTATTTCCTCCGTACTCCATTTTCACTCAAGCAGCTTCTTCCCGCGAATCACTGCTCTATAGAATCGACTCCCAAGAGGATGTTTCCCCGATCACTACAATTTTAAACTATCTATGGTTAACCGTTATCTTCCCCACCTATCCACATAAACTGTGCCTCTTACTCTTTAACCCTCTATCTCGAATGGCGCCCAGGCCTTGTACAGGTTGAACCTCACTGTAAAATATTTGTAGATATATACACACGGAGAATGGAATCCAATTCACCTACCCCAAAAATGCTGTAGAAAAGAAATTATGCATAGCGTTTGGGCGTGTGACTAGATAACCGTTAAATAATACGGTGCTTCTTTTTCAAAGGTTCAATAACTGAAATTCACAGTAACAAAAAGTTTATCTACTGGAAATGATTGCAACTTAAAACTCGACCGTCCTGGGTATGACTACATCCGCGTCCTGGGTGGGACGATGAGCTGCGTCCGGCGGCGGGACCTCTGATCGGGAGGTTTTGAGGAGCGTGGAACGACCTCTTGATTGCTTGTGTTCCCGGGCCCACCCTGGCCCGGGGTGGTGGCGCCTGTTGAGGTCTCGGCTATGGGTAGGTATTTGGCCTCCGGACTGGGATCGAAACGCTGTGAAAGTATAAAAATGAGATTTAATACCAGAGATACTTTGTAAGAAAAGAATTATTACCAGCAATAAAAATCTTGTCGGCATTAAATAACCCATTGAGGTTGATATGCCGTAAAACAAACCAAACCAAACTTAAAACTCGACTAGTCTAACTCGAACCATTTACGTGCATTGTCCTAGATCTCTACAAAAATATAAAGATGGCCAGAGTATTCGGCGTTCAGTCGGAAAAATCCAAATTAAAACTTTTGTACATAAACAAAGATAAAAACGTATTGAGAATTTAGGACGAAAGACACAGCAAAAAGTACCAGAGACTTTGTACCCGACCTGATTGATAAATGAGTTGATGCGTCTCTCAGCCTGATAACACTGGCATTTCTGATCGGTAATGCTTTGAGACTAAGCTAATGTTAATAAAATGTTTGTATAAATTTTACTAGAGAATGCTGTCAGTCAGTGGAAGTTCGAAAGAAAGTATTTATCAGAGATAAAGTATTAATAAAAGTAATACAAATATAAAATTTGTCACTTAACAAATTGATGTTCAATAAGTTAACTGCCGAATTTTATATTTGTATTAAATCATATATAAAATAATCATCCCCCACTTGACTTTTGTAACCGTGATTCCCAAATGCAGAAGCCACACTAAATCTCCTCCACAACGTTCTATGAACGGTAGCCATCAGTAATTCTGGTATAGTTACACCTGTCCATTGTTTGACATGGTCCAACCAGTTTTTACGTTAGCGTTCTCTTTCTATCTCTCTCTCATATATATATATATATATATATATATATATATATATATAAAATGATTTATTTTTTTATTTATTCATCCGACATATTTTATCACTTATGCTCCGGAGAGCGTATCTTTTCTTTAATAAGATTTTTCGAATATTCGGGCCGATAGGCGAAAATAAATAAATATACTGTTTAATAAATAAACGTGTCGTCTACTCAAATATGGGTATCCACTAAAAATAACGTTTCTAAATAGGTAATACATTTTTTTATTTATTAATCCGACAGATTTTATCACTTCAGATGTTCCGGGGGTGCATATTTTCTGTAATAATATTTTCTCAAATATTCAGGCCGATTGACGAAAATAAATGTCAGTTATGTGCCATGCGTGATACACGCTTAAGCGATCATGTATCTTTCGACTCACGAGGCAGATTTTTTTTCTCGCAGTAGGTTGGCATTTCTTTCCAGTTGCCATCCAAGAACCCGGTTTGTCTTGCTATTTACCCATAGCTTTGGGGGGGGGTAAGATGATTCATACCTTTCCCAAGGGTATTAGCACGTAAGTGAATGTAATGAACTTGACTGGAATTCGAACTTGGTTCTCCGATTTCTCAATCCTAGCCACCATGCTGCCTCAAATAAACATACTGTTTAATAAATAAACGAAGCGTCTATTTAAATATTGTTATCCACTAAAAATAATGTTTGTGATATAAGTAAAAAAAAGTTTCATATCATCCTAGCTTATGGAAATAATGAAACTTTATTACAAGTTCACTCCTCAGACATTTTGGTTTGCTTGTATCGTTTTGTAGATTGAAGAAGTCCAACATTGACATAGATTTATTTTTAATAAATTTAAGTCTACTTATGTCAGATTATATGTCAACCTGACAAGTAGATTTTCATTATATTTACACAAATTTACCGGTTTGGCTTCACGCCATAAATTTATCTATTTAAAACGAAATAATGAAATTTAATGTCAAGTCGTATTAAATAAAATTAATGTGAAGGGGGGGGGCTAATGTTTGTGACGAAGCCGGGACATCTGTGAAGGCTTAAATTAAGCTTCTGTCTAAATCTCTTAGCGCTATATCAGAGTTTGAGATTGGAGCCTTAAAATAAACATATTGTTCCGACGAGTCATAATCGCCTGCTCTCGTCCTTATCGGATATGACATTAAACAAAAGATTGAAAGTGAAAAAATGTCTTTGTGTGTGCTCCTCACTGAAATCGTAACCTTCACTTGCGATTGCTAGGAAGAAGGTTTCAGGAAAAAATTGAACGAAAAGGAAACTTTTGCTTAGCCTCGGGAAAAGTTAAAATTTCTGGGAGATTATCTATCATATATCTATCTATCATATATCTATCTATCATATATCTATCTATCATATATCTATCTATCATATATCTATCTATCATATATCTATCTATCATATATTATCAATATCTAAAATATCTAATCATATATCTATCTATCATATATCTATCTATCATATAATATCTATCTATCATATATCTATCTATCTATCATATAATATCTATCTATCATATAATATCTATCTATCATATAATATCTATCTATCATATAATATCTATCTATCATATAATATCTATCTATCATATAATATCTATCTATCATATAATATCTATCTATCATATAATAAATCATATAATATCTATCTATCATATAATATCTATCTATCATATAATATCTATCTATCATATAATATCGATATCTATCTATCTATCATATAATATCTATCTATCATATAATATCTATCATATCATATATCTATCTATAATATCTATCTATCATATAATATCTATCTATCATATAATATCTATCTATCATATAATATCTATCTATCATATAATATCTATCTATCATCATATATCTATCTATATCTATCTATCATATATATCTATCTATCATATAATATCTATCATCATATATCTATCTATCATCATATAATATCTATCTATCATATCATCTATCTATCATATAATATCTATCTATCTCATCTATCATATATATCTATCTATCATATATCATATAATATCTATCTATCATATAATATCTATCTATCATATATCTATCATATATAATATCTATCTATCATATAATATCTATCTATCATCATATAATATCTATCTATCATATAATATCCATCTATCATATAATATCTATCTATCATATAATATCTATCTATCATATATCATATATCTATCTATCATATAATATATCTATCATATCATATCTATCATATAACATATCTATCATATATCTATCTATCATATATCTATCATATATCATCTATCTATCTATCATATAATATCTATCATATAATATCTATTCATCATATAATATCTATCATATAATATATCTATCTATCATATAATATCTATCTATCATATATATATCTATCATATAATATATCTATCTATCATATAATATATCTATCTATCATATAATATATCTATCTATCATATAATATATCTATCTATCATATAAATATATCTATCTATCATATAATATATCTATCTATCATATATATATCTATCTATCATATAATATATCTATCTATCATATATATATATATATATTACACCCCCAAGCAAGGCGGGCGTCCTGGGTAAGACGATAAACTACATCCAAGGCCTCTGACCTGGGGTGGTAATACCTGTTAAGTTCCTAGCCATGGACAAATAATAGTCACCCAAACTTGTGTAAAAATAGGTTTTAATAGCAGAAATACTTTGTAATAAAAAAATTATTACCAGCAATAATTTTTGAAGGAAAAATTATCAGCAATACTTTTAAAAAAAAATACCAGCAATATAAACAGCTATACATTCTTTGGCAAAAATATGACCAGTTATAGATTTCTTCAAGGAAAAATATTCCCAGAAATAGATTTTTGAAGAAAAACATAGCAATAAACATTTTGTCGGCATTAAATAACCCATTCAGGTTGATATGCCGTAAGATAAACCAAATAAGGGGGGAATACCACTGGTACGCAGGAGGTTACGGAGATTGATGGTAAGAGAAAAAAAAGACTGGGTATAAGGCGACTGAGGAAAGGATAAAAGCTGATCGGGGTTCAAGAAGGTAGAAGATGGCAATTGGCGTTGCATTTAAATTTTTGAAGATTGTAGTTATCAGGGAAACAAGGAAACAGGAGTTTCACAGGTGGAAAGTGCGAGAAAAACTGTTGGAGTAGAAGTGATGGTTATATTTAATTTAACTAACTCAACAGTAAAAAGGTGGGACCCAGATGCCAATCTAGTAGCAGGCTTAAAATCACGTAGTCCGGGCCTCAGAGAAAGCATATCAGAGTAGTTGCGATAGAGATATTCTGTGTTGGTAATCGTTTCTCAGCCATTTGGCCCTGAGGCGTAAAATGTTCTAGTTAAGTCCAGTCCTGAGGGACCCGCCTCTTCAGGTAATATCTCTTCATCAGGCTAGGATCATTACCTGAGGTGCCAAGGAGGCCATTTTTGGCCTATGTTGCGTGGACTTCTACTGTAATCTTGTGTCACATTGTGTATAGGTGGGAATATAAATACTCTCAGGCAATGCTTTTCCCTTTGGAAGGAGGGTGACTAGCTCTATTATCTGGCGTTAAGGGAAAATTTTGATGGGGTGCTGAATTATTTACGCGTAGCGCCCCCACTTAAAACTCAACCTCGCACCCTTTTCCATTTAAATAGGTGTTCGAATAAATAATCCTTGTTGATTATCTTCTTGGTTCGATCCACTTTTAATTTGTTAATCAATTCCCCCAGCAAGGCAATACTGCCACTAGGACACAAGTAGCTACTGGGAGTGAAAGAGAATGAAGCCTTTAGAAGGAAACGGAAACTCAATCCTAAAACAGGAAACAAGGGATAAACCCTTATTCTGGACAATAAGCGAATCTATTCTATTTCCTAAACTCTGACCAAACGAACAATCGGAATTTTTTTAAATGTCGAACCGAAAACCTTACTGCATACTCTTTTACTTTGATTAGACAGCTTTTAGTTGAAACTTTCGGCTTCAGGTTTAATCAATGACGCCGACGTTAAGTGTTTGCACCGTATAAAATAAATATCCAGCCCAATAATTAGACTAAAGTTGAGTGCTCATCTGTTACGTAATATCAATAAATCTATATGGCAGTGAATGCTGGACAACTTCCTCACAGACGAAGAGAAAACTTGAAGCAACTGAGATATAGTTATATTATTTACATTATTCGAACTGTTGTCCTCCTCTTCATTGCCATATTCACAAATTTTCGGCTGTTGTACGCTCTGGCTTCTTCAGGTGACTAAAATTTCGAACCGAACCTTTTACTTCGTCCACCAGGGTAGATTGTTCTAGTTCCCCGTGCCATGCCTCTTTCGAATGTTTCGGTTATTTCCCTTTAACTCAACTCTCCAAGTTTTTTTGGTTCACCGCTGCTGTAGTCTTGGTATTGATCTAACCGGCGCCTTTATACCCTGGGCCATGTGTCCTTGAGGACATCTGTGTATGAATTTCTGGGACTTATAAACCTAATGTCTCAGAAATCGATTTTACCGGTACTCATACTGCAATTTTCTGTTATTATTATTATTGCATTTTTTTTTTTTTTACCAAAGCTTATATTGCAATTTTTGTGTTGTTCATTGGTTATCTTTAGCACTCATTACTGGTTCCCATATTGTATAAATTTCTATGCTTGGTCGGTTCAGGAGATTTTTGTGGCCTAGCATATGTACTTAAAAAATTTGGAGAGTTGAGAAATAACTGAGACATCCGGAACAGGCATGGCACGTGGAAGTAGAACAGTCTACCTCGGTGGACGAAATAAAGGGTTTCAGTTCGAAATTCCAGTCACCCGATGAAGGCCGGAACGTACAACGACTGAAACTTTGTGAATATGGCAATGAAGATGAGGGTAACAGTTCGAATAATGTAAATAATCATAATACCTCAGAGATGTAGATACTGGGATATAGTTCTACATAAAAATGCTGAGAGTACCATGGACGGAATATGTGAACAAAACAAAGTGGAAACGAAAAGGATACCTGTTCTCAGAATCAAAAAGAGACAGTTGGAATTTCTGAGATACATAATAAGAAAACTGGGCTTGGAGAATATAACACTCACAGGACATAACGAAAGCAATGGGGAGAATGAAACAGTAACATACCTCACGAATTTGTGCAAATGGGTGACATAACATGGACTGACAGGCATTTGAACAATAAATATTACGTCGAGACATAAAAGATAGAAAGTTGTGGAGAGCCATCATCGTCTTTAAGGGACACGGCACATAAAAAGCTCAAGTTTGATTTTTCAGATTTACGTAAGCAGCGTCTTTGGTAACCATCACGTACTTACCATATGACATCTTGTAAATCTTTTCATAGTATCATAGATTTTACAAGTATTGAATTAGTCCGTTTTGCCTTTTAAGTTTCACAATTTATGGGATAAACAAGGTATTCCCTGGTTCAGTCAAAGATTATAATCAAAACTTTGAAACATTAATTTTCTCGCCTGATTTTCTTCTATATTTATAAGACTACCACTCGTCCTTGCTTTGAATACTGTTGCCAGATTTGGTCTGGTGCTCCTGTTATATATTTAAAGATTCTTGATAAAATCCAAATCTGCAATGTTATTGGTCCTGACCTGGTATCTCGGCTTCAGTTACTTTCTACCGCTGTGCCATTTCTATAAATACTTTCATGGTAATTGTTCTGATGAACTTCCCTCTATGGTACACAGAATTTTAGTGCAGTACTAGATTGGCGACAAGGTCACGTCATTTTACAGTTGAAATGATTAGATGTAACCGTAAGTTCTATGTTAGCAGTTTCTTCTATCGAATTTCTCGCTCGTTGAACTCTCTTCCGGCTTTTTGCTTTTCAGTCAACTTTGCATTTAAATTTTTGAAGGTCAACGTCAATCATTGTCGTCTGCCTTCTTAATTCTTGTTCTTTTATTGTCGTCTCTCTTTAATAGTATTTTTCTCATTCTTTCATAGTCAGTAAGTCCTTGCATCTTAGTGGCTTTATTACCTTCATTTCATCGAGCCTTCTCCGTTCTTTTGCTTATTCTCCAACAATGTACGACCATCATTCTATATCCCAAGCCTATCAATTGTATTTTGTCTGGCACAGTAAGCCCGACGACGGTGTTTGATGCAAATAAGTATAGTGTTTGTATTCCCTCCATCTGCAGAGAGTTAATGAAATTAAACCAAATGTGAATTCTCAAGGAATGTGGCTAATTTTATTGTCTATCGAGTCAGATAATGCGACAAATTTTAATGCACTGACGCTCAAATTAATGAGAGTTTAACTACTGAAAAATTTATATACAATTACTGAAACAATTTCTGGCGTGTCTCAGAAAAATCTACGTATTTGCCGTTAAGTTTTTGAATATTTACGAAGTAGAAGTCTTGTGGGGGTCTAGAATAACGTTCAGTTGAACAAATTCAACACCTTCATTATTCTAAACTAGAAGTACTTGTGAAAATTTTACGGTTTTTTCCTATTAGAATTTTCTGACGAATCTTAAGTTAATGATTGAATAAGTTCATGGTGAATTCTATGACAATAAATTAACCGTAGAAATTCCCCTATCGCGTCATTAAATATTTGAGCTTAACGACTTTAGCAAAATATTGCAATGACAATCATAAATATGAATTAAAGAACTAAGGATGTAAAAATGAAAAGATTTGAAATTGACGTTTTTTTTCTATTTCATTTTCTCACTGAAACGAAGTAGCGTTTCTAATGTCTTTTCCGTCTTTCAACGTGATCAAAACGGAATAGTCCATGATTTATGAGGGATTGGCAGGGTGTATCATACATACTTGCTAACTAAGAAACTCGGGGCGAGACAAGCTGAATTAAAATAAATAATTTATATTGTTTAAAATTGTCTATATTTGTAGAGGAAGTGCGCTCAGTAACGGAGATAGAGCGTTTGAAGAGGGAGAGAGTTTGAACATAGAAATCGACGCTGCATATTGACTGTGTTAATTTTTATACCTCAACACGGTCTCTTCGTCTGAAGAACACATTAAAGCGTGACACTGACAACCACCATTCAATAATGATTCTTATGCACGCACACGGCCAGAACAATGGTCCAAAATGGACACCTTCCTTGCGCCCAATGTCCATTGGTGTCAAAAGCATTTTGGATTATCAAGGGATTATCCATAGCTGTTAAATGTTTGGGCACTTCGACTTGGTGTAATGGTTAGCAAGCTTGTCTCGCTAGAACAACTACGACTGAGTAGCGAGTTCGATCCTCACTGGGTGCTCCACACTTTCTGACTTGTGCCACA
Organism: Acanthosepion pharaonis; assembly: GCA_903632075.3. NCBI lineage: Eukaryota > Metazoa > Mollusca > Cephalopoda > Sepiida > Sepiidae > Acanthosepion > Acanthosepion pharaonis. The sequence continues at coordinate 923,054 of CAHIKZ030000036.1, forward strand.
TCTAAGCTACGCTTAGAAAATCACCATATCTGTTAAACGTTTTTTTTTTTTTAACTCGTTTGTATATACACCTTCATGTCTTACCATCTTTATAGTTTCAGGTGACTGAGTTTGGATGTTGATTGTCCTTCTAGACTAGTTACCAATCACAGATGGAGAGCTCAGCCTGTGCTGCTATGTAACTTATATATGGGTTCATAAAAAATAATATTAAATAGCTTAGTTGGACGCTACGATGTTTTTTTTTTTTTTTTTTTTTTTAATGTTGGATCAGATGCATATCTTTATCATCACTGTATTTTCACAGAGGCACGGTGGAGTAATGAATAGCGGCTCGGATTGAGGAATTGAGTGTCGTGTTCGAATTCCAGTCGAATCCATTACATTCATTTACGTGCCTTAGGAAAGGTATGAATCCTCGTCTTCTCCCCCACCCAGCTATGAGTAAATAGCAAGACAGACCGGGTTCTATAGCCTTGGATGGCAGCTGGTCTACCGCAGAAATAAATGACGACTTACTGAAGGGGAAAAAAGTCTGCCTCGTCTTGTATCGAAAAAAAACATGATCGCCTAAACGTGTATCACACATGGCACAACTGATTGTATTTTCACTTTCATTTCTTGTGTATTCATCTCTGAAATCTGAAGTGGCTAAGCAAAAGTTAAGTCTTTATGTCAGTAGCGAACGAATTCGGCAATGTCTATCTTCTTAATGTGAAATGCCAACAAAAAACTCTTTAATCTTCAAATAAGTGAATAAAAATCTATACTTTTATCCTGCTTCTTTGTATGCATAACCATTTCTCTTGGACTTGTATAAATAAAAGTTAGGGTTGACTTTTTTATGTTTCCACGTTAATGCAAACAGATATATAAAATTGACTCATGACATCGTTCAAGTGTCCGACGTAGAACTTGGTAAGCAAATTTGAGCCACTATTCTTTTTTTTGAATATAGGATTAAATTAATCACTAGCAATAAGAAAAGGTTGTCAAGCAAGATGAAAATTGGTGGTTGTGAGACAATATCTTGTTTCGATTATCAGTGAAGAGGGTTCCAGAAATAATTTCAAGAGCAGCACAAACAGTAGCAGCGGTCACCAAACTAAGGACCTTGTGTGCATCAGCCTTCCCAATCTCTCTGTACACCTGCGAATCATGGGCATTAACATTTCAACTAAGCATCCGATCATTAGAAATGAGATGTTGCAAAACCATCTTAGGAGTCTCTTGTGTAGACCTCGTCACAAATAACGCAGTTCAAGCAGGAAACCGGTCCATTGGAAGCTTCCATAACTATCGTCAAAAGAGAAAGTTGAAATACTATGAACATGTCATAAGACCCAACAATCTTTCAACTGCCATCCTACAAGGTACCTAAAGCAAAAGATGCTGACATCATTGAGTGAACTGGAAGACCATTCAGAGAGACTCGGACATTAGTATGCAACCGAGACACATGTAAGGAGTTGCGCAGGTACTCAGTTGCGAAGTGACCTTACGATCACACCGGTCGGAGGATTGATGATGATTAAATTAACTTAATATTTTAATAAGAAAATTTTTGTTTGTGATTGAATTAGTCACCTTAAAAACTGATGCATTAAACTCATCACTATAAATTTTGCAATTCTTTATTTCGTGTCACGCTCAATGTAATTAAATAGGGCAGTTAACTCCTATTAAATTTCATTTCCATTAACACGAAATAATAGTTACTGTTGTGTATTCATTTATCGTTCATGTCTAGCTCTATGTAATTAGATCGGATAAAATTAATGTTTAAATACCTTCAATAATAGATTTTTTTAAATAAAGGAACATAAAATGACGTAACAATGAGACTATCTTGAAATTTTTATATCTGCTGTATAATATATGGAATAAAGTATATTATAGACCTCTTAATGACCAGTGTATATCCTATATGGTGCAGCATATGTCATCAGCCCTATAGCACCTATTCTGTCATATTTTTTTTTAACATTAGAAGGGAGGTGTAATCACAGACTGTTGTAAAACAGCTTTCATTTTTGATGGCACTCGTCAACACACACACGTGTGTGTGTATTTGAGCACTAATTCCTCTTATACAAATTTCATTAAAACGACTGACAATTCACTGAGGTAAGATTTTTATTTAATTTTTTGTGTTATAATTTATATAATAAATATTATAACACATTAAATAAAAAGCTTAATCGCAGTACCAGTCGTTTTTAATTAAACCTATATATACACTCACATGTATGTGTGTAAGTCTCTCGTGTCACGCCTTCAGCTATCACATAGTGCAAGATTAATATTTATTCATAATTGTAGGATTTCTTTTAACCAAAAATATTTATGAACGTTAGTTTTAAATTGAACTTTTCGGGCACAGTGTAAATACGAACTATATTTAATTTGTTGGCTAAATTAATATTTATATTTTTAGACAGTCAATAGTATCTAATTCTTTGATTACTACTGGCGTTATATAAATCGCTTTTGTTCAATACTTTTCTATAAAAAAAAAAAGAAGTATTGTTTAATATAACAGTCAATAAAAACCAATATTAAAAACTTTCTAACAATTGCTGTCAATTTTGACAAGTATATACTAGTTTGAAATAAAACAAAATCTGACATTTTTTTTAATCTAACAAGACAGCCGTTGCTTTTAAATTTAAAATCTATCACAACTCAGTTTTTCTTTTTCAGTTTTTATTTCCTCCTCGTTTTTTGTTCCGCTGTTTTTTTGTTTTTTTTTGTTCCTCCGTTTTTTCCTCTTTTTTTTTTATTGTATGTGTTTTTTTTTTTTTTTTTTGTGTGTGTTTTTTATTTCTGTTTTTCTGTGTTTTTTTTCTGTGTTTTTTTTCTGTGGATTTTTCTGTTTTTTGGTTGGTTGGTTTGTTTCTTTTTCGGTTTTTCCTATTTTTTTTTTTCTGTTTTTGTTTTTTTCTTTGATTTTCTTTTCTTTCTGTTTTTTTCTTTTCTTTCTGTTTTTTTCTTTTCTTTCTGTTTTTTTCTTTTCTTTCTGTTTTTTTCTTTTCTTTCTGTTTTTTTTTTTTCTTTCTGTTTTTGTTTTTTCTTTCTGTTTTTGTTTTACTGAAAGACTAAGTCAAGTATTTGCCACAGCATATTTGAGAAGGCATTTCCAAAGATTAAACACGTTAAAGTTGCATATCGATTGATCTTAACCAGTCAACATTTACAGACAATTTAGCAATTTTGAAACAGATTTTTTGCTTAGTTAAACAAAATCATTCTCATTGATTGTTTATCCTCAACACCGCCGCTGAAAAAAATGGTACTAAGACTTTACGAATTTAAGTACAGTACTAGATTGTCAACAAGGTTTAATCAATTTACTACTGAAATGGTTAGATGTAGCCGTAAGTTCTATGCTAACAGTTTCTTCTCTCACACTTCTCGCTTGTGGGACTCTCTTCGGGCTTCTTGCTTTTCAGTCAATATTGCATTTGAATCTTTAAAAATCAATGTTAATCGTTATCTTCTCTTCTTAATTCCTGTTTTTCATTGTTCTCTTTCCTTAATAGTGTTTCCTTTTTTCGTATTTTTTCACATTCAATAACTCCTTATATCTTAATGGCTTTATTGCCTTACTTGAGGTGAAATGATATCAAAATTTTATTCATAATGGAAAATATTCAATCGTTTTTAAATAAGTAAAAATATCTTAGTTCTTACATAGTTCTGTCGTTTTATTTTGGGATTGTCTAAAAAAATACTTCCTTTAATCTACAGAAAACTTATTGACATAAAACACATTTTTTATTGTATTATCCTTTCGGGATACACTTATGACTTCCGCAGACTCATTTTTTTTTTTTTATCTGTGAAGTGTCATGACGTTTGAAGAAATATCGTGGTGTAATTTTTCCTTGCCTTCTCTCCTCGGTTTTTGCCAAAGTATTAACTTCTCTTAGATTGGTTACCATCCAAGGCTTGATAGCTCCGTTTACTCTACTATTTTAGTTGTTCGGTGGATGATGGATCCATTGCCTTTATGAAGTGAACAGTCTGAGTGAGAATTTGAACTCTACTGGTAGATTCCACGTTCTGCAATGATGAAAGTTACACTAACCACACATCGCAAAGGTGCAAACGGGTAAAGCACTAAATGAGAATTTCAATCGAGATTATTCTACTTTGGAAACACTCTGTCATAAATATAAAATTCAAAGAAATTGAACCGCTCCTAACAGAAATAGGCCAGCTGAAGATTAAGATCAGTCAGTTATGTGCCATGCGTGATACACGCTTAGGCGACTGACGAGGCAGATTTGTCCCGCAGTAGATTGCCATCCAAGACTATAGAACCCGGTCTGTCCTATTTACTCATAGCTGAGGTGGAAGAAGAGGAATCCAGTTTATTAGCACGTGAATGAATGTAATTGATTCGACTGGAATTCGAACTCGGCTCTCCGATTCCTCAATCCGAGCCGCTATACATTGCTCTACCGTATAGTAAATTCAATACGTAATTGATAATTGTAACATAAAATCGCTGAATATTTTGAGCTTTCTTATTTTACATTACAGCATGTTTTAATTCGATCGTTTTTGTTTATTCAAAGCGGCGTTGAAAAAGAAATTAGCGTATTTTCTCGAATATGTGCTTGGTGTGCTTGCTTTGAAATCGGAACTTCAGGAGGAACACTTATGGAAAAAAAAATCGCTCACACGTGAATCAATTGTAACAGTTTATCTCTTATAACTTGCAATGATCCCTTTTGCATCTTACAAATTATAAAACTAAAACGGCATTATTACACTGTTAGCTATCTCATTTTTCCTTATCGCTCCCCATCTTCTCAGGACTGCAGTATATTAGACATAATCTCTGACAAAGGCGCACTCTCGCTATCCATCTGCGAACTAATGCGCATCACGACACCTGGTTTAAACGCTCAAATATTACCAATGTTGCCGGTATTCAGATTTTCAATTTTCCATTGCACAATCCCTTACTCAAATTGTATATCTTCTACTCGTTTCCCTAGCAAATACACGCATCAGGCTTGTTTACGTCATTTATTTCTTACCATCTCTAACTCTTGCCGAGCTTCGCAATACTGTCCTCTTGGCAACTCTGATCACTCTGTAGTAGTCTATTGATATTTCGTTCTAATTATCTGTTAGACAGGAACCTCCTATTCATAAGACCTCTATCCGTTACTAGCATGCTGATTGGGATTCACTTCATTACTTTCTTCGAGACGTCAACTGTATACTGACATTTTTAACCTTCATATTGAGAACTGCGTCACAGATTTCCTCTTGGGTCAAAACCGGCATAGATACTTTCATTCCTTCTCTGAAATATCAGATGAAACCTCAATCTTCTCCATGATTTACAGTAGCATGCTCTGCCGCTATAGCCCACGGGAACCACTATTTCCGACTATACTAACATGGCAGTTCCCGTCACAACAGACGCCTATTTGTGGCTGCACGTGATAAATGTAAACGTGTCCTCGAAGGAGCTAAGTCCCTGTTTGCTGAAAGGATGAGTCACCGTATTGCATCTAACAACTTTAGCTCATGTGATTATTTGCGGCTTTCAAAATATATTAGGATTTGTAAACATTTTGGACATATGTTCTGACAAAGCGCTGACAAATGAGACAGTAGCGCAAAAACGACGGCTGGAATATTCCCTGAAATCAATAATAATAATGCAATGAGCTTTTGTAAAGATGTTAAGCCAAGTAAAATTGATTTTTTTTTTTTTTTTTTTTTTTTTTTTTGGTGAATAGTCAAATGGGGTTTTGGGAAAGACGAATGATGAAGGATAAATTTTAATTTTATTTTAGAGAAAGTTGGAATAAAATAAACTAGACAGTGGAACTCTCTATTGTTTTATTTAGGATTTGAAAAAAAATTTCAAATGAGGCACCTGAAAACAGACGAGATAGGCTTGACGCTAACAAAAAAAAAAAAACTTTCTTTCAAACATGGGTATCCACTAAAAATAACGTTTCAAGTAATCTATATCTATAAAACTCATCATCATCTTGCGGCCTCAACCGAGATTGAACTCACTACACCTTTCCAGTATTCCTTATCTGTCATAGCTAATACTTTGATCGGTGCAGTTCATAATCTTGTCAAATAGCTGAATTCTTGATGCTTCACTAGGGCTATCAAGGGTGTTTTTATCGTGACACCATCACTAAATGGATTGCCAACCAAGGCTCAGAGAGACTCCATTCACCCTCCGCAGGTTTTGAATTCAGAGTTTTCCTTCTCCTAGGCCAGTTGCCATCCAAGGCTATAGAACCCAGTCTGTCCTGCTATTTACCCATCTATAAAACAGAAGATGTCTGTATGTGTCTGTCTGTGTATGCTATTTATGCACGTCCACATTTCTCCCACCGATTTCGATGAAATTGTACATACATATTGCGAATTTACCAAGGTAGGTATTACCTACCAGCTTTTTAATCTCAAGCACCCCTCCCACCGGGTTTGGTAGAAAAATCGATAAAACTGAAGATAGGTACGACTTTTTGCAAGAACCTAGGCAAAGTTACACGCGAACAAAATTATTTACTGGATGTGCTGATGTTCTTTGCAGAGCTCATGTTACGAGGTTTATGTCGGGTGCTTGATAATTTTTACTGCGACAGTGGATTCGCACAAAATAAAAGCAAAAAAAATGAAAAAATCGAGTTTTTCGTTCTACTTAAAAAACTTGAAACTTTCTCATTTCTTATCCAATTTTCTTCAAAATCTTCCCCGCGTATAACGAAAAAGCAGGTTTTTTGGGTCATAACTCCCTGGTTTTTCATCCAATGCTTTCCAAATTTGCCATGTAAATTACACAACATACAAATTGTCTTGCGGGAATGTTTGGTTTAGATTATTTCAATTAAGTGGACGAAATCTGCGACAAATTAGGTTGAAAATCGGCTTTTGCCATTTAGCCAAGATTTTTTTTTATGATTCTATCGTAAATTGGCATTCGAACAAACTTTGATGCAAAGATTGTTTGAGAAGGATTATTAAAGCGTTAAAAGGGAAAAATTCCCGAAGAACCTCTTGTTAACCCCACCTTTACAGTAGACGCGCGAAGGAGGAGACAGCGTTTACGTGATTGCACGTGCAGTTGAAGCAACCCCTAACGTTTCATCCCTGTCTTTGTTTCATTATTATATTTATGAATAATGCCATACTATTTGAAAGTTATTACTGCCATAGGAAATTCACTGAATATCTAAAACATTGAAACAATTTAACCCCGAGTAACGACCACACAAGAAGGCTTTTTCAATGAAATTCCTTTTATTAAGAATAATCAAACATTTGTGAAGGACATACCGTAAAAAGATGAGGGTTGAGTAGCTTAGTATACCAACTGATGATGCATGCAAGTGGGGTGGCAGACAGACAATGGGTACGGTTATAGAATTACAGCCATGTACACGTGGGCAACGCCGGGTACCTCGGCTAGTTATATGTGTGTGTCGCGGTGGATTTGAAGTCAACAGTCTGTCGCCACACTGTATTGATCTTGTTGGGACATTAGTGTCGTTAAATCTATCAGAAGGATTTGTTGTTAATGGTTGTGTGTTTCACTGCGTCCCAAACAAATAAACAAACAATCGTTATGTTCAAAGCAAGAAAAACGAGACATATATAGATTAAAAACAATACAACATTTATATACAATTGGTCATTTACAATCTGGAATAAAATCTGTGTGAGTTGTGTGCGTAAGTTGTATGTGTATGTTTGAAATAATGAATGTCTCTTGTTTCGTAATGTTCGTTAATTTCTTGTTTGTGTCGAAGATTGTGATAGTGAAATTTAAAGGTTCTGAAAAAGAGTTTGTTCGAAGTAGTCTACCCTTAATCGTATTTGTATTCCTTATCTTAGTAATGAATATAATTCATTATATATAAGGAACTAAGTAAAAGGTTCGAGAGTCGTTCGTCGAATGTTCGGAGTGAGTCAGTGAATGTTCTTTGAAAGCGCGGCAAAATTATGGTTCGAAACGTCGTGGAGTATTTTAGCAATTACTCGGTGAGTTAGCGAGACTGACTGAATGAAGTTGGTAATTTTCTTTAACGTCTGGTCAGCGATGACTAAGACGGGAGTCGGTGAAATGTTACATCTTGAAGGTTGGTAATTACAGCTACTCTGCTTCTCCGCTTCTCGGAAGGTTCAAACGTTTTTCCTTTTATATTATTTGAGTTTCCAAAAGTGGCTCAACTCGTTTTGGCGCAATTTCTGTTTCTGTAAACGATTGACCAATGGAGTTGCTTGCTTCGATTTTCGCCATTTCTATTGGTTGAAGCTTTTAGGTACGTAGGCGTACGTTTTGGACTCTGCTTTTGTTAGGTTGGAAAGGTAAGGATAATGGATGAGTCCACAATCTCAATGTCTAATTTTATATTTACATATGTACTATCCCTTATCTTGAATCAGTAACCCATAAATATAGCATACCTTAATAATAACTAAATATTATAATCTAATCATATTATAATCTGATATACCATATCACTTAATGTCACGTATTTTCATACACTGCTGCTAGTTTTCTTCCTAATAATAATTTTATCCTGTCTTTTGTTAACCTAAGCAAGTGTCTATTTCTTTATCCAAACACTCCAACTGACCACAGGTCTATTGGAACCAGATGGATTGAATGTTCAAATATTGTTTTAATTGGCTTCGTCTTATCTATTTCAGAATTCAAATCCAATGGTTTCCAAACACTAGTGTTTATTGAATGAAATGAATTCTCTAACTTGATTTTTAAAACTTATTGTTTCTCTTGATACATTAAATAAAACTAGTTTCCAAAAACTCTTAGTTTTATTATGGGAAAAACGTTATTCTACCTTTTTTTAACAGTTCAGTTTACCCAACCATTTAGGGGATACCTCACCTCTCATTATGAGTAAACGAGCAGTTGCCAATTAAGCTTTCGGCCATATCACCAGTTCCCATAAGCTTTGGTATGCACGTGGTGTAATGGATAATGGCCCGGAATTATTAACTGAAGAGTTAAGTTCCAGTTCCCGTTGTGTTCATTACATTCACTTATACCAAATACCCTTGAAAAAAGGGTATGAATCCACCTCTTCTCCTTCCCCCTAGCTATGGGTTAATTAGTAAGACTATCACTAACCTTTATTATCTCCTTAAAACATTCTTAAAATCTAAAAATATCTTTTTGTCTTTAATCTGCTAAAAGGTTGATAAGCCGTAAAAACAAATCGATCAAATAAAAATATCTTTATTTTTGGAGACGTTACTTCTCGATATATGGTGTAGATAAACTGTTGTTGGTTATATATAAAATAGGTTTTTTTTAATACTGTTTTTGTTTATTTAATAGCAACATTGATTGCAAAATTATCAAAGTGAGGTATAACCTTTCTTAAAACTGTTATTCCTAACTACCCACTTAAACAGTTTTATGTCAGAGTAAACCGTTAAAGCTTAGTTGGTATTTGTTGTTGTTTTCTCTTAATTAATGTTTAAATGCCATGCCCCCCTCCCCATAAATGCTTCTTTATTAATGGTGGAAAGTCTGCTATTCAGTTTGTAATCTGATAATTGCTTTTGGTTTCACACTTTTCACTCGTATTGTCACATTGTTACTCTCCATGATTAAATAAAAATGATGATAATCAGAGGATAAAAGTCAGTTACCAGGCTATTCTGTCTCTCTGATTATGTTGGGTTTTTGCATTTATCTTTCTCTTTATCAAAAGCCCTCCACCAAACCACCACCAACACCCTCACATTCCGTGCTTTCTCTGATAATAGATTAGTTTTATTGCTTCTCTATATTGTCAAATATGTTGCAAGTGAATTGCTGATATATAGTTAACACTAAGGTCAATAGACGGTCGCTGCTCGATATCCATTTTTATATTTGCATATCCCTGATATTAAGTACTATTACCCATAAATATAACATACGTTAACACTTTTGTTATTATATATTACTTAAACGTTATTTTTAGTGGATACCCATATTTAATTTATAAAACACTTGGCCACGAAGTACGTCGATGATAAAGCAAAGTTGAATAGTGTGCCTTAGCAAACTTCTCTCCGGACTTTTCAAATATACATGTCTGCTAAGTTTCGTAACCTAACGTAAAAAAAAAGCAATTTCTAAAGTGATGGATTTTTTTTCTGTTAATCCGACAGATTTTATCACTTTAAACGTTACTTTTAATGGATAACCATTTTATTTATTAAACAATATTTTCGTTTATCGGTCTGAATATTTGAGAAATCTTATTAAAGAAAAATCCACTCTCCGGTAGGATTCTAACCTACGTCCGCTTGGGCAGGATAAACCGTTGTTATATCCAATGTGCTTTGGCCCTCTCAGAGTGCTAAAGTAGTGAAGGAAAGCGAGAAGAAAGAACTAAACATAAACTGCAAGAAGACATAATGCATGGTTATTAGCAAAATGAAAATCCCAAAATGCAAATTACAACCTCGAAGACACCAAAATCAACCAAATGCAAACATTTTAATATCTGGGAAGTATTCTAACGGAGGGCGGAAAATGTGACACTGAAATCCACCTCTTAATCGCTGGTGACCCAGGGTGGTAGCATCTGTTAGGGTCCCAGCTATGGGTAAATAGTTAACCCCCAAACTGGGTTCAAAACATTATGAAACTGTAAAAATAGGTTTTAATACCAGAAATACTTTGTAAAAAAAAAAAAATAAAAAAAGAAAAAAGAAAAAAAAAGAAATTACCAGCAATAAATTTCTGAAGAAAAAAAAAATATTAGCAGCAATATGTTTCTGAAAAAAAAATTATTACCAGCAAAAATTTTGTCGGCATTAGATAACCCATTTAGGTTGATATGCCATAAAACAAGCCAAATCAATCCAAACATCCATTGGTAGATTATTCTAGTTCTATGTGCCATGCTTTTTCCATTATTTGCCTTTAGTAACTCAACTCTCCAAGATTTTGTTCACCTCTGCTGTGGCCAGGTATTGAACTCATAACTCTTTGGGTCAAATTATTGGATTACTTCAATGCTTTTATTCATTGGAGCATGCGAAGAAGGTTGGAGCATACAATGGCGAAAACATTGTGAATATGACAAAGATGAGGACAACAATCCAAACAATGTAAATAGTTACAATACCTCATCTCAGAAATATCGACATATCTATTCAATTGATTGTCTATGTCTGTAGATGTTATATGAGTGTGATGTTAAATAAATTTAGTTTTTATCATTTAACATCTCCTAGCATGTGTCTTATATCTTGACCAATTTTGGTATTTTTAAAAGACAGATTCTCTTGCCACATACAAGAATGACAATGCTAATGAAGAATTGGATAGGAATTCCATTGAACTCTGTGATCTTCCTTCATTTCCTAAAGACAAGAAGCTGAAAACAAGGATCATACAATTATATTTTTTCATCAATTTTACTTTTGTTTGATTTGCATGTCAACCCAATGCTGAAGTGCTGAAGTGGAACCTTGAGTTCTTTCATTTCCTATTCTAAACATAGCTTTCCATTCCAATAAATAATATCTAATATATAAAACTCAAAGTTAGTATGCATCCATTTAAAATCTTGAAAAGTAAATTGTTTTGGCTAATTTATTTTTGGCAGCTTATCAACCCTTTGTGAGTCATTTGAAGATGAAACATTTTTAGCTTACAAGATTTTTTTTTTTTTTTTGTAAGTGAATATGGCATTAACAATAATTATTTTTTTTAGATTAAAGTCCTACTATTTAACCCATATATGAGGAACTATATGGATTCATACCTTTTATCAAGGGTATTTACATGAAAGTGTAACTGTTGATTTCCCTAGGGGTTATTAGGAATGATTGCAAAAGTTTACCCCTTCCCAATCTTGTAGTCAGGACACAAAATGCATGCTGGGATATTTTTGTTAACTAATGAAATGGACGGCTTGTGTTTTGACATGACTCAGTGTAGATCTGCCTAAATGACTAGACAGGCCTACTATGTTCCCTTGTCTGACCTTGCTTTTGTGTAGAAACACCAATTCATAGTTTGTGAATTCTTTTACCTTCTTATCTGTTGACTTTCTTTTAACTGTATTGTTTGCTTGTTTGCTTGCATGATTGTTGTTGTTTCATTTTTTTTTTACCTTTTTTCTTTGCAAACTTTATTAATTCTGTTTGTGTCATTTATCTGCATTTTGACAATGGCTTCTAATTCATACATAACAAACCTGACTGGAATTCAAGCTTGGCTCTCTCTGCTTTCTCATTCTGAGACTCTCTCCATTACACCACCCACATCTCCCCAAATTAATTAGATATAAATAAAACTGATTATCAGTTGGTATTCATGTGTAAATCTGTGACATCAAATAAATGCAATTTTATTATTTGTCTCTAACAGTGTCTTGTATATCCCCATTGTTAGGTGACGGTGTTGAAGCCTATAAAAAGGCAAACATTTCCTGCCTTATTCTTTCTTCTCCTTGCTCCAAGATGTAGCACCACATGGTAATTACGTTCTCACTGATGGACTGATTCATTCATGATAGTAAGGAGGGTAAATGGCTATTACCATTGATTTTGTCAACTGCACAGTATAGTAGGATGAGTTGGGCATCATCTGTGAGAAAAAGAGCACCATGACACAATTTACTCCATGGGAAAATTTGGAAACAGCATGCTTTACTGGTTCATATTCGTGTCAGAAACTCCAATACAAACATTTCAGACTGCATGGGCGTCAATTTGAAAAGAGTTGGATGAGTTTAATGGTGATTATCAAAAGCTGAGATTGTTGTGTTGATGAAACCATTTCAAAGTTTGGTTGGTTTTGTTTTATGGCATATCAAAGCCTCAGTGGGTCATTTAATGCCAACAAAATTTTTGAAGTAGATACATAGCGATGGTTTGGTTAAAAAAAAAAAAAAAAGGTTTGTATGTATACACATATATTTGAACCATTTTTCAATTACTCATATTTTTGAGTACAATCACATGTATTGCTGGTATTTTTTTTTTTTTTTTTTTTTTAAACATATTGCTGGTATTTTTTTTTTTATTGGTTTTTTTTTTTTTTAAACATATTTTTTTTTTTTTTTTTTTTTTAAACATATTGCTGGTATTTTTTTTTTTTTTTTTTTTTTTAAACATATTGCTGATAAGTTTTTTGTTTTTTTTTCAAAGTATTTCTGGTATTAAAAGCTATTTTTACACTTTTATAATGCTTTTTACCTCGGTTTCAGGGTTAACTATTTACCTATAGCTGGGACCCTAACAGGTGCTAACATGGTGGGCCTGGGAACACCAGCAATTAAGAGGTGGTTCCAAGCCCCTCAAAACCTCCTTTCAGAGGCCTTGCTGTTGGATGTAGATTTTCTTACCCTGGACACAGACCTAGTCTACAACCCCAGCCAACAGGGCGTACCATTTCAAAAGGGGTAATCATCAAATTTAAATAATATATGAAATATATTATTTACTGGATTAATGGTGTAATTTGTTTTTTTTTTTTTTTTTTTTTGTTTTTTTAATCTCTTTCCTCCACTAACTCCTTTGTTGTAGAGTAGTTTTCACAGTGGAGGCTTGTATTTCAATAAGTCATCCTAAATTAGGTTTGATGTACAAAACGTTAGGAACTTGAAATAAGAGTTAATGACGCAGCAATCTAGTTGTGATGGTTGGTACTTCAATGTCCGATATCGACTGACTCGCTCAACACCACTGAGCCCAACTGGCGATCGCTACTACTATGACTACTTATGTGTGGGAGAGTCTATTAATAATAGAATAGGTACGTCAGGTATAACACCCTTGTAAAGAGTTTTTATGTGCCAAGTCCTTTCAGGACATGTTATCCATGGCTCTCCAGAATGTCTTTTGTTGTTCTGATTTGATTTTTTACCATCCTTCTTTGTTCCTGTTCCACCATACATTCACACAAACTCATTAAGTAGGTAATTTGCTGTAATTAGGTAGAAGTAGGCAACTTGCTGTAATTAGGTAGAAGTAGGCAACTTGCTGTAACTAGGTAGAAGTAGGCAACTTGCTGTAACTAGGTAGAAGTAGGCAACTTGCTGTAACTAGGTAGAAGTAGGCAACTTGCTGTAACTAGGTAGAAGTAGGCAACTTGCTGTAATTAGGTAGAAGTAGGTAGAAGTAGGCAACTTGCTGTAATCGGAAGTAGGCAACTTGCTGTAATTAGTTAGAAGTAGGCAACTTGCTGTAATTAGGTAGAAGTAGGCAACTTGCTGTAATTAGATTTAGTAATCTTGTCCTTTATATGTTTTATTATTCTAAGTCATAACACTAGATATCCAGTCAGTGTTTGATTTTTCTATAGAGACCTAGCTACAGTACAACTAACATTAAACTACATTACATAAGCACATTCAACAGTGGCAACAACCAAAATGGATAGTACAAATAACTCTAAAAGAAAATAATGACATAATTAAGATATTGACATTCAAAGGTTCAAACAAAAGGTAAGGAAAGGAAACCCCTTAAATACTGGAAAGTGCAATAACAGATAAGTTGAGAAACCTATTTCCCTAAAAAAATTTTTAAAGTATTTAAGGACATGGCTAATATTAGTGTTATCGTTTTCTCAAAAAGTAACAAGGGGACATAATTCACAGAATGAGAACAATTCTACACAAGACACCTTCTGAGAACAGACCAGAGAAAAATTAAATAAAACATTAACAAAAAGTTTTAAAAGAAATAGTAATCTTTATTTAGTATATCTCCTTAGAGAGCTCTCCAACAGCTTTCACTGTCAACAAAAAGTAATGGTCTCTATTGTAGAAGTGTTTTTCTTTATAAAATTTAGATGAACGTCCATGGTTCTAGATCATTTCACATTAATGCAGGGAGTGTCTCCAAAAAGTAATGGTCTCTATTGTAGAAGTGTTTTTCTTTATAAAATTTAGATGAACGTCCATGGTTCTAGATCATTTCACGTTAATGCAGGGAGTGTCTCCAAAAAGTAATGGTCTCTATTGTAGAAGTGTTTTTCTTTATAAAATTTAGATGAACGTCCATGGTTCTAGATCATTTCACATTAATGCAGGGAGTGTCTCCAATGGCTTTATCCATGGACCACTGTTGTTTCTTATTTTCTTCAACAACCTTTCCAATGTCATCAGTTTCCAACTTTGCATTTATGCTGATGACACAACTATTTACACCTGTCTTAGCTCCAACAAAGTAAAACTGTCAGCTATTCTTGAAAATGACCTCTAATCAGGGTTTAACTAGGCTTAGGAATGGCTTATAAATTTTAATACCTCCAGAACAAAACTTGACAAATCTTATAAAAGATAAATTTGCTCTCCAGCAGGTCATATGGGATGCTGGTTCACATCCTGCCAGAGAGCACAAGTTTCTTTAATAAGATTATAGTGATAAAATTTGTCAGATTAATTAAATAAAAAATCCATTACTCCTTTAGAAATTTGCTTTGTCTATATTTGAATATGAAAATGAGCAGATATGAAAAAAATTTCAGGAAGTCTATGACGAGAGAAATTTCACTTAAAGGCACTATTTTGGCCTTGCCTGATCAGCTAATTTTTCTGTAGCTCAGTTGGTTAGAGCATGTCAGATCTAGTGACAGTTCCCTCTGCTCAGGTGGATGCAGGTTCTAAACTTGACAGTGACGGCATAGTTTTCTTTTAAGATGATGCCTTAAATATTCAGGTCAATAGATTAAAAGAAATTTACTGTCTAATATATAAACGGAGTGTCTACTCAAATACAAGTATCCACTAAAAATAACTTTTTTTTTTTATTGTTTTTTTTTTTAAATGTAATTTACAGAATAACCTTTTTAAAGAGCCAAAATTAACTAAGAAAATTTGTTGAATCCTCTTTTCCTTACTGTTCAACCACTGATTTTAAAAATCAGCAGCTACAATAAAAGAATTTTATGTGACTTCATATTTGAAAGTGAGGGAGAATGAAATAAAATCTATGACTAAAATAATAATAAATAAATAAATTAATTTTGTCAAGATGCAAGTAATAAAGAAACTAGAAAGTGTTTTTGGTTGGTCACATGTGTGATTTTTTTATAACCCCACTTTCAAAAAGGACAGAACTTTTCTCTTATCGACCATTTTAACCATTATATCTTAACTTCTGAACCAGAAAAGAAAATGGACCTACACAAGAGAGATTGAAAACTTGTTTCACTGCAGTCAGCATAAAAAGAATAAATGCCTGTAGTAAAAACTCTAGTTTTGTATGCTTCTATCTTCTTTATTTATATATTGAACTTTCACCTAAAATGCACGCAAACATTCAACCTGTTAACTTTCATAAAAGCCATATATTTTTAAAATTCTGGCTTGCGAATGCTCCAACTTTAATGTGCATATTCTTACCTTTAGAGAGAACACCCTTTTTGCTGGCAAATTAGTAGGTGCTACTATAGTATGATATTTGCTGAGGCATTTGTGACCTACTGTAAATAATGATGCACTCTACCAAACAACCCACTTCTGGCCTACAGAATTCCTCAAACTACCTACAGTGTCATTTTAACCTAAAGTCTGGCATATTTAATTTGAATTTATAAAGGAGGTATTTATGTAATTCCATTAAAAAATGTGTGAAATTTTAGAATTATTTTGTTCACGAAATCCCAATGAGTACTAAAGTAACTTTTACTAGAAAATCACTTAATACTATAACTGACTGTTATAAAGTTTACGCTATTTACATTATTTGGACTATTGTCCTCATATTTGTTGCCATATTTATCACAACATTTTGGCTGTTGTATAGTGTACATAATACTTCATCTCAGAAATATAGACAGATACTGGTATAAAGTTTATGCTACGAACTGTTTATGCTCCTGTAATGGTTTTTAACATATTTCATAATTCCAACAGTTGGTAAATATCATACCATAGTAGAAAATGAATAGTAGATATCAAACTATACTCGCACCAGTTAGTGTTATAATCTCCTGAATTGCAAACATTGCTTTCTTGTTTGGAATTGAACCTGATATACCATTTTTGCTGTTATGACTATACTGTTCTTTTTTTTTTTTTTTATATATATACTATTCTTCACCCAATGCATGGCTCAAGAGCCTTTTGAGGTAGAGGGTTACTGAATAAGATTATTGTAAAGGCATACAAGGACAATGTAAGAGGTGCATAATATGAGGATATGTAGGATAGGTAACTGTTGACTCTATACTTGAAGAGGTTAAGATTGTAGCAATTGGAGATGCATCCACTCAGTCTGTTTCACAATGCAACAGTTCTAAGGAAAAAAGCTGTCTGAGTGGAACTTATCCCTTACCAATGGAATAAGAAGAAATGAGGATGTTGATCTAGTGTATATGGTATGGTGTGTTCTAACTGTAAGGATATAAACTGGTGGAATCCAGAAATGTAATTCATTCAAAAATAAAGTAGTGAGATGTTAGCAACATTTCATCTGTGGATGTAGGATGGAGAAAAAAACACCCCCAAAAAACTCATCACCTACAAGGCCATGTAAAAGCTTTTAAACACAGTCAGGGCTGGAATGAGAGGATTAAGCAACTCCAGCCCAGATGTGGTAGTCATACTCAATTTTTGGACTGATTTGGCTCTTGTAAAGACAAAACATAACCTTTTTTGCCTGTCATCAGCATAACTGTTGCTAACCTCCAGGAGAGCAACACTTTCTGCATTTTTCAGCTCACATTTTTCACTGACATGAAGTGATTATATTGACTCAATTGCTAGCTCTAATTCTAGGAAAGTTGGCTCTCTGAGCCAGACAATTTTTCTTGTCAAAATCCATCCTCTGAATTTATAAAACTACCATTAATTTGTGCATTGAATATTGCTGCCATATCTAGACTGTCGTTCCTGCTATATATCTCAAAATTCTTGACAAAATTCAAAGAAGATTCTGTAATGTAATCAATCCAGACCTGGCATCTCGACTTCACTCACTTTCTCATCGACATGATGTGACTTCCCTCTATTTTTTCTACAAATATTTTCATTGCAATTGTTCTGATGAGCTTTCCTTTTTGGTGCCTCAACTGCATGAATTTAAGCATGCTACTAGTTTGGCAATTAGGTCCCACCATTTTGCTGTTGAACTAGCTAGATGTAACCATATGTTACATTCTGATAGTTTCATTTCTTACCTGTGGAACTTCCATTCAATTTTTTGCTTTCCTGTCAGCTACAATCTTCAAAAATTTAAATGTAATACCAGTCACCATGTTCTGTCTTCCTGAATCATGTTCCTCTATTGTACTTTCCTGTCATTAATATCTTTCTCATTTTCTTTCACTCTCAGTAACCTGCTTTGTCTTAGTGGCATTGTTGCCTTGCTTGGGATGAAATGAATAAGATATGTATAAATGAAATAAAAACTGGGTGAAAATTAGTTAAAATCTAATTTTTAAAATGATGCCATTAAAGTAAAAAAAAAAAAAAATGTGAATTATATTTTGTTTTGCTAATGTAGATATTGCTGAAATAGAATTCTTTTGATGGTGCCATTTCATTAGTGAAACATATCAAAATATAATTTTTACAAATTTTATATGTTTACCATTTCCTTTAACATAATCTATAAGACCCACTAAGACAAGTAACAAATGAATCTATTATTTGCCAATCTTCCTGTATTACTATAGTGTAATTCATGGAATATTTGCTGTTTGAACTTGTTATCCACATCTACATTGGGGTGGGTGGCAGATCAAAAATATGTATGCTTCAATTTTATTTTTGGATATATGAAAACAAACAAATGAAAAATGTTTTTGTTTTATATTTAACTCATAGTAGCTGTGTGAGTCAGTATTTTAAGATATGTTAAATTTAGTAGATTTGGAAGCCTGAGAATATCATGATAAAATGTTTAGGTGCATATACTTATTCATTCAAGGCTAATGCATCCTTTTTAAACGCAAGGCAGAAGTGTGTAAAGTTGAGAAACAGTCCTTCTCTAAAAGTATTTTTCCTGTTACAAGTCAGTGTCAAGTATAAAAGCACAATTGGATACTGTTTTTGTATTATTTTTTTTTTATTTTTTTAACACTTGACCTTCGACTTTGCCAAATGTTGACTTGTTCACTTAAGATACAATGGCATTAGTTGATCCAAGTTTTTTTGTTTTTTTGCCTTGGTTGTTTTTAGTGTTTTTGTTTTCCCATATATTCTACAATTTATATACTCCAGATCTTTTAATAGGTTTAATGTTTCTTTAACATGGACCTGCACTTAACAATCTACTTCATCTTTCTAAAGCCATTGCAAGGGTGGAAATAGCTAGAAAGCTATAAGTTTGCCTTCTCTCAATTTATGTAAATTAGTTCAGCAATCATAGAAAGTTACCTCTCTTTCCGTCAAGACAAATGAGATATCAAATGATCAGTTCCTAAATTACTAGAATTATACATTTCTTCAACATCATCAGTTTCCCTTTCTTGTCTACACCACCATCTATTTCTTTTTCCTCCATCTATGGGTTAAATAGCACAGAGTGGGATCTCTAGCTTTGGGTAGAAATATGTCTTTTTCATTTGACAGTATTCAATCTGAAATTTAGTGATATTCTCATTTTTAATTATTGAATAACAGAAAAAAATGTACACACATGGTATGAAAAAGATGTTTTACTATTTTTATGAATTTTTGGGAAAAGGTCTATTTATTTGATTAAATTTTAAAGTGAAATTGGTAAGCTAAGTTCAAACTTCAGGCAATTTCAAGTTCCTAATTGCTGTGTTCAATTTTGCACTAATGCCCTTGGGAAAGGTATGAATCCAGTTTTCTCATATCATTGGTGTGGAAGCAAGTGAGCCAGAGTGGCTTGCATCTGGCACAAAGGAAAATAAGGATCTTACCTCAATGTGTGGCACATGTCATCAGTAGTTTTGCTCCATGAAAATGGCATTACTCTCTTGTCTAGCTATTCCAGTGCCGTAATGAGGGGTTTTTTTGTTTTTTTTGTATAGTTTGGCATGCTTCAACCAATAGCAAGTCGCTTGCTGATTGGTCAAACTGGAGGAGGCTATTTACCTGGGTAACTGAGAATAAAAATGAAGAATGCTGATTGGTTGGTTGGCTGCAGTGTTGGCCTGATAAAAGAGGGCTGAAACAGTGAGAAGAGGGAGAACAGGCTTACATTTTGAAGTGTGCAGAAAGCAAGAATGGCAGATTGAACCAGCAGTATTTTGAATTGTACAAACGATGTCAGAATAATACTCATTTAAGCTACAATTGGTTAAATAGTAAGAGAGACTGAAGCCTCTAGCTTTGGACAGCAGCCAATCTAGGAGATACTGTTGAATTCAAACTTGTGGAGAAGGCAACACCAAGCCATTCAACTATCTTTCCAAGAAATCATGGCAATTCATAGATAATATCAAAAAAATGAGATAGTCTTTTCTTCTTGCTTTTCTTTACTATTCACTGTAAGAAGACAAAATGTATGGTTATCAGCAAAAAGAAAGATGACTCATCATGAGTGGGA
Source organism: Acanthosepion pharaonis (assembly GCA_903632075.3). Lineage (NCBI taxonomy): Eukaryota > Metazoa > Mollusca > Cephalopoda > Sepiida > Sepiidae > Acanthosepion > Acanthosepion pharaonis. Next base: position 943,556 of record CAHIKZ030000036.1, read on the forward strand.
ACATTAAAACTAAGCAGAGTAGGTACAAAAATCTAACCATTTTTGTAGTGCAGTAATAGATGATATGAGGAAAATGTGATACACAAATCCAAAGATGCATTCTTCTTTCTTTCATTCTTTTATGTGCCGTGTCCCTTCAGGATGTAGGCGATCATAGCCCTCCACCTCATCCTGTCCCTTTTTTGTTATTTCTCCCAGACTCTGTTCTGCCATGCATTTGCTCAAGCCCAGTATGATACGAATTGCTTTCCCTATGTTCCTCTTTCCCTTTATCCATCCTGTGAGTATCAGATTTTCCTTCCTCACTATGTGTCCCAGAAATTTCAGCTGCCTCTTCTTGAAGTTAAATATAAGTTTCCTCTTTGTTTCCATTCTCTTCAAAAATTTGTTGTTGCTCACATGTTTGGTCCATAGTATCCTTAGCATCCTTCTGTAGAACCAGATTTCTGTTGCCTTGAGTTTTTTCTACATATTTGAGGAGATTGTCCAGGATTTGCTACCATATAGGAGGACAAATGTCACCTATCTCTTCAGTATTCTTTCCATTGTTTCCAATGAAACTTTCCTGTTTTGTAATGCTCTGCTTAGCTTTTGGAATGTGTCTTTGGCCACGTCAATATGTCTTTGGATTTCAGTGTTGCACTTTCCATCTTCTGTTTTTAACACTTTTCAGATATTTAAATTTCTGTACCTGTTTGATTTTAGTCTCTTCAACCTGTAAATTGCATTTTGAGCTCATCTTTTTGCTGATGACCCTGCATTCTGTCTTCTTGTAGTTTATGCTTAGTCCCTTCTTCTTGCTCTCCTTTGCTACCTTCTGTAGGAGGTTTTGTAGTTTCCTTTCTATGTCTGCTATCAGCATTGTGTCATCTGCATATCTTATGTTTTAAAATTGTGGCCACCAATTTAGGCTTGTTTTAAATTAAGTTTATGTAGATAATTAGAAGTAGTATCACAAGTTCAAAGCAAGACAAAATATTTGATAGTCCAAACAGTGTAAATCCGGGGTGGGGTAGAAAAAAATGTTGCAATCAAGAATTGTACGTCCAATATCAATAAATCCAAGCACGCATCAAACTGCACTGTTCAACGGTCAGATTCAAAACTGCCTCCCAAAAGCCATGCTCTTTGTTTATCAGTTACATGCTTGTGCATGCAAATTAACAATTTTAAGTCTTTTTCCCCTGCATATGCGCCATGAAAGAAATAAAAATGACAACTATGACCGAACAGATGAAACATTGGGGGCGCTTAGCGTTGGGTAAGTTTGGGCCCCTTGGTCCCACTTCTCTACAGTTAACCTCCTTCTAGACTGGTTGCCACTGGTGTAGACCCTAGTCAGCCCAGCTATTTACCCTCCTATTGTGTGGAAGTGACGGCAACAAACTTGACCCAACATTCCAAGTCACTAACCATTAAACTATCTGCACATTCTTTAATATAGACTTGCTGATTTACCTTTTTGATCTAATTTTAAAAATATTGCTTTAGTTAGATGAAATATTTTGGTTTTAATATTTGTCTTTTATAAATCCACCTAATAAAAACTTTAGAATCAAGTAATAGTCTTTCTAATAATTAAATTTTACAATTTTTGAATTCAGCATGTCTTTCCACTTGAAACGTTTTTTGGGGGGAGTATGTGAGTAGTTGAAACTTATACTGGTGTTTGCCTTTGGGCAAAATTGGGAGGTTTAATGATACTAATTTGTTCTCAACAAGCCACCCACCCAATAATTTTCTTGGGCAATTAAATACTGTTGAAATTGTTATATATTTAGTTACGTTGTGCTTCAAAAAAATAGTAGATTAACCCAGCTGAATCCCCCAACTTAGTATGACCAATTTTGTTCTCAGTAACAACTTTTTGGCAGTCGCTGTCATGTAAGTGAAGTTATGATTTCTCAAGAAATTGCTTACATCTTTTAAAAAAGGTCTTAAATGTTCACCATCTTTGTTTATATTGAGATATGTACAATTGTCACTTATTGCTTTAAATAAGAACATTATTATCAAAACTTTTACTCTTGTTGCATATATATATATATATATATATATATATATATATATAATTTGGTTGGATAGATGTGAGTTTGTGACACTGTGTTTCACACTTTAGCGATCGTCAGACAAACTGTTAATGTTTTAGTCGTTCAGTAAATTTTCTAAGTGGGTAGTTAGGAATAAGTTTTAAGAAAGGTTATACCTCACTTTGATAATTTTGCAATCAATGTTGCTATTAAATAAACAAAAACAGTATTAAAAACACTAGTTTATATATAACTGACAACAGTTTATCTACTCTATATGTCAAGAAGTAACGTCTCCAAAAATAAAGATATTTTTATTTGATCGATTTGTTTTTTATGGCTTATCAACCTTTTAGCAAATTAAAGACAAAAAGATATTTTTAGATTTTAAGAATGTTTTAAGGAGATAATAAAGGTTAGTGATAGTCTTACTAATTAACCCATAGCTAGGGGGAAGGAGAAGGGTTGGATTCATACCCCTTTTTTCAAGAGTATTTGGTATAAGTGAATGTAATGAACACAACGGGAACTGGAACTTGACTCTTCAGTTAATAATTCCGGGCCATTATCCATTCACCACATGCATACCAAAGCATATGGGAACTGGTGATTAAATGCTTAATTGGCAACAGCTGGTTTACTTATGAGAGGTGAGATATCCCCTAAATGGTTGGGTAAACTGAACTGTTAAAAAAAAGGTAGAATAACGTTTTTCCCATAATAAAACTAAGAGTTTTTGGAAACTAGTTTTATTTAATGTATCAAGAGAAACAATAAGTTTTAAAAATCAAGTTAGAGAATTCATTTCATTCAATAAACACTAGTGTTTGGAAACCATTGGATTTGAATTCTGAAATAGATAAGACGAAGCCAATTAAAACAATATTTGAACTTTCAATCCACCGGGTTTCAATAGACATGTGGCCAGTTGGAGTGTTTAGATAAAGAAATAGACACTTGCTTAGGTTAACAAAAGACAGGATAAATTTATTATTAGGAAGAAAACTAGCAGCAGTGTATGAAAATACGTGACATTAAGTGATATGGTATATCAGATTATAATATGATTAGATTATAATATGATTAGATTATAATATTTAGTTATTATTAAGGTATGCTATATTTATGGGTTACTGGTTCAAGATAAGGGATAGTACATATGTAAATATAAAAGTAGACATTGAGATCAATACAGTGTGGCAACAGTCTGTTGACTTCAATGACCACCCCCCCTCACACACACACACACACACACACACACACACACACACACTCCTATAACTAGCTGAGGTACCCAGCATTGCCCAGGTGTACATGGCTGTAATTGTATAACTGCAAACACCCTCTGTCTAGAAATGTCTGTCTGCATCCCCACTTGCATCCATCATCAGTTGGTATACTAAGCAACTCCTCACCTCATTCTTTTTACGATATGTCTTTCACAAGTGTTTGATTGTTCTTAAAGGAATTTCATTGATAAATCCTTGTGTGGTTGTTGCTCAGGGTTAAATTGTTTCAATGTTTTAGATATTCAGTAAATTTCCTATGGCCATAATAACTTTCAAATAGTATGGCATTGTTCACAAATCTAATAATCAAACAAAAACTGGGATGGAGTGTTTGAGATTTATTCAACTGCAACTGCAAACACAAGAATGCCTCATCTCCTTCTCCACACATTTACTATAAAGCTGGGGTTAATAAGAGGTTCTTTGGGAATTTTACCCTTTTAACACTTTAATAATCTTTCTCAAACAATATTTGCACTAAAGGTTGTTTGAATTGCAATTTAGTATGGAATCACATGAAGAAACTTTTGGCTAAATGGCAAAAGCCGATTTTGGATCTAATTTGTCAGATTTTGTCCACTTAACTGAAATAATCTAAACCAAACATTTGCAAAGGACAATGTGTGTGTCATGTAATATACATGGCAAATTTGGAAAGCATTGGATGAAAAATGAGGGAGTTATGAGCAAAAAATGAGCTTTTGTAACAGTTTTTCATGGTTTTCACTATATGTGGGGAAGCGTATATATTTGAATTTTATTTCAATACTTCATGAGCTTCTGATCCTTAGCTATGATTAATTAATGATGAACCTGTCAATTTCATTAATGATCAATTTCATCACAATACTTCTGTTAAGCTTAGAGTGTAATTATACATCCTTATTGCTCAGTCCAATAGTGTTATGAAAACCTTGGAAGATTTCAGTAAGTTATCAAATTATTTCTAAGATACAATGATTCACACCTTAATCTAACAATTGGCTAATTTTGCTGTTACACCCTGTGTGTGTGTGTGTAAGCATTTATATATATATATATATATATATATATATATATATATGCCACTTTTCTTGTGTATGCTTTCTGGATTCCTCCAAAGCCTATAAGGTCTTTAAACAGGAGTAGGGGCTTATTCCTTGTTTTCTGTTTAGGATTCAGTTTTTGGTTCCTTCTAAGATCTACTTCAAATCTATACTTCTAATGTCTCCACCTAAATTCTGAAATTTTATTTACTATTTATTTATTTTTCCTCAATAGGAGTAGATAGGTTTGCCTATTGTTTAGTTCTCACTTCTCAGTCTTTTGAACAGTAGTAAAGGCTTTTTCTATGTTTCATTTCTAAGATACAATGCTTCAGAGCTTAATCTAACAATTGAACAATTTTGCTGTTACACCCTGAGTGTGTGTGTGTGTGTGTGTGTGTGTGTGTGTGTGTGTATATATATATATATATATATATATATATATATATATATACACACACCACACACAGAGTGGTCCAAAAGTAGGTGGACAGTCAATGATAAAACTTGTTTGAGGTTACATATACAATTATATTTACTAATACAATTATCAAAAAAAAAAAAAAATTAGATAAATTTAGTTATAAAATTTAATATACAACAGATACCATTGTTATAATGAACACCATTGTAATGATATAACTGATACACTGACTTATTCCACCTACTTTTGGTCCACTTGTATATATATATATATATATATATATATATATATATATATATATATATATATATATATATATATATATATATATAAAATAAAGAATGATTATCTGTTGAAATTTTAAACCATCCCCACTGAGTTGATCTGAAGCTCATATTCCACATTATGCTATTATTGTAATGATTGGTTATATTATGTACTAGTATCCATACCCAGCTTGTCGATCGGATAAAGTGTTTAATTAGAATGGGGCAAAAACAGCATCATGTTTAGATGTAACAGTCTGTCTTTTTCAATTACTTTAAAGTACTTTCATTAAAAAAACCTTTTGAATTAATGCAGTTACCTATATAACAGAAGTAGTCAGTATTTATTCAATTGAAGTTAGCCAAGGACATGAAAGAGTAAAACGGGCAATATGAAGACCCACTTCAGACCACAATTGGAGTTTTTGAAATTCAGTTTGTCAGTGTGCTACCAGGGATGTGAAAGAGGATACATTTATAGAGCAATTGTTTGATGAAAATTGGTTGAAAGATCAACAAAAAAATAAAATAATTTTCATTATTTATGCAAGTTTTCACTATATGGGTGGACTCAATTACCAGGTTAAATGACTGTTAAACAATCAACTTATTGTTGGCTACAATTGAGTGAAGTTTGTATTAGATTGCTTGAAAATTGAGGGAGTTTTTAGTTTAAAATTTGTGTTGAAATTGATTTTTCATTTTTATGGTTTTTTGCTAAATGCAGTGGCGTAGAAATAAAAATGAGATATTATTGAGCTTATCATCATATAAGTAATCTAAGTAATCTACATACCAAGTTTTAATGTTATTGATTTTTTTTTTATGCTAAGAACCTCTTACATTGTACAATGTATGTGCCAAGTTTGGTCAAAATCGGTTGGATGGATTTTGAGCCAAATGGTATCACATAGACATTCTCTGTTTGTTATATATCGTCTTGATTTTAAGTTTGATGAATTTCTTAATGAATCTGTTTCTGTCTTGATCAGCCTGGTATTTATTAAGTTGAAATTGTAGTCCAATGTACTATATATGTATTACAGTGAACCACCAGTGTGTTCTCACCGGTTATTACTCCACATTCATTGGAACTCAGTTGAGGAAATTAAAATATTCTACCCTCTGACTAAAAAAAAAAAGTGAGGAATACAAGGAAATAAAATACATTATGTTCTCTTTTCGACTCATATTGAGCTCAATTCAAAGATGTCCAGCTTATCTTTTGAATCTGTTCTGTAATTTGCCAGTTTTAAATATCAGTGTAAAGCTGGCTACACAGATAGGATCCCTCAACTTCTAGAGCAGAGAATTGTTCTAGATGTCTGAGCGTGTATTAGAAAAGGTTGGGTGGATAATTTGCATAATTGTTCCATCACATCTGGGTCTGTAATCTCGGAACATCTTGTTAAAAACTGAATGTTCCTTATCTTTCCATGAGGATAGGTTTTTAGTTCTGAGTGGATTGCATTCCAACTATGACTTAAAAGTCCCCCAAAACAATTTATGTTAAATCAAGACAACCATTCTTATGCAAACAAAATGATTGTTGTTTAGGATTTAGCATGATCTGTTTAGAAAATACCTGTGTGAATATATTATGGATGCAGGAGTATTTTCTATTATGTTCTGTTTTTTTGTTTTTTTTCTTTTTATTCGGCATGTACAGTATTTTAATTTCCTCGATTGAGTTCTGACAAGTGAGGAAGGATAATCAGTTAGCTCATTCTATAGTATTTTTTTTACCTGTCTGTATTTCTGAGATGAGGTATTATGTACACTATTTAAACTGTTTGGACTATCATCCTCATCTTGTTGCAATATTTATCACGTTTCGGCCATTGTACACTCTGGCCTTCTTCAGGTGGTGGAAATGTCGAACTGAATCCTTCATTTCACTCACTAGGGTAGACTGTTCTAGTTTCACATACCATGTCTAATGAATGTCAGTTATCACCTGTTAATTCCCTTCTCCAAGTTCTCCACTGCCTTAGATATGGCATGTGGAACTAGAACAGTCTACCCCAGCGAGCAAAATAAAGAGTTCAGTTTGACATTCCAGCCACCTGAAGAAGGCTGGAGTGTACAATGGCTGAAATGTTGTGATGGAAATGGCAACAATGTAAATAGACTGATTTTTTTTTTTTTTGTGCATTGTAAAGTTGAAGTTTTCCTCTCCTCTCTTTCAAGATGTCTGTTTTTATTGCATTAATTAAATTTTATACCTCTAATAAAATCTTTAAACTTTGAAACTCTGCCACATTTGTGATAAACTGTTCAAGAACAATTCCTAAAACTAATTTGTGATTAAAGAATGCCAACTATTCCTCAACAGTAGGTTCTTTTGTTTACCGATGTTTGTATGCCAAAATCTATAAAATCTTTACCTACCTTCAGTTTTCTTTTTTAACAGAATTTTCTGCATGAATGGCTCGACCTTATCTATTGGCTGACTCACCAGTGTGTCAATTATAAAAGCTGACATGTTGTAAAACTATTCATTTACAGAACCCTTCCACTTTTTCTTTTTTTTTCTTTGTTATATCTATAAAAAGCAGGTTACAAATACTTAAAATTTCAATGTTAAGGATTTTGAATTTTTAAAACTTCCATCAATATCTTGGAATGTTACAGACAAGGAAATATTAATTAACCTCAATATTTTAGGTAGTTTATCAGATTCACCACCACCCCCACCAATATTGGTGACCGTGTGAAAGGATATAAAGATAACAAAGGCCAGATAGTAGTTTCTACAGTGAAGTAGTACTTGAGAGAAGTGATGTGATATGAATAACATTTTATGGTGAACCACATTTAAATAAAACTGTTTCAATACAATTTGAATTCATTTCACTACAGCTATTTTTTTCTTTTTTCTTGTCTATTTACAGTTGAATTCATTACAGATCTTTAGGCTTAAAAAATGTACAATCTATATTTATAATTCTCAAAATGTGATCGGATGTTGTTTATGTGTTTCCACAGTTTTCATTTGATTTTGTTTGATAGATAATTCTTCAGTGCCAGTTTTGAGTCCAAACTGGCTTGAAAAAAAATTACAATGTTGAAGGTGAAAAATCGAAAGAACTGATTTTTTTTTTTTTTTTACACTTTGTGCAAAAATCAAATACAAAATTTAATGTCTGTAAAAACAGCATATAATCAATTTAAAGAGTTGAAATTTAATGCAAAAGAATTATTAAAAAAAATTATTTTATAAATAAAAATTATTGTATATTATTATGGTGGTCCATGGAAGATTGAGAACTTGTTTGCTAATTTTTATACCTTTCAGTAATACACATTCAAATTGAGGTAAGCATATTCACATGCTTTTTTTTTGTATCTATGACTCTGTCTGTATACCACACATAAAGGAACAAAATATCAAGTTCAGGTGATAGTTGGTGTAACAGGAGCCAGTTGAATTTCGTTTGGTTTGTCTTATGGCATATCCAGCTCAATCAGTTATTTAATGCCAACAAGATTTTTATTGTTGGTAATATTTTTTCCAAAAATGTATTTGTTGGTAAAATCTTTCCCTTTTTTCAAAAAATGTATTGCTGCTAATAATTTTTTCTTCAAAACTTCATTTGTTGTAATAATTTTTTACAAAAATGTATTGCTGGTATTAAAACCTATTTTCACACTTTCATAGTGTTTTGACCCCAGTTTGGGAGTTAACTATTTGCTTATAGCTGGGACCCTAACAGATGCTACTACCCCGGGTCAGGGTGGACCTGGGAGCACCAGCAATTAAGAGGTGGTCCAATGCTCCTTGAAAGCTCCTGATCAGAGGCCTTGCTGTTGGATGTAGTTTACAGGACACTGATGTAGTTTGTCATACCCTAATTTGTCGGCACTAAATGACTCATAAAGGGCTGACGTACCATTAACAAATCAAACAAAACCGCCTTTGACTTGGTTGTAATAGACTTTTAGCAGCTATTATTTGGGCACTAGAAAGTTAGTCCCTCAGCATTTTGTAAATTGTAAGTATTGTAGTATGTGTCTCACCCACACATCATGTTACCTGATGGTCAAAAGTGGGAAAGAACCATGACAAAAACCTAAGGAGACAACAGTCTCTCTCGGACATTGAAGAGGAGGTGTCCACACACACACACTGGCTCACAATGTTTAGAGTTAAATAAATTGTAATTCTATATGTCAAAGTGACTCATTATGCCTTCTTGGGCTAACATTCTCAGCTGACATGAGGTGGAAAGACGATCAGATGCTTGAAAAGTTCACTGTTTTTGGGCAAGACAATTTTTTCTCTATCTTGCATATCTATGCCTACCATTTGTTCATGCGTAGAATATTACTGCCATATATGGTTTGGTGCTGGAGCTGCTTGATAAGATCCAAAGAACCAGCAATATTATTGGTCCTGATCTGGCAGCTTGGCTTCAGTCATTTTCCCACCATCATAAGGTTGACTCTGTGCCTATTTTAGAAATACTTTTATGGTAATATTTCAAATCAGCTCTTCGCTATGGTACCTAGATTGTATGGCTTTAAGTGCAATACTAGATTGGTGGTGAGATCTCCTCAATTTACAGTTGAGCCAGCTATATGTGGCCGTAACTTCTATGTTAACATTTTCTTTTCTCACACTTCACACTTGTGGAACTCCTATCTGGTTCTATGCTTTCCAGTTAACGTTAATCTGCAAAAATTAAAATGCAATGTTAACTGCTATCTACTGCCCTCCTGATTGCTTTTTTTTTTCTTACATTAAGGATAATGACTTTTAATATAACTTGTAAATGGATGAGTAATGTTGACATCTCTTCTAATGAAATAAACATTTGTCTTCTATTTGAAACTGTCATTCATGTCTTTGCAATATAGGAATGTTTTACAACTAAATATCAAATTGGCAAAAGCAATTGGAAGCATTTAACTGTTAATTTATAATCATTAAGTTGTGCACTATTTTCCTGTCCCTCTTGCCTTTTAACATGTCCTATGAGTGTCATTTTCTCAGCCCCATTTTCTCTTTCTGGCATTCTTTTTGTTTCTATTTTCTCTAAAATATTGTCATGGCTCCCATGTGCAATCCATGGTATTCTCAGCACCCTTCTGTAGAATCCCACATTTCTCTTGTCTCTAGTCTGTTCTTCATTCACTGCAATTGTAGGACCAATATTACATAACAGCTCAACACTATTTTTTTTTTTTTTTTTTTCCAAATAGATTCTCCTGTTACTTAATACTTTGCTTATCTTTTGGAAGACATCTTTCATGATCCCAATGTGCTTTCACATTTTTCATCCTGTTAAAACACTACCAAGATATTTAAACATTCATACTTGCTTGATTTTGGCATCTCCAATTTGTAATTTGCATGTTGGGCTCTTCCTTTTACTGGCAACCATACATTTTGTTTTACAATTATTTCAGATTTTATTTGCAGTTTCATAGCACAATGATTTTTAAATTTATTCAATTTGATGGTAAAATTATTCATGGGCACAAGACATTTTAAAATAATCATTAGAATGAAAAAATATCAGCCCAATAGATTCAAGTGTTGGCTCATGAATTTAGAGACATAGTAATTATTATGATTTCAATTCCTGTGCCACATAGTATAGACTTAGACCGAGTAGAAGCAATAACTGAGCAGTACTAAATAAGAGCAACAGATGACTATAGAACAATTTACCCCCATAGATTAAATAAAAGGTTCAGTTTGAAATCTCTTGAAAGTTACCTGGATCCCGAGACACCCTCTTACAAAACTGAAGGTTACAATGATCAAAATGTTGTCATGAAGATAACGACAAAGATGTGGGGATTAGTCCACATGGTAATGATCTAGAAGGATAATGTCTCATCCCAGAAATTCAGACAGAAAACAGAAAAGATTATTTCTTGTAAAGGAAGAACCTTTTAATACTCTTATTTTTAATTGCTCAGTCACTAAAATAATCAATATTAATATAGACATTTTTGTTAATTTCTTCAACTGCATCTTCCTAATTTAGCTTGTGACATGTAGCCATTTCAGCCACATGAAGAGTTTCATTGAACCACACTTAATAAACGGGAAGAAATTTAACTTCTGTTTTATCCATTGTGTTCATTTTATACTAATGTATCTTGTGGAAGGCATGAATCCATCCCCCCCCACACCAGTTATAGCAGGGTAGACTGAATTCCCTAACTTTGGGTGGCAACCAGTCTAAAAGGACTACTCTGAATTCAAAACCATGGAGGGAGCAACAGGAAATCATTTTGCTATCTTTCCTAAAAATGGCAGAAAGTCATATAGATCATAAATTAAAGGATACTGAGAAAACCTACCATTTTAAAAAAAAAGAAATATAAAAATAAGAGAAAAAGTATTAAATAACCCTAAAGTTCATCTGTTCTCAAATTATTTTTTTTACAGCCATAATGTAGATTCTCTGTGCCCTTTCTATAAATACCTTCATGTTAATTGTTTCTGATAAACTTTCCTCTTTGGTACCTAGACTCTATGAATTTAAGGGCAGTACTAGATTGCTGGCAAGATCTCATCATTTTACTATTGAAATGGCTAGATGTAACCGAAAGTTCTATGCTAACAGTTTCTTTTCTCACACTTTTCGCTGGGGGGGAGGGGACTCTCTTCCGGCTTCCTGTTTCCCAGTCAGTTTTGATCTTCAAAAATTTAAATGTAATGTCAATCATTATCTTCTGTCTTCATAATTCTTGTTCTTTTATTTTTCTCACTCAGTTTTTTTTCCTTATATTCTCTAACACTCGGTAACCTTTTCTGTCTTAGTGGTGTTAGTGACTTGCTTAGGGGTGAAATGATTAAAAAAGATACTTTTAAATAGGAAATAAAATATTCCTATATGGATTCCCTAGCAAATTTGGCTCGTTAAATTTGAAATTTTTTTTTTTTTTTTAATGTCTTACCTTGATTATATGTCCATGTTATAGTTTTTTTACTTGAGAAGCAAAAATATTTCTTTATTTAGAATTGAACAAAAACCTCCTTGTAGTGGTAACTGATATTGCAAGTTATTTAATACTAAGTCCTCTGGTCATGTAATTGATTTTGTTATTGAGAATGAAATGCATATATACAAACTATTAGGTGGGTACTGCGATGTGGTATAATGGTTAGCAAAATTGTCTCGCTAGATTAATTTTGACTGAATAGTAAGTTTGATCCACAGTAGGTGCTTTATACCTTTAACCTTGTGCCACATCTACGCTATGCTTAGTACATCACTATACAATCTATTGGGTTCAATGTTTCCGTATCTTTATAGAATTATTTTATACTGTTGGGATAAGTCTTGCTACCACAAGATTTTATCTTGTCCATAATAAACACTACAAACATCTGTATTAATCCCTTCAGGCTATAGCTTTTCATAACTTTCCATCCTCTATAGCTTTGTCTTTTTGCTATTATTCTCATTCTCTGTTCTATCATCCATTTACACAAGCTTGTTAGATAGGTTACTCACTGTTTCCCTCTGCTCCTCTTGCTGTCAGTATATCCCGTGAGTGTCAAATTCTCCAGACCCCCACTTTCCTCATTATGTGCCTTAGACATTTCAATTGTCCTTTTCTGATTGTAATTATAAGCATTCATTTTGTTTTCATTTTCCTTAAAACTTCCTTGATACTTCCAATGGTATTCTTGAAATCCGTCCCTAGAATATCTTTGTTGCCTGTTCTCACAAGAGCTGCTATCATCCTGTTATCCAGAGATAACCAGCTCTGTTGGCAGTTTGGGTGATAATTGGAGTAACAAGACCTGGTTAAAGGGGTAAGAGGTGATATTAAGAAATTTTCCTGTGTCTAGCTAGTCTGTTTCCTGCTGCATGAAAACTGTCTTCATAAGAAAAAAAATGGACTAAAAAAAATTTGAAAAACACTTCAACAAACTCCCCCACCCCATATGAAATGACTGTTGTTCACAGGATTTTACTCTAAAATTGTCTTCATAAGAAAAAAATAGATTAAAAAAAAATTTTGAAAAACACTTCAACAAACTCCTTCCCCCATGTGAAGTGAGTTGTTCACAGGGTTTTCCTCTCCCTCCCTAACCAACCATGTTAGTATTTAAGCAATTTCTTTTTTCCTCCTCGGTTCTTGTTGTCTGACAATTGTGTTGTGAGAAAATCTGAGTAAGGTCCTTGTCATTGGATGATCATGCTATGAGAACCTTGGAATAATGATTTAGACCTAGTCTCTTTATGTCATTTTGTATTACTGTTCTGTTCTCTTTTGCTCTATTTGCTAAAGCCATTGAGCACTTTGTGTCATTATCTTTTCTATTTATTTCCTTTCCCTTCTTTTGCCTTTTTTGTACATATATCCTTGGTTTCATTTTTTACTTTTGTCATTTCAAGGTTTTTTTTTTCATTTGGCAGGCTTTGTGTTGGTAGAGTTGTATTCAGAAGCTTTACCAATAGTTTAGTTTGTTTTATAAACATGAATACAATAAAAAAAAAATTGACACTGAATAACTCAACAAGGATTGATGTAAAATGTACCAACCCAACCCAGAGATAATTTGGGTCATCTGGCATAGCTGATTAATGGGTCTCCATTGAAATACAAATACCTGACCATTGTAGAACACTTGTATTACTAAACTACATAATCTGTTGTGTGTGTACAACTGCTTCTATATAAACTTAAATATTCATCTGTGTTTGACACTTCTCTTTTGCCAACATAAATGAATGATTACCATGTAATGCATAGATGTGAATTTTCCTGGCACTTGTCTCTCTGCTGTCTTGTTGAATGTACTCAATTAGTAAATTATTCATGTTAACTGACAATTTACTGATACATTGTTTTGACTTTCTACACTTGTGCTTCATACCTATTTCCAGCTGACCACTTTGGTATTGTCTCCCCCTGCCTCCTCAGTTGTTTGAGTTGTGAACAGCTGGTTGACAGTGCCACACTTGGCCTACTTGATGCTTATTAGGCAATTGCAAAATGAAGCCAGAACAAACTCTGGCACTTACCTTGACCAAAAATACAAACACTTATTACTTATTTGTCGGGGAAAGAGGTGGTGGATAAAAAGAAAATGAGAATGAAAGTAGTTTCTGTCTGTCTAAAAAGATTGAGAAATTTTCTAAAATAATTTCTCTTTCTACAACCTTGATTCTAAATGTAGAATAAAGAGTTGGATCTGGTGAATGGTAATATTAACTATTTCCTTACAAAGAAATAATTGACATTCATTAAATGAACAGCTACTGGTTACTATCAATTGAAATTTATGAAATCTTTCTTGAAAATAGGTTTCTCAAATCCACTGTTATCACTCTTTCCAGTATCAATGGGAGCTTTCTTCCTAACCTTCTGTTTCAGTTAGTGTGGAAAGTCAACAACTTGATTAAGTCATTATTTCTTCAAGTTAAATATGCTATCCATTTTAGTTGTTGCTGTTGTTGAACATCCTCAATTGGTTTCTGTTATTTTGTAGTTCTTTATAATTTTGTAGTGCCAGTCCATGAAGTCCAAAGAGTGATCTTCACTAAGGCCTACACGTTTCATTCAATTGAAGCCATTTTTAATCATTGATCTGAGAAAGCAATTGTATACAGCTGACAGTTTAGATATTTCTGAATGGGTTTTTCAGATTAGAATGAAAAATAAATATGACATGTTCCTGAATATTAAAATTTTCTTCACTGTTTTTATTTCCAATATCTACAAATTGACTGTCATGGCCATTAAACATCTTGTCCATCAAATAATTTTAAAAACATAAATGAAAGTACTATATAGAATGTTATCATCCATGGATTGCCAACCAGTTGCTCCAGCCAATAAATTTTTTGTTCAAAACTTATATTAAAACTACTTTACAAAATATATTTCAAAAGACATCAAATATAAACCAAAAAGACATAAGTCTTTAATAATATTTATCATCAGTTCCCTGACTGGGTGTGGTCATAGGGTCATTGCACAGCTAAGCACCTGACAAGTTCCCTCTACATATCTGAGTTGAAAGCTGGAAAGGTATTCATTCATGCATAACACATCTTGGACAAATATGTTTTCTCATTGGCACATTCATTTTTAAATTTGAAGTCTTGCAGTTGTTAAATGCTTTAAAGATTATTTTTCATCTTGAAAGATGGTAATGATGAGATCAGCCATTCCCTGATAAAGAAACATTCAGTATTTATTGATTGAGCCGTTAGTGTTACTGTTGATTGGAATTTATAATATCTTTCTCTTAAAAGTGTTTTCCAGGAAAATCGGTTTATAAAGTTCACTGTTATCACTCTTACCAGTATTGTTTGGGGCTTTCTTCCTAACCTTTTGTTTAAAATTGCCTGGAACACCAGCATGTTGATTATGTCATTATTTTCTCTTGGAATTACATGAGTTATCCATTTTAGTTGTTGCTGCTGTTGGAAGTCCTCAAGTGATGTAGTTTCTATTATTTGAAGCAGTTCTTTGTGATTTGGTAGTCCATGAGGTTCAAAGGACATTCCTTGCTAAGTCCTACAATCTTCATTCATTCAAAGCCATTTTTAACCATTGATCTGAGAAATCAGTTGTATACAGTTTAGGTATTTCTGAAGGAGTTTTCACCATGCATAACATTCACATGAAAGTCTTGAACTGACGAGGCTTTTTAGAAACATGACTAACGTTTTTACCTTAATGTTTTGGTTTTGTAACAATTAAGTCTGGGCAGAACTGGCTCTGATGCCATCTATTCTTTGTTCAATTTCCTTATCTCCTATACTAACTTTGTTATACACACTCAGGTATTTGAAGTGTTTCCAATTTTTTAAGGCAAAGAGGCAACTATATGGCCATTTATAGCAAGAAACCTTTTGGTTGATTTTATTTAGCAGCATATTCATTTCTATGGACTATTTAATGCTGAAATCTAAATATTTTGAATGCAATTATATGCCTTCAACTACAGATAAAATGTATTATTGGTAACTTTACTATAAATAGGTATTGTCAGTAATTTTACTACAAATAGGTATTCTTGGTAATTTTTTTATATAAAAATATATTGCTGGTATTTTTATTGTAAAGATGTATTTTTATACTTTCATAGTGTTTTGTTTGGGGGTTCACTATTTACCCATAGGTGGGGTCCTAATAGGTTCTATCACCCTAGGTCAGGGTGGCCTGGGAACAACAGAATTTAAGAGGTGATTACATGCTCCTCAAAACCTCCTAATCAAAGGTATTTCTGCCAGGTGTAGTTTGTCATACCCACCAGGACTAAACAAGAAGTGCTAAACTACAGATAAAATAAGGCTGCAAGAGGATTATATGAAGAGAGAAGTTTACGGTTGATCAACAAGCCCATGGGGATTCTGGAACATCCAAAGATGCAACAATTGAGGAAGAATATCCTGAATACAAAATAGCATGGACAATATCAAGATTTCCAAATGGGGGGGCTCAAAAATCTCAGAAAAGCAGGAAAGAAAGAAATCAATGTATAGAAGAAGCACAAGATCTACAAGGCTATAAAAATTGCCCCTACATTTCTGGCAGATGTAGTGATATATTTGCATTTCCTGATTTGCATATCTGGAGAAAGAATATAAAAAAGTAGAGTATTAGACTTGTTAATATCACTGATACAGTTAACATATCACAACATTAAAATCAACATCAAAAGCTTCACTGGGGATCACCAGTAAACTTGCATATGAAAATTAACCTCTGAAGTTGTTTGGCCATGGTTAAGTATAATTGGTAAAATGCTCAAGAATCAGAATTGACAAAGTTCTCAATAATAAGAAAAGGAAGAAAAAGAACAAGGTGAAATAATACTAAGCAAACAATATATATGCAAGTCAAAACTAGGCAAAGCAACAGTAATAAATCAAAGTTCACAAAGTAAGAATTGTGTTCACACACAAAAGGGATACAGTCAAGTGACTGTAGTGTTCTGACTTTGAAGACAAGAAAGAACAAAAATATGGTGAATGAGGTCAAGAAGTGGTCCATTTTTATTGATTAGGAAGAAATACCAGCCTTCATCTGTTGGATCTTTCTATAAATTTGGTAAGGGAATGTTTTTAGCAATCCTTCCATAGCAATTGACACCAACAGTTTCCAAATGTGCTGTTTAACCAATGGATTATGTGATTTACTATAATAAGCAAACATAAAGCCACACTTCAACTGAAGAAATAGAAACTGAAAAACTACACAAAGTGGGAGAGAAATTAATAGTATTTAATAGGATAATGGACTGTTTCTTCAAGCTGTTACATAATGACAATGGCCTAATTTTTAATTTTTATCTTAATATTATGGGCATTATGGTGCACATATGGTGTTTGTTATATGCATAAACTATGGCAAATGTACTCTAAATGTTTGTCATATGTTACCAAATTGTGAAAAATCTTGCCAATGCCAAATTAGACTGCTTATAAAATGAAATCAATTAATTGCTTCATAAATTATATTTCTTGACACGAGAAGTATTTAGTAGAAAAATGGTCTAATCCTGAATTATAAATTTATTTTTTTGTTTCTAATGTGATAAAAAGCTCCATTAAATCAATACTTAAGATAAAACATTGTTCATTTTTTATTTTTATTTACTGCCAATAGAAAATGAACCCTTGAAGATTTATATGGCTTGTTAGTTCAAGGGCAAATAACTTATCCAAAACTGTCATTAGAGTGAACTTAATCCTTCAAAACTAAGCTTATTTGTTAATTTTTTTAGGTATTAATCAATAATGCTGACCTGTTTGCAGCTAAAATTATCATGATGTTAGCAGTGAATAAAACTGACACATTTATTTTCCTTTTAAATAATTTCAGTGTTACAAAACTGAAATGGTAGACTGGATAACAAACTAAGCAGACATTTTGGCAAATATAAGTATATTTAGCCATATTGAATGTGAAGACTTGCATATTTACACTATTTATATTTGAACTATTTTGCATAAGTAGGTATTTTTCCCTTCTTTCTTCCCATCTTTTTTCTTAGCTTCTCATTTTTTCTTTCTCTTTTTTCTTTCTCTTTTTTCTTTCTCTCTTTTCTCTCTCTCTTTTCTTTTTTTTTCTCTCTCTTTTCTTTTTCTCTCTTTTCTTTTTCTCTCTTTTTTTTCTCTCTCTTTTTTCTTTTCTCTCTTTTTTTTTTCTCTTTTTTTTTCTTTTTCTCTTCTTTTTTTTTTTCTTTTTTTTTTTCTTTTTTTTCTTTTCTTCTTTTTTTTCTTTTTTTTTTTTTTCTTTCTCTTCTTTTTTTTCTTTCTCTTCTTTTTTTTTTTCTTTTTTCTTTTCTCTTTTTTTCTCTTCTTTTTTTCTTTCTCTTCTTTTTTTTCTTTTTTTCTTTTTTTTTTTCTTTTTCTTTTTTTCTTTTTCTTTTTTTCTTTTTCTTTTTTTCTTTTTTCTTTCTCTTCTTTTTTCTTTCTTTTTCTTTCTTTCTCTTTTGTACAACGGCCAAAACTTTGTAATAAATATGGCGACAAAGATGAAGACAATAGTCCAAATAATGTAAATAATATCACAGTTTTTGTTATTTCCTTTTAGTAACTCATCTCTCCAAGTTTTTATTTACCTTTGTGGCCAGGTATTGAACTCACAACTCTTTGGGTAAAGTCACTGGATTACTTCAACCATTTATCCACTGAGCTATGTAGATAACTGTCATGAATATAACAAAGATAAGTTCATCAGTCTGAACAGTGTAAATAGTTACAATACTTCATCTCAAAAATATAGACAAATGAAGCATTTTTTGTTGTATTTTTCTCTAATACTTTCTGTATAGCAACCAAAACCTTGCTGAACTTGGAAAAAAATCAGAAAAATTGCAGCAGTATTGTATGTCAAGTAGTAAAAATTGCTTGGCATTTGTTTAATGATTAATTAATGAATGATTAATGCGTTTAATGATTACTTGATGGTTGTTGATATTTTTTTATTTTATTTCAAATTTTGATTGTTTTGTTTTTGTCCTTTCCTCAGTGGTTTCTGCCTTTTTTAATTTTTTTCTTTTTTTTCTTTTTTTTTCTTTTTTTTCTTTTCTTTTTTTTCTTTTTTTTTTTTTTTTCTTTTCTTTTTCTTCTTTTTCTTCTTCTTTTTTTTTTTTTCTTTTTCTTTTTTTCTTTCTTTTTTTTTTTTTTTTTTTTCTTTTTCTTTTTTTCTCTCTTTCTTTTTTCTCTCTTTCTTTTTTCTCTCTTTTTTTTTTTTCTTTTTTCTTTCTTTTTTTTCTCTTTCTTTTTTTTTTTCTTTCTCTTTCTTTTTCTCTCTTTCTTTTTTTCTCTTTTTTCTCTCTTTTTTCTCTTTTTCTCTCTCTTTTTTTTTTCTCTTTCTTTTTTTTCTCTTTTCTTTTTTTTCTTTTTTTTTTTTTTTTCTCTTTCTTTTTTCTCTTTTTTTTTTTCTCTTTTTTTCTCTCTTTCTTTTTTCTCTTTTTTTTTTTTTTTTTTTTTTTTTTTTTTTAATTTTTCTTTTTTTTTCTTTTTTTTAATTTTTCTTTTTTTCTTTTTCAAATTATTTACTCAAAGTCCAATATTTTTGATCTAACTCAGATATAATCTGAAGAATTTTTCTTTTTAAACCAAGGTAGTGAATTCAGGCAAATATAAACTGATTCATTTCAGTCAGGAAAGAAAAATTAATTCTTAACTCACCTGCCTTCTATTTACCCGGAGGCAATGTAATCATTGGCGTTCAAATACAGTTTCTTTCTTTCTTCCCATCAGAAATGAATTGAGTTTTTTGGAAGACATTCTGCTTCCTACTCTTTACAAAATACAAACATTCTGGCCAGCATATTTTGCAACTGATAGGCAGTGTGCCATCTTTTGTCAGCTTCCCAAAATGTACAACCTTCTCTTCTGCTAGTGTTGGTTCTGGTAACTTACAGTAGTTCTGGCAGTCTCTGAAAATACCACTTACCAGGAATCTTGCCCAGAATTCAACTGTGATTACACTACATTAATTAATATTTTCTATTGCAATATGTTAGCCTTTGTGTATATTAGAAAGAAAGGTGAAAGTATCAATGTATTTTTCATTAGGCTAAAAGATAATATATAACCTCTGTCCTATAATAGTTGTTCCATTTAGTGTATGAAATGTGCATGCAAATATACCATTATGGGACAAAGGTAATATGCTTTTGAAAACATGATTTTAATTATTACTATCTCTGTCCTATAATAGCTGTTACATTTAATGTATGCAAATATGCCAACTATTATGGGACAGGTTTACTATGCATTTGAAAAACTTATTTTTACATCTGTCCCATAATAGTTGTTCCATTTAGTGTATGAAATGTGCATGCAAATGTCCCATCTATTATGGAACAAAACATGCTCTTGAAAAACATTGTATTTATTATAATTAATTCTGTCCCATAATAAGGGTTACATTTAGTGCATCATTTCCTAACCCTAGTGATATCATCCACTAGTGGATGATTTCAACTGTTAGGTGGGCAATTACCAACTGAACAGAAAATGGTGGGTGATTAGAAATTTGGGAGGGAAATATAGAATTTTGAGTATTAATAAAAAAATATTTCAACATATGCTACATGAAAAAAAAAAAAATCAATGAAGATCTGCAAAAGAACATGTATAAAATAACAAGAGGCTAAATGGCGATAACTGGGTTATATTCCTAGATAAGATATAAATAATCCCTGCCAATAAAGAATATTTCGGTATTTTCTATAGTTTTGAAAGTGGTCATTAACATTCAAATATTTCTTCAGATGAAATAACATCCCCCCCCTCCTTTGATATAAATTGGATTGGGAAAACCAAGAACAAAAAAAAATGTCCAGTGAATTTTTATTAATTGCTGGTAGTGTATATTCAGTGAAATGTTGGGCAGTGTACTGTGGGACAGGAGAATATTGAAGAAAAGAATACTGAATTGTTATGTGACATCTGTCCTTCTTTATGGCAGTAAATGTTGGATGATGAAGAAGAGATTCGAGGCGACAGAGAGATGGTTCTACAGAAGGATGCTTAAGGATATCATGGACTGAGCGTGAGAGCAATGATGAGATCTTAGAGAGCTTTCACATAAGGAGGAGGTTTATACTTAACATCAGGAAGAGGCAGCTGAAGTTTCTGGGACACATAATGTAGAAGGAGGGCCTGGAGAATCTGATACTCATGGGTCGAATAGAGGGAAAAAGAGACAAGGGGAAACAACACGTGACATACCTGGCAGGCTTAAGCAAGTAGGTGACAGAATGTGGTCTGGGTGGGAGAAAGCAGAGGGAAGAAACTTGTTGAGAGCTGCAAGGGATAGAAGAGGTGGAGAGCCATGATTGCCTACATTCTGAAAGGACATGGCACATAAAAAGAAAAGAAGTTTATATTCTTTTTAATTTAATAATTATGAACAAGGATCAGTTTAATTTTTTGTCGACACTTGCAAGTTAAATCTAACCCTGAAACTAACCTTGACCATAAAATTAAATTTATATACTTTCAAATGGTCAAGTTTACTTAACTCCAGGTTACTTATCTTCGGTGATTATACAAGAATCAGTCTTTTAAGGTGATATGGCCATAAGCCTGTGGATGAGGTAATGCATAATGGGTTGGAATGAGAAAGTTCATTATGATCACTTATGTGCAAATACTCTTGGAAAATGCATGAATCCATCTTTTCTCCTCCAGCTCTGGGTTATATATAGTCTGACTAGTACCTGAAAGATTTTTATCTCCCAAAAAATATGTTAATGCAGTATTCACTCACATAAAAAAAAAAAAAAAAAAATTATTCTTACAATCCAAAATATGCTTCAGATCTAAATAACTCACAAAAGATTGATAAGCCATAAAAAAGCTATCGATCAATCAATGGAATACTGCTAGCTTTGTTTTGTAATTTTATGACATGAAAAACATCATTCATCAAATTCCTCTATACAATAGTTTAAAGAAAGTAAAACAGGCTGAAATCCATTGAGTAATTATTTTAATAACTGATTTTGCACAACAAATCACAATAGAAAGTAACAAATGTTAAATTGTGTAATAAGTAGAATTGAAATGGTTGCCTGATTATCTGCAATGCCCTCACATCCAAGTTGCTAGGAGGTTCTTTTTTTTTCTTTTTTTCTGCTCTCCATTCCTATTTACTGCTTGAGAAAGCTGTAAGCTCTAATTCTTCCTTACATATTAATTTACAATTTAAAGAATGTTTTTTTTCTTCTACTTGAACCTAACTGATGCTTTCTGGGTCTTACATTTATGGATGGTTGCACAAGGAAGTTTTCGTTTCTTGAACTGGTGTTAGATTTTCTTTTGTTTCCATTCTGAATCATGTCTTTTTATTTATTTTTTTATTACTTTTTCCACAAAAGTTGAAAGCTTTCTTTGCATTTATACTAGATTATTATAAATTTAGGAAATCTTGGGTTACAGAAAAGATCTCTGCATTTTTGTCATTAGGAGCTTTTAGCTTTTTAGTTTTAACTAATTTAATTAAAAAAAAAAAATATATATATATATATATATATATATATATATATATATATATATATATAGTGCTAATTTGACTTGTTATCTCAAGGGAAAAAAAAAATATCTACACCATACAAATTTTATTTTGAAATAATATCTATGTAGTAAAACATATTATAGTGTGTGTGTGTGTGTATATATATATATATATATATATATATATATATATATATATATATATATATATATATATACTTTTCATAAATGTTGTCTTCATTCAGTATGCAGTTATACATGGCAGGACAAAATCTCTGATCCTGATCTTTTTATCAAATGTGGCGTCAATGGTATCAAATTCTTTCTAATGCATTCACAGCTCAGATGGGCTGGTCATGTCATCAGAATAAGTGATGATAGGATGCCGAAAATCCTCATGTATAGCCAACTTTTCATGGTAAGTGCAATGTAGGTCATCCTTGGTTACACTTCAAGGACAAACTTAAATACGATTTAATTGCTGCAAACATCCCTATAGAGGAGTTTGAACTTGCTATTGAAAACCAAACAAACTGAAGAAATACCTGCTACTGAGGTATAACTAACTTTGAAAAGAATCATCTCAACCATTTGAGAGAATTAACACTAAATCTCTGGTTAATACATCAACCCATATGACGGTCAACCCTTCAGTATGCCTTTCGTGTGGATTTGCTTGCAAATCCTGTACGGGATTGTTGTCTCATACGAAACAAACATAAAAACTGAACTGAAAGACACTCATGTGTCAAAAAAGATGGGAGTCCCTAATCCATACATACATACACATATATATATATATATATATATATATATATATATGTGTGTTGTAATTGACATCTTTGATAATGGCTTATGTAAGCCAAAAGCTTAGATTGTATTAAAAAATATCGATCAATATTGTGAATTTCTTTCTTCGTTCAATGATATTAAACTTATTAGACGTTATGAAAAGAATTAACATAAAACAAATAGACAACACTTGTCTATATTATTTAATGAAACGTGAATGAAATATATATATATATATATATATATATATATATATACATACAGTGGGGGGGAAATAAATATTTGTACACATGAAAAATTGTATTTTTATAAATGTAAAAGCCTTAACTAAAACAAATTTTGATATATTTTATGTGTAATAATACATTTTATTAAAAAATAATAATAAACTTAATTTATTTCCCCCCACTATATATATATATATATATATATATATATATATATATATATGCACACATTGGAACCTCAGTTCACGAATTTAATTCATTTCTGAAGGCCGTTCATAACCTGAAACGTTTGTAAACAAAAACTATTTTTTCAATAGGAATCAATGTCGAGAAAAGTCACAGTACATAAAATTGGAAAAAGAAAAGCACGGCACAACACCTGAATATATACAACATGGTGGTCGACATAGGAATTATTCATTTTAGGTTAACTCTGGTTGGCAATGTTGTTTGAGAACCAAAATTTTGTTCAATAACTGAGGCATTTTCATCTCAAATTTTGTTTGAAAACCTGTTTGTTAGACATGTGAGAGGTTAGAGAACCAAGGTTGCACTAAAATATATATATATATATATATATATATATATATATATATATATATATATATATATATATATATAAGGAAAATGTAATTAAACATTTTTTCTTTTATTTATATTCTAGTGATAAACATCATGTGCATTGGTTAAATGTCTACACCATACAAATTTTAACTTGTAATGATAGCTACATAGTAAAACATGCTGCTACTTTGTCTTATCTTTTCCTTGTAGATAACAAGCCAAAGCAGTACCAATATTATTTCATTCACAATTCTTTTATTAAATTTTAGAATCAATAACACCATCTATATAAAAAAAAATTGTTGCTTAAAAAGCAAAAAAGCTGATTTGTGTCATTGATAGAGAAAATGATTTAACATGTCAAGAATGTTTTTTGACTTTTTGTGCTGCTCCACAGTTGTATAGGTTTTTGAAGTTGCTAGTGAACAAATAAAGACATTACCTCATATGTAAGAATAATCAACATATGATGCAGGCAATGATCTGGCTTGCATATAATTTAAGGAAAAATAAAATTCTTCCATAGGTTCTTCTCTCTGTTTTATGAAACAAATTATGATGAGGAATAGACAACAGATACTTCACAGCATGGAACACAAGTGAAGTGAGCAGCTGATCTTCATCCAAAGGTGATCATGGTTATGTGCATTTTGATTGGAAGGCTGTCTTCGACCATGATCTATCACAGAACCAAACAATTACTTTTTATTATGTTGAAACATGAATAGATGACCATGGCTCTAAGTTGATTTTCACTGGCTACTGGTCCACTCCCCTTCATAACATGTTTCTAATCCTGTCTGAACTGAAACTGGGAAAAGCCCACTGAACAAAAAAAACAAAAAAAAAAAAAAGATATAGCTACAAGAAAAAACTTGAATCCTGTTCTCAATGTACTGTGCTCGGCTAACTTGGACATTTGTGCCTGCAAAAAAAATGTGTGTCAAAATGATGTTTTTTTTTCTATTGACACCATTATTATTTTAATTACGTTCACTTCGCAGCAATGTTTATTGTTTTAAATAATGATGATTAGAATTTTAATGAAACCGAAAATATGATGAAAGTGAATTTTATATATATATGTATGTGTGTGTATTTTGTTCTTGGGGATTTACAATAAAAAAATTAAACACTATTAGATTATTTATTTCCAAGAATAATCTTATATTTACAACATTGTAAAAACTAATACAATTAAAGCTAATGCAATATTTATTATTTACCAATTTATTAAAAGATAAATATGAAAACAATTTTTTATTCATAAATTTATAAACATTTACTATATTCTTAAAATATGTGAACCAATTATAAGGAAATCTTTATTTCCCATTTTATAAAATTTGAATCAATTGGTAATTAACTGATGGTTCCAAAAAGCCAATATAATAGTGTAAATAAACAATTCAATGCACAAATGTTTACTATTTTTGTTTTCAATTCTCAAAAACAAAGAAAATATACAAATTCACTTTCATATGTTTAGGTCTTATTACAATTTTTAAAACAATGTATATTGCGGAGGAGTGAAGGTAGTTATAATGATAGTGGTGTCAATGGAAAAACTATACTTTTTTTTTTTTTTTTTCAGGCCCAAATTTGCCCTAGTTTCTTTATTAATGGATTAACTTGGTACGGTTTAGTGGGAAGGAGGGTAGATAAGAAATATTTTTGGCATATTTGCTGTTACTTATTTCTTTCAAGACAAATGGACCAGATCTTTCCTTCAGCTAACAAGAGTTCCATCTGCTCCACTAATTGCTTCTCTCTACATTTCTATGGATGTCTCAGTGACACCTTTGACTGCCAACACTTTCCTACTACCCCTCTTCCCACTTTTGTATCCTAATGGATGGTTTATCATCTATCCCTGCTAGAATTCAGCCTGATTATATCAGCACATGGCCAGAATTCCCTACCTTCTAGCTGAGTGGTACATGATCATGAAATTTTTATTTATTTCCTTTTTTCCTTACATATGGAAAGCAGGTGAATACTTTGAAGTTCTAACACACAGATTTTACAGTTGGCTGTCATAATATACCAGTCACTTTATGCTCAGAAAATCATTTACAGCTGACTTAACTACGTGTATCCTGAACCAATTGAGTATGGAACCATTGTGCCACAAAGCATATCAAGAAAATAGTTCACAGAAAACAGTATATTTCATCAGGAAAAATGTTAGAATGTACATTTCTGTGATAATTGGTCAAAAATTTTCCCAGCTTAGTGGGGAAGTTAAAACTCCAATCAAGGTGCCTTACCAAAACCTCTGGAATTAGTATTTATTATTTTGGAATTTTCTTGAAAGACTGCAAAATATGTTTAATCTTTCTTTGCCAAGGAAAGAAATACTGTGGGGGAATGGTTACCCAAAAGATGGCAGAAGTTAGACAAAACTGTGTTGCTTGATAAAGTCCATTTCAAAAATAAGAAATATCTTTTACTTAGTAAACCAATCAAATTTTGGAAACCTCAGTGTATGAATTCTTTAATGACAGTTGAAATGAAAAGTTTGACTGCACAAAACTTAGTTTGTAACCTTGTTTTACTATCAATGACAAAAGGTAAGTTGTAAATTTTTTTTTTTTTTTGCCAAGAGGAGTATGTGGTTTCCTTTTAGAATGTTGCTGTTGTAATGACTTTAGACAGCCTTCATAAATTGTCTTGTGTATAATGACAGTGCATGAATTTATTATGTCACTGACAATCCAAAAGAGATATATACTTGCCATGTTCCAAAAATGTCATATGATGATTACTTAAGCATTCCACACATGCATCCTTAAATACACATGTGTATGCACACACTCACACACAGGGGGAGTCAAAAGTAGTGTACAATTTCTGTTTTCACAGTTGTGATTTGATTGTTTTCCATTTATATTTGTGTAAAAAAAATTGTACAGTCGCTTTCTCACAGACACGCCATCGCCTCTCTCTGTCTTTTTACAAATACTTTCATGGCAATTGCTCTGAGGAGCTGCATTCGCTGGTTCCCAGACTTCATGAATTCAAGCACCCTATGAGGCTGGCATCCCGCTCTCACCCTTTCACTGTTGAAACTATTAAATGTAGCTGTCTCTTCTACTCCAATAGCTTCATATCTCGCACCTCTCGCCTGTGGAACTCCCTTCACTATTCCTGTTTCCCTGAGAGCTAAATCTCCAACTATTCAAATGTAATGTCAATCGACATCTCCCGTTGCCTTGATCTATTCACTATCCTTCTCCTCATCCTTTCCTCTATCATTCCTATCTGATCTTGCTCCAAATCTTCTGTAACCCCTTGCGTCCTAGTGGCTTCCTGCCTTGCTTGGGGTGAAACGCTTAAAAAAAAAAACAAAAAAAAACCATTGATTGATTGGAAGGTAATTCAGGTTTCATTCTAGTACAGAATCAATAACTTTCCAAAATCTTAGTAATAATTAGCAAAACAAGAAAATTAATAATCTGCAAGACAAATATTAACATGACTTCCCAGAATCTGGGAACTATTTTTGACTGTGTGTGTGTGTATATATATATATATATATATATATATATATATATCATGGTAAGCGTAATGTAGGCTGTCCTTGGTTACACTTCAAAGATAAACTTAAATACAATTTAATTGCTGCAAACATCCCTATAGAGGAGTTTGAACTTGCTGTTGAAAACCAAACAAACTGAAGAAATACCTGCTACCGAGGTATAACTAACTTTAAAAAAATTCTCTCAACCATCTGAGAGAATTAAGAATTTAACACTAAATCTCTGGCTAATACATCAACCCATATGACAGTCAACCCTTCAGTATGCCCTTTGTGTGGATTTGTTTGCAAATTCTGTGCAGGATTGTTGTCCCATACAAAGCATAAAGACTGAACTGGAAGACACTCATACATTGAAAATGATGAGAATCCATTTAACCCATAGCTAAGTAGGGGAACAGACGGGTTCATGCCCCTTTTCCAAGGGAATTAGTGTGAAAGTGAATGGAACAGCTTAAATCTGAATTTGAACTCAACTTGCATATTCTACTTTCAGTGCTGCTAACCTTTAATTTGATGCTTCATATTAGGCAAATAATACATTGTTGCATGATTACCAAATGATTAATAGCAAAGAAAATGGAATTGGTAAATATTTCTAATTTCAGCAGAGAATGTTGGTGTCCACTTTGTTTTAATGCGCAGATAGTGTAATGGTTAACAGCTCAGAAAGGAAACTTGTTGAGGTCAAATTTCAGCCAAGTTCACTGTGTTCACTTTCATACAAATATATTTGAGAAATCTATGAATCCATCCCTCCAGTTATGGGTTAAACAGCAGTGCAGATTGGGCACTCTAACCTTAGTTGGTAACCAATCTAGTGATGGTAACTCAATAATAACATTCATTCTCCAGAAGCCTAGGTTCCTTATGGAATGTGTCAGTTAAAAAGAAAAAATAAATAAATAATTAAACACACAATGACTGAAATTCTTAAGTTGCACCATCTGTGTATATAGTAGGGTAGACTGGATACTCTAGTCTTGACTGGGAAACAGGCAACTCCAGTTCCCAGACCACAGATGCAATCTCTAATGTAGGCTAGTTGCACTCGTCAGAAGATATTTCTTACTGCTGGTAGCATGTATTTACATTATTTACACTGACTGTTATCTTCATTTTTGTTGTTATCACAATAATATCTCAGTTGTTGTTCCCTCTGATCAAATGCTTGTTGATTCAGAAAACCTTCAAGGAATTTCAAATTGAAAACCTTTGTTTGTTTAATCTATAGGAGTAGATTGTTCTTATTCCACTAACCACATCTAACCTGATTATATTTAAAACTCTATTCTACACTTGCAATTGTCCTGTGGAATAACATCCTTGTAGATTAATGAATTTGAAGATATAGTATCTAAAGTCTCTGTCAATGGAACAATCTGTTTCTATAGATAAATTAAGGGTTCAGTTCAAATTTCCCTGAAGGTTACCTGGATTGACAAGCACCTGAAAACGCCACAGGGCACAATGTCTGAAACATTGGGATCATAGCAGAGATGAGGACAATAATCCAAGTGTAAATAATAACTCCTCATCGCAGAGAGTCAGACCAAAATTATAGAACTGATAGCATGTCACCCTATTAGAACTTGACATCTGTTACTTGGAGAGGAGATTGACATTGTCGATCATGATATTAAAACTTGACATCTGTTATTTGGAGAGGAAATTGACATAGTCGATCATGATATTAAAACTTGACATCTGTTACTTGCAAAGGAGATTGACATAGTCGATCATGATTAGGAACTTGCAGTGAAGAGTAATTAGTTAAATCGTACCTTGATCATGTGAGATTATTGGTTGAACTGTTTTGGACAAAACCGACTTTAGCATAAGACTGTTAACAATGAGAACTTGTATGAACTAAACCCTATCTACAAATGTTTTATTTGTTAAAAAGATAGTTTAAGTCTTATAAGACAGGAAATAAAGAAATAGTTAAAAGAAAGCTTTAGGAAGTAAGATCTATTAGATATTTGTAGAGAAAAGCTTTACTAAATACTGAATGTAGTTCTATATCTTATGTATGTTTTTAATGTAGTTCTTTGAATGTCTTAACAAAAGTTATGAGGTCTGTATATTGCGTTCTCTTAAATATACTTTTTCACAGTTCTTAGCTCAGGTTAGCTACTTCATAAATTTTCTGAAACTTGAATCTTCTGCTGTGGGACATACTTATGAAACTTAAATTGTCAGTTGTTCTCCACAATTTCAAATCTTTTGTAGCTCTTAGCAATGTTTGTCTTTTTTTTTTTTTTTACTCTCCCTCCAACTCCATTCTACATTCCATTCACACAACTTATTAGCTAAGTTAATTGCTGTTTCTCTCTGTGAGTGTCAAATTTTTCAAGCCTTCTTTCCTCATTATGTGCCACTGAAATTTAAAATCTTTTTCTCATTTTAAGTGTCCTTTTTGTTTGCATTTTCCATAAAACTTCCTTGTTGCATACACATTTCATCCATGGTATTATCAGCATTCTTCCATAGAACCACTTGTTGCCTTCAAACCTTCTCTTCATCTGTGAGAAAGTTGCCGTATAGGTGGCCAATCTGCTCCCTAAAGAAATGTATTAAAAATTATAATAGATATAACTTGTTTGAAAATGTGTTTTTGTGCTCTAAAATATAGGTAAGGGTCAACATGAAAAAGTTACATTTATTAGATATTTATAGACAAGTTAAAAACTTTGCTAAATACTGAATTAAGTTTCTTATTTTCTGTATAGTTTTAATGTAGTTCTGTGAATGTTTTAACAAGATCTAATCTCCGTGTTGTGTGTTATCAGTATCTCGAGTGTTCTACTTTTTATCAGAGTAGTTAGCTACTCTTTAAATAAAAAGCTTTTTTCTGATATTCATTCAACTGAAGCAGGCGCACCTTGATGTGGTGTAATGATTAGCAAGCTTGTCTTGGTAGAACAATTACAGCTGAGTAGTGATTTAAATCCTCACTGGGCACCCCCATACTTTTGGCCTTGTGTCACATCTAAACTACACTTAGAAAATCAACATTCAACTGAGGTAGTGATTAGTTTACACAGTTAAAAATTTCTTACTCCAAAATTTAATTTTCTCCCTCGATTCACATAACTTGGCTACTTTTTCATGTTTTAATATGCTTACATATGCTAACCTTATTCAAAAGAGAAATTACGTTTCTTTCTAATTGATAAAAGAATGAATAGTTAAAAAAAAAAAAAATGCCCTCCTGTGAATTATTGAAGATCGTACCCATAGCATATGCCAAGCAGATGACACCATGCTGATGGTAGATTCAGAAGGGAATCTGAAAATAATTTATTAAAGCAGTTGTGAAAAAACAAGCAAAACTTGATTATTAAGACAAAATGTATGATGGTGAGAACAAAAGGGACAACTTTAAATGTGAATTACACATTGGGGATAACAGAATTAAACAAGTGCAGAAATTCAACAACCTGGGCAGTGTAATAACAGAAGATGGAAAGTGCAACACGGAAATTTGAAAGCAACAGGAATAGTGAAAGACGATCTTCAGAAACTGAATAAGATAGTAAAGTATCAAAAAATAATATCAGAAGGAAAAAGAAAAAAAGTGCTACCCAGCTACATGCCTATACTTGTATATAGCAGCAAATGTTGGACTATTTTATCACAAATGAAAAAAGAAATAGACCTCAAATGACAAATATGGTTTTACCAACAAGTTGTGAATACCATGGACAAATTATGTGAGAAACAAAATTCTAAAGAAAATATAAACTAAAGTAAATGTTAAGGGACAGCCAGAATTCTTGGAGTATAATAAGGCTTGGAGAATTTAGCCCTCACAGGGCAAAAGAAACAAAGAAAATGTTATGGAGTGATTTCACAGTGGAGGCTTGTATTTGTACTAAGTCGGTCCTAAAATAGGTTTGACGTACAAAATGTTAAGAACTTGATAATGCAGAGTAAATCTAGTTGTGATCGCTTTAGTATCCGACTAACAGTCGTCCGGCATTAACTGACTGACCAACTCACTGAGCGACTTAGTGACTGACTTGTTACTCTTACTACTCCTACTTATTATAGGTGGGAAAGTCTATTAACTATAGAATAGGTGTGTTCCACTATAACAGAAAAGCAGGTAGTCATTGATTTAATAAGTTTGAGCAAATTGATGTTGGCACAATTACTATAAAAGAGCAGTCATAAAAGAGAAAGGATTGCTGAGATGTTGCTGTGGAGAACCATGATCACTCATATTGTGAAAAGATATGGCAGAGGATACACCAAATAATTCCAGGTGTAATCTGACAACAAATCTTTTTATTTTAAAATGAATTGACAAATTAGAAAACATTTAAAAGCATTTCATAAAATACATCATGGAGAACTACTAGATAACCTTGACATATGTGGGAAGTATATTAGAATAATCTAGAACCTATACTAACAGCACACCATCTGGATACTGTTAAGAAATGGTTTCAGTAAAAATACAAAATCAAACTATGCAATGAGGCCATTCTGAGAGAATTAGAAGTCCTACTAGGATTCCTTATTGGCGGCTACGGTATTAACAAAAGATATGCAGATGACACAGTGTTGATAACAGACATAGAAAGAAAACAACTACAAAAAGCCCCAACAAAAGGGAGTGAAAGAAAGTGAGAAGAAAAAATTAAATATCTGTCTATATTTCTGAGATGAGGTATTATGTACACTATTTACATTATTCGGACTATTGTCCTCATCTTTGTTGACATATCACAACATTTCAGCCGTTGTACGCTTAGGCCTTCTTCAGATGGTTGGAATGTGTCCTATGGAGATATGGCACAGTGGATAAAGGCATTAGTTAGATCCAGTGACAGGATCCAAAGAGTGTGAGTTCAATACCTGGTTAAGGTGGTGAATTAGCAGAAGGTAACTGACATCCATTAGACCTGGCACATGGAACTAGAACAGTCTACCCCAGTGAGCAAAATAAAGGGTTCAGTTCAACATTCCAACCATCTGAAGAAGGCCAGAGCATACAATGGCCAAAATGTTGTGATAAATATGGCAACAAAGATGAGGACAATAGTCCGAATAATGTAAATAGTGTAAGATTAAATATAAATTGCAAGAAAACTGAATGCAATGTGGTTTGTTCCATACAGATTCAATCTATGTTATTATCAGCATTCTTCCATAGGACCACTTGTTGCTTTCAAGCTTTCTCTTCATCTGTGAGTAAAAATATAATAGATATGACTTGTCTGTTGCCTTTATCAAAACTTGTTTGAAAATATGTTTTTTGAGTTCATAAATATATTAATAGTATTTTGGGGGCAAAAAGGAGAAGAGAGAATAGTCAAATCTCCAGAGTATTTTAAATGGTGTAGACAAAAAAAAAATACAAGATATATAGTTTTTCATCATCTCTGGTCATTACGTGGTTTATTTCTTTTCTCAGCAGCAGCATTAGACTTTACATGTCAAGACGGTCGGACCTTTTTCCCTTTCTGATGACACTCTCACTTTGACCTTCTCAGCAGCAGCCTTTCACCTTAGTGTGGTCTACCTCTTTCTGTCTTTGCAGTCAAAATTTTCCCCATTGTATAGCAAACATGTGTATCGAAACCAGCTCTTAAATCAATTCCTTAGGGGCCTATACTTCTTATCCTCATTGGTTAAAAAATCAAGAGTCACAATCCAATCATACTGTGCCCATTTTCTCTTCAAATTGGGCTGGTTTTTGAAACATCAAAGCCAGTCCATCTTGTAATTTTTTGCCATGGAAAGATTAAACTGGCTTCATTTTGGTGAGTTTTTGTGACATCAAATTGAAGCATTTATTTACATTTTTTTTTTTTTTTCAAATCCTTACATCTAAATTTTAAACCACTTTTTTTTTTTTTTTTTTTTTTTTTTTGGCTTCATTTAGATGGTTTCTTTTGAAAAAGAAATGCATTAGTAAATTTCTAATTTTCTTTATTAGTTATTTTTTATACAGTCTAATATCTTTTTTATTAAAATAGTTTCTATATTAATTTTTTACTTTATTTTCTCATACAATTCTAATATTGTCATTTTTATTAAAAATAATATTTATAATATATAAGGTTCAACTATAGAAAATTAGATGTATCAGACACTTGTAGACAAGTTTAAGACTTTGCTAAATACAGAATGTAGTTCCGTATCTTCTGTATATTTCTAATGTAGTTCTGTGAATGTCTTAACAAAAGTGACAGTGTTAAGCATAAACCAGGAATTCATCTCAAAGATGAATGGAATGCTGCTTGCTTGAATTGATCGCTAGAAAGATTTTAGTCTTCTTACCACCTTTTGCTTTCAACCATTGACATTTAAATAGATTTTTTTATACACTCACAACTCAAAATGAAACTGCATCCCTAAGACTGATGTTTGCAAGCAAATATTCTCATGTCCCACAATACCAGTATACTAACATGAACCAAGTTTATATATATATATATACACAGGGTGACCCAAAAATGGGAACTTTTTAACAATCCAATAAAACCAGGAGTGATGGAAGAAAAATATTTTATTCATAGTAATTAAAACCTTAAAACATGCCATTTAAGAAACAATGATGGAATTTTCATTTTTTTAAAATTACGTCCTGTAGATGGCGTCTTCCTGTACGAATGCATTCTTGAAATTTGCTGTTGAGATTCCTCATTGACTGCTGCAAAATCTCACCTGGGATACTGTGAATTTCATCTTGAATTCTAAATGGTGAAATGTTTACTTGCTCAAGGTCACTGTCTCACAGTGTTGCCACTTGCTCATGTTTTTAGGTCACCCTATATATATATATATATATATATATAACTTTTTTTTAAAATCACATCACTCCATGCAAGGCAGTAGAGCCACTATGATACAAGGGGTTACTGAGTATGAAAGAATAAGAAAAAAAAAAAAGAAACATTATTAAGTGAGATTGATAGAAGAGTAATCAAGAGGACAATAGATAATGATTGACATTGCATTTAAATTTTTGAAGGTCAAATTTGGCTGGAAAGCTGGAAGAGTTCCACAAGCAAGAAACTGTGAGAAAAGAAACTGTTAGCATTGAACTTAGCATCTAACCAATTGATGAATTATTGAGACCTAGCCACCAATCTAGTACTACACTTAAATTCATAAGCTCTAGGTACCATAGCAAAGAGTTTATCTGAACAATTATGATGAAAGTATTTATAGAGAAAGACAGAGAGAAACTGCAGTGGTGGGAAAGTGACTGAAGCTGAGATTCAAGGTCAGGACCAATAATATTGCTGATTCTTCTTTGGATTTTTATCAAGAATCTTTAGATATACAGCAGGAACATTGGATCATATGTTGCAGTAATCTTCAAATTGGTAGACTTATAAATATGTAAGATTCAGGAGAGAAAAATTGTCTTGTATGATACAGTGAACCAACTTTCTCAGCAGCAGACCTAGCAATGGATTCAATATAATCTTTCCACTTCATGTCAACCAAGAATGTAAGCCTGCAAAGGTGAAACAGGTCACTCTTCTGGAGGTTAGCATCAGCCATTCTGATTGAAGGCAGAAAGGTGTTCTTTCAGGTGATAATACTATGTCCCAAAGTGAAGTTGTCCTAGATTTGGCTAATGCATACCTAGGCTTGTACATATATACACTTCAGTGTGTACCCTTACCAAACGTAAAATTTCTAATCTTCAGTGTCATCAATGGAATTAAATCATTGCAAACATTTATGCTTGATTAGGAAATTAAAAATGAAAATCGGGCACAAACTTTTACAATGATCCAATATAATGTAGAAATGGCATGCTACTTGTTTCCAAGTCTGCCTGTCTGTTAGGGTAACTAACTGTTGTGGATTCCGTGAATGGAATCCTGCACAAATAAATAAACAACGCCAGTAATTGAGATAGAAAAATAAGTGTATTAAATGTAAGAATACAGACTTGAAGTGAAGATTAGTAGTCCAGGAATGTGGGTTAGTAGAAAGTATATGTACAAGTCTCTGTAAGTAAAACTATAATCCTCTCTCTCTCTCTCTCTCTCTCTCTCTCTCTCTCTCTCTCTCTCTCTCTCTCTCTCTCTCTCTCTCTCTCTCTGTGTCTGAGAACACCCTGTGTCTGTCTCCGTATCTCAATATTTAACAGTCCCCCCACGAAGAATATATGTGGCACAAGGCTGAGTTTAACGTGGGTTTCTCCAAGCCTGTAGGCTCAGACAAAAATATACCCTTTGAACCTGCCTAGATGGGTTCAGGGCCTGTCTACTTCTCCAGATGAAACTTTGCCCTTCGGCAAAGCTTCATCCGGGTTCCTTTCTGCCAAAGCAGAGAGTTCGACATCTCAACAGCAGGTATTCTCTCTGTCAATATAAGTATACTTTGGATGAGTCCATCTTATGTAAAAAGGGGAGAGCCCCACAACACTAACCAATCCCTGTTGTAGGCACCTACTTCGACACATTTGTGTTTGTTCAACTGCACTTGTGGTTTATATGTCAGCTATGCTGAGTGAACCTTAGTCAGATAGTGCATAATCTAGTGTGATCAATAGTTTTAACAAGGCTAGTACATTCAAACCCTTAGTCATGATGATTTATGACTTTGTACTAGCACAACTATTGACAGCTTGTCCCATCTACCCAAATTTTCTTTCACAAGCTTGGGTTAACCCATGATGTGGTTTTTAGGCACCTTACAACAGTGATGCATACCAAGATTGTCTTCCAAGACTGATAACATCAAGAATTTCCTGACAAATCAACTATGCTGAAAACCAGAGCCTCATGGTCAGAAAGTGAACATTCTAACCACTTGGCTATGTGCCCATTATAATGTAATAAATGTATATAAAATCATATTTTTGCTTAGAACTGTTAAATTTTTCTTTCCTTTTCTGTACAAATTGGTTTATGCAATCAAATATTCATCTCCCTCTACTCATCTTGAGTGGGATGATATAGCACTTTTCTGTTTGACAGCTATAGAAGATTACAATCTATTTTTTTTTTCTTTTATACAATAGATTTTAATCTCTTTCAGTAGATTTAAATAGAAGATCTAGCATTTATAAATATATTTGATTGCTGCTACTACTGATAAATCTCATGCCATGAAGGAGTTAAGCCCACCCCATGTCCCTCCAGCTCTTGGTAGACCATTAGAACATCTTCCAGTGCTAGATTGATCTGCTGGCAGTCCAGGTGGAAAACACTTCCAGTTGCTGCATGGTCTGTTGCTAGGTAACTCTAATGTGTTTGTCATCAAGTCGTCGTAGGACGAGACCAAGCCAGTGAACACTGCACTAAACAATGGGATGGAGGAAGCTTGGCTGGACTTCTCTGGTAGTGCTTCTCACTGGGCATAAAACTGGACCTGTGCATCCCCTCAATGGCATGATTGAAAAAATAGTATTCTAGAAAGTATTAATATTTATTGCTGACTCACATTATGAAATGATTCAACTGCCATTTCCAGAATAATGTACAAATGCCCACTCATATCCAAGTATGCCTACCTGCTACAGTGGCTAGCTAATCCCTGCTGCACACATCTACTTAGACATACAGTGTCACCCGGACATAAGAGAGTTGTCGGGACTGGAGAAGAAGTCTCTTATATCCGGGTTTGGTCTATTTTATATACATTAACACAGGCTCTAATTTGGGACCAGAGAAAATCTCTCTTATATCCGGGTTTCTCTTATATCCGGGTTACACTGTATTTGTGTTTGCTCATCCCCTGTAGAGACAAACTAGTTTGTACTACAAATTCATTGAAGGAACCTTAAATACAGTTTCTGTTTGAGAGCATATAATCTGGCATGATTATCAGGTTAAACAAGGCCAGTTCACCTTGAGTCAACCTGTAGTATGGTTCTCTGGCACTTCTCAACAAAATCATAGCCCTAGACCGATATAATAAAGAAGCAGTAACAGCCCTAGAGTTGCTGGCAATCCTGCAAGGTTGGTGCCCTTACAAGTATAATCTATATATAAAATTCTGTGATTTCAGTTTATCTGTCTGTCGCATCCTCTAAAATAGTGATACATTGACCAATTGAAACAGAATTTGGGGGAGAAGTGAAAACAGGTAAGTGTGTACAAAGTACAGTTGGTTTTACTAGGTTAGCTTAGTATAATAAATTTTCATCAATTATTTTGGGAAAAATTAAGTTTTATTATTTAATATACAAAATACTCCCACTATTTTAAAAACAATTTAATGACTGCAATGACAAATACTTATTTAATAAAAATGCAATATTGTTTTCTGCATATCTTTAAATTTTTTATATATATATTTAATTCTGGTAAAATATAATGTACAGTAGTTGCACTGTATATATATGAACACAGGAGAGAAAGTAGAGTTTGTAAATCTCAACAAAAAATGTTAGTGATAAATTGAACAATGCTAAACACTGAGGATTTCAACATGTGTCATAAGGAGAAAAACTGAAAATTTAGGGTAATGAATTTATTACAATATACAACTTAATAGAAGCTAAAGGAAATATCCTACCTAAAACATTTTTTTTGTTTAGCTTTTATACCTGAAAATATTTGCATGGAACTTTTTTTTTTACTAATGGTCAAGAGTCACTCATGGTCAGTCAGTTATGTGCCATGTGTGATACACACTTAGGCGATCATGTATCTTTCAATACATGACTGATGAAGCAGATTTTTTCTCTGCATTAGGTTGCCATTTCTTTCTGTGGTAGACCAGTTGCCATCCAAGGCTATAGAACCTGGTCTGTCCTGCTATTTACCCATAACTGGGGGGAGAAGAATATTATATATATATATATATATATATATATATTCATGACTTTCCCAAGAGTATTAGCATGTAAGTGAATGTAATGGATTTGATTGGAATTCGAACTCAGTTCTCTGATTCAATATGAGCTGCTATCCATTACTCCACCATGCCTCATGGTAGAGATACAAAAACCTCTTTTGTATGTAGTAAGAGGTAAGAAGTGCAATTTATGTGGGAAAGATAACTGTTAACCTTAGACGAAGAGATTAAGTTTGTAGTAATCAGAATCATCCTCTCAAGACTCTATTCCACAAAGTAGCAATTCTTGTGAAGAAGCTGTCAAAGTGGAATACAAAGGGAGTTAGTAAGGTTTATTCCAGTATACATGGTATGGTGGATCTTAGCTGTGAATAAATTTGTTATAAGCTATTGTCTGGTTTACACACCTCCATGGTTTTTGAACAGTTTTATTTCTTGTTTCCTATTTAGGATTGGGTTTCCAGTTCCTTCTAAAGTCTTTTTCATTCACTTTAATTCCCAGTAGCTCATTGCATCTCAGTGATATTATTTCCTTGATTGGGATGAATTAATTTTAAAAAAAAAAAAATTGACAGTGAGATTCAAATCTGGATCTCCTTGTCAGAATGCTAACATTCTAACCACTTGGCCATTTCTCTGTGAAGAATAATTTTAAAAAGAAAACCAATTAAAATGTGTTTATTACTCTGAAATATTAAATTTCTAAAGCTCTACAACCTGAATATTTTTCTTCTCCTTTGCCACTTGTAGAGATAAGTGACTGTTTATATTTGGTATATGTAATTGGGACTGGCAAACTTTTTTTATGTACTCTTCTAAATAGAAAATAAAGTCATTGAATGATCACAAGTGGCCAACACTATCTGCTTTGTTGTTGTCACTGCCTTTTAATGAGAGTAACTTAAAAAGCCTTTCCCAGTACTTGTTCATCGAGAATCCTTGGAACAAAAATGTTGGAGGAAAAAAAAAAAAAAATCTCATTCACTGTCCCCCTCTCTCTCTCTCTCTCTCATTGACTATGCAGCCATATAAGTACACTGGACCAATTATAGTTGATGCCCATTATTAAAAATATATAAAATAAAAATTTAAAAGCAACTCCACCACTTGACGGAACTCTCCTTATTGTATATATAAACTCCCTTTCTTAGATGTTCTCGTTGATTTTAGTAATAATACATTTACAACTTCTGCTTATAAAAAAAAAAAAAAAAACAACTAGTAAAGACACTTGCCATCTTAATTTCTCTAGTGAATGCCCTCTTAGATATAAAATAGGTGTTATTAAAAATTTCCTCAAGAGAACATGCTTCTGTAAAGAATTAAATAATGTAAAACAAACACTTATTAATAATGGATTTCCTAATCAGTTGTTGGATTTCCATATTAGGCTTTTTCTGTCTAAGGTAGCTAATAGCAATGATGAGAATAGAAACAATAACATTAATATTTTTTTATAAACATCAGATGAATGAAAATTTTAAAGATGAAACTAGAATTAAGAACGTTATTAAAAAATGCACAACACCAGTAGACAGTAGCAAAAAAAAAAAAAAAATTAGACTATTTATTACAACACATTTTAAACCGCCATCCTTATAATTAAAAATAATTCACCTCTTAGAACAAAATTAAATAGAACAAATATTATTTACAAATTTAAATGCCCATTAAGCAATTATATCGCTGATCACTCAAAATTTGTAAATAATTATGTAGGCCATACTATAACTTGTTTGACACACAGACTCACTCTACGCCTTTCTGACCATAGCTCAATTAGATCTCATTTAAATACTCATGGCGACCTACTGGGCACTATTCATGACATACTTGTTGATATAATAGCATCATCTACATGTAAAAAGGCTAAAAATAATGGAAGCCTTATTAATAAAAACAAAAAACAAACACTCAATAATATCAACTATGAACATGGACACAATATTTTGATCATGTTTTGAAGATGAAAACATATAAATACATACACACAACAATCTACTTCTTGTTACAAGTTAATATATTTAATCCTTGAAAATGGCTAAATGTATAGCTGAATGCACTCAGAAAGAAAGAAAAATTGGACAGTTTTTATATAATTTATCATCTGAACAGAAAAATTATATAAAAAACTAAATCAAAGCACCTTGTCTGTCATATTCAATGAAACATGCATGAAAGGATTGCTGCCTAAATACATACATACACACACACACACATATATATATATATATATATATATATAGTAACACTAGTATTATAATATTAGCCATTTCCATACAAAGAAACACTTGGCACTTATTGACTGAGCAGCTAGAACTGCTATAGTACTTGTATATGAAAATATATATATTGAATATATATTGATGAGGGAAATTAAATAAAATATACATACTTCAAATGAACCCAATAGGAACTTTTTTTAGTATGAATACAAAGGGACACAATTTCTGATCTCTGGTTTAAATGTTCATTTGAAGTGGGATAAAAAGAATGTATGTATATTTCATTTAATTCCCCACCAACACATTTCCAATACACTTGATTTTCCCCTCCTCTTCACCTCCTACCACACCTCACATTGTGTGCTTATTCATTCATTTATTTTTTTTTTTAAATATAGATAGCATTCATAGATTTTTATACATTTTATTTACATTGGTTGAATCCACTGATGTGACCCAAAGAGTTGTGAGTCCAATACCTGGCTACAGCTGAGGTGAACAAAAACTTTGAGAGTTGGGTTAAAGGGAGATAACTTAGTATAAGACACCTGAAAGAGCCATGGCATGGGGAACTAGAACATTCTACTCCAGTGAGTGGATTAAAGGGTTCAGTTCAAAATTCTAATCACCTGAAGAAGGCTGGAGTATACAACAGCTGAAACATCATAAATATGGCAACAAAGATGAGGACAACAGTACAAACAATGTAAATAGTGTAAATAAATGTTAATTCTGTTGAGTAGATATCTTTGTTTATTTGCAAACATATGTACCCACTAAAACATTTATAGTAATAAGATATATATTTGCTTTATAAAACCGAAAACAATTTCAATTAAATTTTCTTGCAAAGATCATTAAATCTACTGATGTGTTTTTTGTTAATATCATTATACAAATGAACAATTTTTCAAAATGGCGTGTATCTTCATGTGCTGCTGATTTCTTTTAAAGTTGAAGTTCTTAGGCAAATTACATAAATCTCAATAACTTGAATTTGTAGACCTATGAGAAGCTATTAAAAACTGCCATGTTGGAAACTGAATTTGCTGAAGTAAAAAAAAAAAATTTTAAAAAATCACAAAATCTGTGAATAATAGATTCCTGGCTGTTATTAAGAGGGTCACTTAAGACTGATTCAAAGACTTATATGTAATTAAGATGTAACTGATTCAAAGACTTATATGTAATTAAGATGTAACTGATTCAAAGACTTATATGTAATTAAGATGTAACTGATTCAAAGACTTATATGTAATTAAGATGTAACTGATTCAAAGACTTATATGTAATTAAAATCAAAATCAGTTCTATTATAGATGTTGATCAATTGTTGATAATTTTATTACCTTGTTATTGAAGTAAAAAGT
Source organism: Acanthosepion pharaonis (assembly GCA_903632075.3). Lineage (NCBI taxonomy): Eukaryota > Metazoa > Mollusca > Cephalopoda > Sepiida > Sepiidae > Acanthosepion > Acanthosepion pharaonis. The sequence continues at coordinate 985,559 of CAHIKZ030000036.1, forward strand.
GATTTTTCTGGTTTTGCATAATAACTTCAAACAGTAGTTTTTATAATAAATACAATAACTTCATGAAACTACCTAAAACTTTAACTCTAGTTTTGTTTTGACATCTAAATTACTTTAAAGCAAATTGGAGTTACCAAGGTTTATGTGATTTGCACAACTTCATACAGACTTTTGATATAAAAATGTTTTTTTTCTTTAATTGAATGATCAAAAGTTTAAATATTGAAAGTAGATGAGCTTCATTTAATATTTGATCATTTTTTTTAAATATTTTCTTTTAAATTTAATGAATCATAAATTCACCAATGAAAACAGTGAAATTTGATCTTTAATTTTTAGTCAGTCTCTTTTAAAAATCATGAAAATTAAAGATCTTATTTATTTTTATAGTTACCCTTTGGCTAATCAGTATATTTTTTTCTTTTCTTGTATTGTCATTAATTATATTTGTAAAATTCTTCTGAATGTTGAAATTTATTCCTTTTAAAAAGGTTGAATTCCATTTTTTTTAAGTTCCCAACCTCAAACTGTTGTTCAGCTATGCAACATATATTGTACCATCTCTTTAGGATCAATTCACTCACCTGCAACCTTTTTGAAACAAATGAAGCTTATATTTGAAAAGGCAGTTCCAGCTAGATGTGAAAAATATGCTTTCCGACAAAAATATGCTGGTCTTGGGTTTTACTCAACCAAATCATTAGTCATAGGAAAATATCATTAGAAACAAAGGAAAGAATGCTGAACTGCCAGGTGATATATCTGTCTTGTATAGTAAATGAATCCTGGGCAATTTCCATAGAGAACTGATTCAAAACAACATAGATGTGGTTCTACAAAAGGATGCTGAGATGAAAATGGGAACTAAAATGGCAATTATACTTTTTTAATTTTTTTTTTTTTATTTATTTTTAATCAATTCACCCCAACAAAGGTGATAATGCCACTATGATGCAAGGGGCTACTGGAAGTGAAAGAGAAGTAAAAGACTTTAGAAGGAACTGGAAACCCAATCCTAAGCAGGAAATAAGTGAAACCTCTACTCCTGCTCAAAAAATTAGGGAAGTGTGTGAACTGAATGATAGGTGAACCTATCTATTCCTATTAAGTTTTAAATATTAGCACATCAGTATTATTGCTATAAAATCTTTTTCTCTACAACCTATGAATTCTTTTTGCTTTATCAAATTCCGGAAGTTTTTATTTTTCTCTTTCCTTGATTATGGACTATCATGCACCATGTTTTCTTACTATTGTAAAGTTTCTCATCTGATAAAATGAAACCTGCAAGTATTACATGTGTACTTCTTTAAAGTCATTTTGGTAACCCATTATTTTATACTAAGTGCAATCTTGTAAAATCAACATAGAAGCAACCAATACTAATGATGCCACGTTTATTTACTTTTTCTTTTAGTCAGGCATAATAAATTTCAAAATGCAGTAAAAATGCAACATTATTTATTTAATAGTCACAAGCTTTACAGGCTATTTTTGACAGGGAGATGACCACAAACATAATAGGCATTATCATTAGTGAATAAAAATGTAGTTTGACAACAAATTTAATGTTAAGTCTGTGTGCATGTGGAAGAATACAGGAAAGTGAATTATAACAGTAGATCTATCTCACTGAAAATATTTTGATGGCTACCATTTTGTAATGTTACAAAATGTAAATCATAGTTGAATCAAGGGCAGATAATTATGTGCATGTCAAAGAGTAAGAAATGCAACATGTAATGGTTTGGCTAGAGTCACCTTGCAATTTGGTGCCAATCTTTTAAAGACTGCACATCTACTCCAGCCTTCTATGACTTGGTCATCTGCCAGTGATGTAGCTAAATCAGCTCTCAAGTAAGAACTTAATTCACTTCTTTTCCATATCTGCTTTGCTACTTAAATCAAGTCCTGTAAATATGTAGATAAAATGTTTGTTTGTTTTTTATATATATATATATATATATATATATATATATATATATTAGTAAAAAGAAAGAACAGTAAGATATATAAACCGGTGTTTTTTTTTTTTTTTTGTTTTTTTACAAAACAGGGCTCAATGTAAATTTACAGAGCATAAATATTATAAATTAACTGATTTAAAAATATGGTTCCTTTCAATAATTTAAATGTCATTGTTGAGATGGAATGAATAAGCGCTGTGTACTTACTTTTCTGAGCCATTGAAATATCACTACATGATAATTTATTGCATGTAGATATGTTTCTCCCACTCTCTGACTGGTCTTGTGTTTAATCCTGCTTGGTGTCTAGCTAAACTCATCACCAGAAAAACCTGTTGGGGGGGAACCAAGAGGAAAGGGCATATGAATCTTATTGGATGGTTAACAGCCATCTAGCACAATGGGATAAGCCTGAGCTCCATAGCTATGTATGCAACCAGTGCATTGATGACATGACATTGCTGGACAGAGGGCTTCTTAGACTGAAGTCAGTGACCAGAGCAATGTGTTCCCCACTAATAAAATCAAAGCTCATGTGTCCATGACTGAGGTGAACCTTCAAGTTGGGGGATGTTGACTGTGGTTTGACCAGGAGAGGAATGAGCTCTGCCAAATACACTTACTCAAGAGATGCATGAAGGAATGCCTCTCTAGCTTTCAATCTAGATATGTATTGGGAACTGGTCAGGTATTCAACGAACCTACGACCACACCCATTCATGTCACTGATGGCTCCTTAAGCAAATTTAACGCTGTCTTTTATTAATTACTTTGGAACTTTGATATTTCTAAATTTATTACAATATATATATATATATATATATATATATATATATATATATATATATATATATATATATTTCAATATCCCATATGATATATGGCTATTTTACCCCAAAACAGGCTTGCTAACACCAAGGGGTTAGAAAAAAAAAAATGAATCATAATGTTTTTGTAAATAGGAAATTTATAAAAACATTTTCATTTTTTTATCTAACTCCTTGGTGTTGACAAGCCTGTTCTGCATGAAATGGACATATATCATATGAGGTATTGAATTTGATCTACATGTAATTCATATATGCTCTGTAATAAATACATTGGGTTCTCTTCTGTGGATCAATCTTAATATTTTTTTATTACTAGGATTCACTTGGATTACTTACCACAGATTTTTACCTCTGTGTGTGTGTGTGTATATATATATATATATATATATATATATATATATAATTGTGATCAGTGTTAAGGCCAGTAGAAATTAATTAATGTCTGCAGATGTTGAGATGGCATAAACTCTAATATCAGAAGTAATGGTTCACAAGGCATTAGAACTTGGTGAAAAAGAGAAACTTTAACAGGCTTATATTAAGTTCATTGGGCAAATGCAAGCTGGAAGGAAGGGAGACAAGCCTGCTGCTGCTTGGAACCATCCATTAAGTTTGAGGAGGGGGAATAAGAGAAATAGTTAACGGGTTGAAAGGAAAGTTCTTGTGCTTTCTACAAACTGCAAGAACTTTGCTTCCAACCAGATACTTGAAGAAGAATGCTGCAAATCCTTACTGTAAAGTGTTACTTGACTGTGAGTGTTAAATAATACTACTTATTTCTTTCTTCCTTCCTTACTTTGCTTCTAAAGAATTACTGATTCACCCTGATGCTATTAAGGCACTAGATTACTAAGAGACAGGAAAGTTTTGTTGGAAACAAAGAAAAAAGTACTGAACTGTTACGTGATATCTGTCCTCTTGTATGGCAGAGAATGCTGGACAATCTCCTCAAAGATGAAAAAGACTCGAAACAACAGAAATGTGGTTCTATAGAAGGATGCTGATGATACCATGGGCTGAACATGTGAGCAACAATGAGGTTTTGGTGAGAATGGAAACAAAGAGGAAACTTGTACTTAACATCAAGAAGAAGCAGTTGAAATTTCTGGGACATATAATGAGGAAGGAGGGCCTGGAAAATCTGATACTCACAGGATGGATAGAGGGATAAGGGAAAGCAATGTGTGATATACTTAATGGGCTTGAGCAAGTGGATGGCAGAACAGGGTTTGGAAGAAATAAGAAAAAAAAAACTTATTAAGAGCTGCATGGGACAGGAAGATGCGCAGGGCCATGGTTGCCGACATCCTGAAGGGACACGGCACATGAAAGAAGGCAGCACTAATGAAATCAAGAAATAAGCTTGAAAAATAATTATTTGAAATGTTCTCTGATGAGAACTTCTCATTTTAAGACTTGTATCAACCTTTTTCTTTTATGTACTGTGTATTTTTCAAGACAAGGGTGATCGATCGTGGTTCTCCACAATTTCCTGTCCTTTGTAGTTCTTAATAAATTTTTTCTTTTTGTTATCTCTCCTAAACCCTGTTCTGCCATCCATTTACTCCATCTCACGAGATAGGTTATGCATTGTTTTCCTCTATCCATCTTACTTTCAATCTGTCCTGTGAGTATCAAATTTTCCCTATTATGTGCCCTATGAATGTCATTTATCTCTTTCTGATAAATATAAATGCACTTTTTCTTCCCATTGCTCACATGGTATTTTCAGCATCCTTCTGTAGAACCACGTTTCTGTTGCTTCACTCTTCATTTTGTGATGAGATTGTGTCAGCATTCACTAGCACTGGAAGACTGGTATTGCATAACAGTTCAGTACTTTTTTCTATGCTTCTAACAAATTTTTTTTCTGTTTCTTAATATTTTGCTTAGCTTTTGGAAAGCATTTTTTTGCTATCCCAATGTGCCTCACAATATTAAATGATAATTAACAATGGATTTGTGTGCATTTGAGAGAGAAGGAACCTATCAGTGATAAGCTATTTTCCTGAGAAAATATATTCTTCTTAGAAGATTACTTGATGAATACAAATGATTTTTGACAGCCAAGCAATTGAATCTATCTGTAAATCTTTGAACGTTGATAAATTAATTGTTTACATTTGAGCTGTACAACTGTTATTTTTCCCACTTCAAATGCATAGCTTTACAATCTGATTGTTAAATTCTGTTTAACTTGATCAAAGCAGTTTACTGTTGGTAAATGAAGTCTTTAGTTATGATACTTTGTATGCTTTAAAGAAAAAGATTCAAGGTTTTTTTTCTTTTGCTTTTTGTCTGTTTGCATTTTTTTTAATTTATTTTTTGCTAATTCTTGGAACAAGATTTAGCATTAATTTAGTCTAAGATATTTCTAAACATTAAATGCACTTTGATGTAAAATTGTCTGCAATTTGCTTTTGTGAAATGGTTGTATTGTAATAGTAGATAGATTCACCTATCATCTGGTTCACACTCCTCCACCCTTTCTTTCCTGTTTATTATTGGGTTTACCAGTTCATTCTAAAGTATTTTTCCTTCTCATTCACTCCCAGTTGCCCCTTGCATCTTAGTGGCTTTATTGTCTTGGTTGGAGGTGAAATGATGAAAAAAGAAAAAAAAATTACTATATATCTAAATTAAGCAAAATTAATTTTTTGATTTTATAATTTTACCCCAAGCAAGGCAATAAAGCAACAAAGATGCAAGGTGGGCAGGGGCTGGGGGTTAGTGTTATAGAATGAGGAAAAAATACACTAAAACACAAATTAAGAAGATAATGATTGATATTGCATTTAAATTTGTAAGTTTGTGTCAAGAAAATTTTAGCAATGACAAATATTTCTATTTGTCAATGTTTTTTCCCTTTTGCTGCCTGTTTGGTTTTCTTGTTGAAGTGGTTATATATATATATATATATATTCCAAACTTATAACCCTCTAGTGGGACTCTGATTTTTTTTTTTTTTTTTTTTTTCTTCAAATGATTTTGTGGGGGGCTGTAACATGTTTTTTTTTTTTTCTCAATTTTTATATCTACTCCAACACAACATCAACTACACTTATAAAAATATAGCAACCATCTGACATGATTTCATAAGTTTTATGCCCTCAATTTTTTTTCTTCATTTAAACAATTTTTTTTTTTTTTAAATTGGTATCACTCCAAACAAGGCAGTGAAGCTACTAGCACAAAAGGGGTTACAGGGTGTGGAGGAATTAGGAACAGAAACATTAATAATGAGAAGAGAAAAGAGCAATCAAGAGGTTAGTAGATAACAATTGACACTGCACTTAAATTTTTGCAGATTAAAGTTGTCTGGAAAGCATGAGTCAGGAGGGAGTTCCACAGGTGATAACTGTGAGATAAGAAACTGTTAGCATAGAATCGGTGACTACATTTAGCTAGCTCAACTGTAAATTGATAAGAGCTTGCCACCAGTCTACACTTAGTCGTACAGTCTAGATACCATACTGACGAACTCATCTGAACAATTACCATGAAGGTATTTATAAAAAAAAAGGCATAGAGGCAACCTTATTGTGGTGGGCAAGTAAATGAAGCTGGACCAACAGATCAAGACCAATAATATTGCTGATTCTTCTTTTGATCTTATCAAGGTGCTCTAGGTAAATAGCAGGGGCACCGGACTATATATGGCAGCACTATTCCAAGCATAAGTGATTTGTAGACTTATATTTGTGCAAGATAGATTTCAGAGAAAAATTGTCTCGCCTGACACAGTGAACCGACTTTCTTGGTAGCTGACCTAGCAATGGATTCAATATAGTCTTTCCACTTCATGTCAGCTAAGAACGTTATCCTGAGAAGGCGCACCAAGTCACTTTCCTGGAGGATAGCATCAGCCATGCTGATGGAAGGCAGAGAGAAGTCTCACAGATGTTTAATGGAGAGAAGTTTAGTTTTGGAGGTATTAAACGACAGTCTTGAGTACACCAGCTGCGATTTTGACCTTGTCCAACTGATCAACTTTACTATCAAGACAGGACTAAGTGCTAGTGTCATCAGAGTAGATGCCAAGTTGAAAGCTGATGTCATTGGGAAGGTCATTAATGAAGATTAAAAACGGTGTAGGACAAAGGATTGGGGGGCATCTGTGTTAGTACAAAAGGATCTAGACAAGTGGACATTCAGGACAACTTTCATTTCATGATTTGTTAGGAACAATTGGATCATCTCAAATGTGCCCAGAAATACCATAATTTTTCTGCTTGTGTAGAAGACCCGAATGCCAGACCCTGTCAAAGGCTTTCGAGATATATAATGGTACAGCCTGGGCTTCACTGTTTTTATCTAAAGCATGATAAACTCTTTCTGCAGTTATCGTTAGCAGTTGACCTGGAAAAACAAGTCATATTGCTTGCCCAAGAAAAGGCCCCGCAATGAGAGATGATTAACCAATTCAGCACTGAGTAGGGCCTCTAAGAGCTTCCCAAAAAGAAGTAGAAGACTAATAGGCTGATAGATGGGTTGGATGGTTCACAAGAGTTCTTAAAAACTGGAACAACAGATATTGACTTACAGGAGGCAGCAAGGCATTTATTATACAGTTTAAAGAAAACAGGAGCCAGTCTGGGAGCACACCTCTTAATGACTATTACAGGGATACTGTCGGGTCCACATACTTTGTGGGGATCCAGGTTAGAGATGATAGCAGAAACCTTAGAAGAGGTTATATGTATATCACCCAACAGAGATTCAGTTCTAGGTGGGAAGTTGGGTAACAAGTTCGTAATGGCAGCCTTACCATTAGCAAAAACAAGTCTAAGTGACAAAACAATCAAGGGAGATAAGATGGGGTTGAGATAAGAAAAAATTTTATTCTGTGTCTTACAAAGTTTGCTTGTTCCTGGGTATCATGGGAGACTGAGAGTTCATTCAAGGTAGTAGATGAGACAGATAAGTGGAGAAAATCAACACACATTATCACACTGTACTAATCGAGAGTTAGTCTCTGCTGATGATTTTATCGCTGACCCTGAAGGCATCACTTTTGATGGAAGTTGCTGCTGATGGCCTGGTTAAGCTTTTTTTCTGGGGGCCAGTTGCTAATGACAGCCAATTTGGATTTGTCTTTTGTGGGTGGAAATTGTATTGGATTTATAGTTGATCAGTGGGTCAGAATCGGGTGCTGTAAAAACTGCATGAGTCTTTACTGATTGGTCAGAAAAGATATTTTATGACCCTGGTATTTTTGGATGATATTCTAGAAGTAGGTGTGCAGACCCATATGAAATTAAATTCTATTGATGTTGAAATGTGCTCTACCGTTTGAGTTAGCATTGGAGTTCAGACAGGATATGACGGATTCAAAAGCTCTACTTTTCTCTGTTAAACGTTTTACACAAACATTGTTTATATTATAGAAAACATCTAAGTACAGAAATGAAACTGATTACCATTTGGCTTTGAGAATTAAGAGAATAAAGACTATATTGTACAAGGCATACTTTTGACTCAGATATTTATGAATGTTTTAGTTTTTCTTTAACAAAATGATCATTCACTGATACTGTCACATTGAACAAATAAGAATTAGTTTCCTTTTGAACAGTTTTAAATTGGTGATTTGAAAAGCTTCAAATGGTTTTGATTTAATCAAATAAATTCAGCTAATATATTGGCATCATCTTAAAAATGTTTCTTTTCAGTTTGCATTTGTAACTTTTGTATTAAAATATTCCAAGTTTGTTTCTTTAAGAAGTTGGGAAGTTTAAAGATGTCTTTATTTTTGTATTTAAAAAAAAAAACTAATCAAATTCTTCAGAACAATAATAAAAAAAAGATACTTTGTCTATAAGTAATACAAAATGGGCCACATCCTCTTCACAAATAATGCTAACAATAGAAATGGTAATATTATGAAAGTACATTACTTTTTGGTAAAACTTTTCAGTTGATATAAGTTAACCAAAGCTGTAGGTATTGCACTTGGTTCAATTAGTATTAATTCGAAATATTTTTAAACAATCTCTACTAATTGAAATTCCTACTTGACAGCTTTCTTTAATTGCAAGAACTACAAAGTTCTTTTACTCTCTTCTCTCCACCTTCTCTCTCTTTATCCTCCTTTTCTCTCTCTATTCCCTCATTCTTCTATTTCTCTCTCAAATAATGTCAATAAGACACCAATTGTTAGAAAATCATGTATATTTAGTTTAGTTTAACTGAAAACTGTACCAAAGATGCTAAAGCCAAATAACTTTTGCTTGTTTGTTTAACAGGTATCTTGGTTACATCGACGAAGACCTCATCAAACACCTTCACCTACAACATTGTCACAGTTGTTCTGTTTACAGAATTTCTCAAGTTGATTGTAGCTATTGTTATCTACTTGAAAGAGTAAGTATTTGCATTTCCTGCATGTTGATGATTCACATTCGTTTAGAAAAATAATTGTATGGCTGCAAAATGTAAAAGTCGGATTTTTTTTTTTTTTTTTGTTTCAGCTTTCTGGTGTCTTTCATAATTGGTAACCTTCCAGAAATTTCAAACTGAACCCTTTATTCAATCTACAGAAGTAGACTTCTCATTTTTTCTAGTCTTCCGGGAGTGGGGGTAGAAAAATTAACTGATTATAAGATATCCTTAAGCATGGTCAGTGGAACATCTCATAAGTTCAGCTAACTGATTAATAAGGTAGGCAATGCATTTTAAAAGAAACCGAATTTTTTTTTTCTTCAAAAAGATAATTTTCTACTTTGTTATTAGATATTCAGTCTTTAATTGTAAGAGTAATTTTATTTGTAAATCTATTATGTTGGTTCCTTTGGCCAACCGCCAGGTTGAAAAAAAAATAAATAAATAAAATAAAATAAAGGTATAAATTTTAGTAGGCACTTGAAAGCCAGAGAGCACATTGACTGTAATGTTTTTTGTTTTGCTTTTTGTTTTTAATAATTACATTCCAAGCAAAGCAATAAAACCACTAAGCCACAAGGGGTTACTGAGTGTGAAAGAATATAAGAAAGATAAAAATTAAGGACCAAGAACAAAAGAACAGAAATCAAGAACACATTACATTTAAATTTTTGAAGATCAAACTTGACTGAAAAGCAAGAAGCCAGAACAAGAGTTCCACAAGCAATAAGTGTGAGAAAAGAAACTGTTAGTTTAGAACTTAAGTTACATCTAGCCATTTTAATTGTAAAATGACAAGACCATGCTGCCAATCTAGTATTACACTTAAATTCATAGTCTAGGTACCCTAGACTAAAGATCACTAGGACAATTACCATGAAAGTATTTATAAAAAAGACATAGGGAAGCTACATTATGGTGGTGGGGAAAGTGACTGAAATCGAGATGCCAGGTCAGGATCATTGACATTGCAGATTTTTCTTTGGATTTTATCAAGGATCTTTAAATATGCAGCAAAAGTACCAGACCATATGTGGCAGCAATATTCAAAGCAAGGACAACTGGTAGACTTATAAATATGTAAGATAGATTTAGGTGAGAAAAATTGTCTAGCCTAACAAAATGAACTAACTTTCCTAGCAGTAAACCTAGCAATTGATTCAATGTAATATTTCCATTCTATATCAGCAGAAAACATTAGCCCAAGAAGCCACTGGAGGTTAGCATCAGTTATGTTAATGAAAAGCTAAATGGATTCTCTCAGATGATGGTGACAATCAAGATGAAGACCCTAGTCAAAGTAAATAATGAAATTTAAAAAAAAAAAGAAAAAAAAAAGAATGCTTTGAATAAATTCAGTTGCCAGATTCATTGGCTGAATGTCAAATTCCTTTGTTCTATTTTTACTGTCCACGCAAAGCAAGAATGGGTGGGATCTTGAATACTTCATCTCCTGTCTGTAAGAATATATTGATTGAAGACGATCAACATTGCATAAAACTGGATTTATATGTTCCCATTAAATACACTATTTTTGTTGTGATAAATTGCTTTCATCTGTTTAAATATAAAACAATAAGTTCTAATACTTTGTTAAACAACTGGAAATGGCAATCTAATTTTAAATGGTACTGTAAGTGAAGAATGCTATTAGTTAAAGCTTTTGTGATTTTTAAACTTAATGTACATTAATATTACTTATCAGACTTGAAGGCATAAGATACACTTTTAGAAAAAAAAAAAAAAAAATAGCTAACAAATTTGCTCTGCATTGTGTATGCCAAGTTGAGGCCTCTCATAGCCTGTTTTATCTCCAGTATTCACTATTGTAGGTTGTAATTTGGCCTCAAACACTATTGTAGGTTTTGGCTTATGGCTATATTTTTTAAATCAGTTTTCCCCCAAGTAAGGAGATATTGCCACTAAGACACAAGAGCTACTTGGAGTGAAAGAGAAGGAAAAATACTTTAGAAAGAACTAGAAATTCAATTTCAAACAGGGAACAAGGGATAAACTTCTACTCCTGTTCCAAAAAATTGGGTAGTGTGTGAACTGGACAATAGGCAAAATTATCTTCTACTATTAAGGAGAAAAAAAAAATTAGTAAATAAAATTTCACAGTTCAGGGGGAGACATGAAGTATATAGTCAAAGTAGACTTTAGAATTGGATTTCTGGTTCTTTTTAAACAGGAACAAATAACAAAGGTTTTTGACCTATTGGGGGAAAAATGTGTCTGTCAACAGCATGAAGAGCAACTAAGTTCAGCTAAAAACATGGCCTTTATTTACATTGTTGTCCTCCTCATCTTTATAGTCATATTGACAATGTTTCGGCTGTTGTCTGCTCTGGCCTTCTTCAGGTTATATATGCTGGAATTTCAAACTGAACCCTTGTCCATTGGTATAGATTGTTCTAGTTTCATGTACCATGCCATTTCTGGATATGTTTCAGTTATTTGCCTTTAGTAACTCAATTCTCCAAGTTTTTGTTCACCTCTGCTGTAGCTAGGTATTGAACTTACAACTCTTTGGGTCAAGTCACTGGATTACTTCAATCAATGATTTTAACATGTGGAACGAGAACAATCAGACCTAGCTGTGAGTATCAAAAGATCTAAAAACCATCACAGAAAAAAAGACATTAGCCATGAAAAAGAAACACACAATACTATAGTTCTGGTCTGTTGTGCTGATGCCACAAAACTGTCACTATTTTTATAGTCAAAAGAATAATTAAAACTAAACAAAAATCCAAAATGGTGGATAGATGATCTCTATCTATAAAAGGCAGGATGTGTGTGTGTGTGTGTGTGTGTGTAACATATGCATGGCCGCAATTTTTGACGGATTTGCACCAAAATTTACATGTACATGCTCCAAATTAGAGGGAAGACCAAGACTGACTTTGCATTTCCCAACTCCCATAGATAGTGGAAATAATCGATTTTTACATGCTTCCACGGCATAGTTTGTGGCCATTTTCTACTGGCCAGAGTGAGAGCCAATAGCTGGCTACCACGAATAGGCAGGAAGATTCTATTGGCCAGCATGAGAACCAACAACTGACTGACACGAATGTTAACTAGCATGCAAAATAAAATCGATAGCTGCGTTCGTCACAAGTGGGAAAAATTTAAATCTGCATGACACTTTACTCCAATTGGCTCATTCACTTGCTTAAACTCAACGTTGATTCTGATTCCGCAGAACTGGGTTGGGTGTGAAAAAGTATTTGTTGTTAACATTCTTTTTTCATTTGGTTTTTCCAGTTATGAGTCCTTTTTTAAAGCTGATCGTTTTGTGTTCATTTTGTTTAGTTCTTTTTTCGTAACAGATTTAATTAAAATTTTCAGTGTGATATAGGCAAGAAGTAAGGCAAAGGGCACTCCTTTAAAGGTAAGGAAGGGCAAAAATATTTTAAGTCAAGTGATAGCAATTGCTGTATGAGTCGTATGATTTTTGAATCATGCATGGGCAACACTGGGCCATGCTGCTAGTTTGAGAATAAAACTGTAGCTATAAATAGGAATTTCTTCTGGATTGGGACCATTTTCAGGCACATGGAAGTGAAATCATTAAAAAATAAGGTGGGAGAATTGAAAAACAATTTGCTGTCATTCCTGGTGGATTGATGAGCCAATTGCCAGTTTTAGACATGTATGTGAATAAACCATTTAAGCAAAACATGTAGGAATAAGTGGATGGGAGATCCAAAGCATGACCTTACACCCACAGGAAAATGAAGCACCCTGCCACTACAAATGTGGGTGAATAAATCTACGTAAAAATATAATAACTGAAATTATCATGAATTGTTTTAAACGTGACATTAGCAAATGGCATTATGGAAGACAATGCATTATTTGGAGATATTGTTACCATCAGTATTGATAAAGAGTTTTTAGGCTTTGATGATTAAATAAAGGGTTGAGTTTGAAATTCCCTGAAGGAGGCTGTAAGTCACAACAGCTGAAATGTGATGAGGAAAACAGTCTGAATGTGTAAATAAATGAATCACTGAATGTTTTTCCATTACTGGGTTTTGATGTTCAGCTGCAGTTGTAGCTTGGTTTATAATGTGTTGAAATAGACAAAGTCCGACAATTATTTTAAGACTTTTATGTTTAACATTCTTTTTATTGATACAAATATTTAAGTAAATGCTCTGTTTATAATAAACAGTATTAAACAACATTTACTGGCCTGAATTCCTGAGAAATTTTCACAGAAAATATTTGTTCTCCGACAGGATTCGAACCTGTATCCTATACGGAACTGTCATTTACTTTGATGTGCCTTTACTGATTTGGCCACAGATGAGCATTCGGTTAGCAAGGTCGAATTTACTGTATTTAAACTTCAATCTTCCATGAATCTCTCACGTACATTCTTGTCTGCTCATGTCGGAGGACGAATATTTTCTGTGAAAATTTCTCTGACATTCATGTCCGTAAATGTTGTTTAAATACTGTTTATTATAAACGGAGCATTTACTTAAATATTTGTATCTATAAAAAGAATGTATAAACATAAAAATGTCTTAAAATAAAATGTTTTCTCCTTTGTTTTCTCTTGCAACGCTTTATTGTTCTAGTCATGTAGAATATTTTCTCTGTGATTTCTTACTTTGTCCATCTGTACTTTTTATATAACTTATTTTTTTTTTATATTCAGTAAATGTTTTCTACTAAAGCTAGAGTGCTTTTGTAATGTAATTTTGTAATATCTTGATTTTTAAACATTACATACTTAAATACACTAAAAATGTTTTACTGAACATATTCTGTTGAAATGAGACAACAATGTATCCAGGTGTTTTTTTTTTATGTTGTTGAATAAATTTTTAAGTGGAATTGACAAGATTCCCAATAATAAAAATAAGAAAAAAAAGAGCAAAACAATACAAGAAATTAACAACATAGTACAAAGCAAGGTGACTATAAGACAATAGCAAAGTAAAATTAAACAAAATAGAAACTGTGTTCATAAGCAAATCGGATACAGTCAAGTGGTTATATGTTTTGACTTCAAGACAAGAAAGAACAAAAATGTGTGGGGAATGAGATTGAGGATTGTCCATTTGTATTTGTTAAGAAGAAATCCCGGCATGCATCTGTAGGATTTGTCTATAAATTTGGAGTGGGTGGATTTTTTTTTTTTTTAGTATTTGTTGTTGATTGGAACAACACATTTTCATGGGATAAAAAAAAAATTAAAAAAAAAAATATCTAATTAAAGAAATATGACTAGGACCTTTCCCCTTCACATTTTCCCATTCTTCTGTTCACAATTTTTTTTTTTTTTTCACATTTTAATATCTTTAATTTTCATATTTTAATTTTTCCTTTAATTAGCATCTTTCATAAAAGATGAATTTAATTTTTCATTTTAATATATTTAATATACACTTTATTTTTTTCTCTTTTGTAGCCACACTTGCTCCAGTTTATACAAGGAAATTATTCGGAATAAACATGGTAAGGATGATTTTTAAATAATTATCTAAGTAGCTTTTTTTGTATTAGTTTGTATAAAGGTCTGAAACCTCTTCTTCTCCCACCAGTTATGGGTAAATAGCAGGATAAACTGGGTTCTATAGCCTTGGATGGCAACTGGTCTACTGCAGAAAGAAATGGCAACCTACTGCAGGAAAAAATCTGCCTTGATAGTCATGTATCAAAAGATACATGATTGCCTAAGCATGTATCATGCATGACACATAACTGACTGACTGAATTACAAACAAAATCATTTATTAAAAGCACTATGGTATAGGGTAAAAGGTTAGTGAGACTGAGCTGGTTGACTAGTTTTACAGAGTAATGAGTAATCCTTATTAGGTGTCCCATGTAAAGATAAAAATAACCGAACAAAAATTGAAATTTCTTAAAATCCTCCAATCTAACCTAATAATTTTATTAACCCATTTTTTTTTTTTTTTTTTTTTTTTTTTTTCAGACATTGTCAGTTAATGGGTTTGAATACCAAATAAGGCTCTCTGCTATCTACATCTTAATTTTCAATTAAATACAACATAACATGAAAATAATAACAAAAAAGCAAAAAAAAAAAACATGATTTATTTGAAGCGAACATTTAAAACTGGCTTAAATCTGTAAATGATAATTTTCATCTATTTATACTTATTACATTAAAAATAACACCAGCATTTTTTGTGTGCCTGTATCTATTGGGTTATAGAGTAATGGTTAGCAGCTCGGATTGAGAAATCAGAGAGCTGAGTTTGAATTCCAGTCGAGTTCATTACATTCACTTACATGCTAATAACTTTGGAAAAGTTATGAATCCATCTCTTCTCCCTTCAGCTATGGGTAAAATAGCAAAGCATACAGGGTCCTATAACCTTGGGTGGCTACCAGTCAGGAAGAAGGAAACTGAATTTAAACCACCTGCTGCCTTGCAGGTCCTGCCTCTTTAGGCAAAAGCTAAAAGAAGGTAAATCCAAAAGCAAAGAAAGGAGAGAAGGGGGCAACCTCAATGTCCCCAGTGCAGAATGGGGAACTATCAAGCCATTGCACTATTCTGCTTTGAATGTTGCCATGTACCACAATTGGAAGATGGAGGGAAGTGCCGACCACAACAGTGCTAACTGAATAAAATGAATGATCTATTGGGTTAGGACAAGAGATTTTAGGAGCATTTAATTTTGTATATATTGTATGTTAACTCTTGTAGACTTCTCTGGGAAACATACAGCTACAGCCTCTCCATGTTAAATGTTGCTGATGTGGTTTCCATAGCAATTAGGCTTATATGAAGGAGTTGTAAATCTCACACCCAACTGGTTTTGAATTCAGAATTCTCCTTCTTGACTGGTTGCCAACCCAACTTACAGAACCTAGCTGAGGGTGAAGAGATGTATTCATATATCTTTCCCCAAGGGCACAAAGGCAACTGCCTTAGCTTGAATTTGAACTCTGAACAACAAACTCATATTCCATGTTGATAATCCTTACACTCCATGTATATCCATAGCTTTAACTAACTTCATTCAAAAAGATTGTTTTCGATTACATTGTGACAACTGTCATATCAGTATACAGCAGGGTTTTTTTAACCTGGGGTCCATGGATGGGGTCAGGGTATCCATGAGGATCAGATAAAAATTAATATATTTGTTATAAAGCCCTTGTTCCAGTCACTGGTTTCCCATTGAAAGAAAATGCACCCAGCCACTACTTATAGTGCCAACCTCTAGGCATCTCTTGACTTGTTGTTGGGTCCATGTTTACCATTTAAACATGTGCCATCATTCTCTGCATGACTGTCATATTTTGCCAGTTCATAAGAGCAAGTGGTAATTGCTATTTTTCATGGTTTATCACAGCTTGATTATCTTCCCATATACTGGTGAGGATAAATTGACCACAATCTCTTTCAAGCATGGAAAATTGATGTGTGTGTAGTGTACAGTATGGAGAAATAATTGTACAAGTGGTGTGAAAAACCAATCAGATTGTAAGTATCTGCTTGTCTGTCTATAAAGGGCTAGTTCCTGTAGGGGTTTGTAACTCAAAAATGGTTAAGAACAACTGGTATACAGTTTTTTTGGTTTTTCATTACTGAGATCCTTGTCTCTTTTATTATTGATTTTAATATTAATATAAAATATAATATTTGCAGTATATTCTTTTATTTAAAAAAAAAATAGTAATTTGCATCAGCTTGATCATGTTTGTTGCTTTTGATTAAGTTCATTATAAAAAAGGAAAAGGATGTGCTCTTAAGGTCATCCAAATATCGACTTTGAACTACATCCCCTATAAGAATGAGGCTGTCATTGTGGTTCAATTTTGTGAATGGAAATTTAGGATGGTCTTCAGTATGTTACAGGTTCATAGGAAGTTAGCTAGGCCTATGCAAGAATATATACATCTTCCACAAAGACTAGAAAATTTGTGGCTTGCCTCAGCAAAGGGCTTTGAGTCTTCTCCTGGATGCACACCTCTTCAAGAGACATTGTGCAATAAATTTTATGTTGAGTACCTCTTTCCTACTGTTGACACCACAGAAAATTTATTTTCAAGCAGACCTTGTATTGCTCTAGTGGGGTCTCCAGTTATCCTTCAGCTAAAGGCTAGTCCTCCAAACAGGAATTCCATTTTTGTCATATGACTCACCTCAGTGGGGACCCAGAACCAAAATCTAAGATATGTGGTTTGGTAATGTGGTTGTGTCCACTTAAAATTTTGAATGTATTTTGATGTATGTGTACTAAGTTTTTAATTCTTGTTGTTTGTCAATCAAAATAAAGGAAATGTATTCACTGTAGGTTCTCTCCCGACTCCAGATAAGTCTTGTGGCTTGTCAGTCCAGAAGCACCTTCACATATCAAGGTCTTCTATTAATATAAGTTGCTTAGATCTGTCACATAGCTTACAGCACCTGTTCTTTGATTCAACCAGTTCTAACCTTCATGGCTAGGACCCACCATGCCACTCAGATTGTAACAAATGTCCTGGGTATAATAATAAACTACATTTGGCAGCAAGGCCAACTGGAATCAAAACACTATTAAAGTATAAAAATACATTTTCACAGTAAAAAGTACCAGCAATACATTTTTTGAAAAAAAATACATGAGATTATTAATACTCCCAGGAAAATTAAAATTTGGCATTAAATGACCCATGAGGATGTTGATATACTGCTAAACAAAGAAACCCAAATTGTAACAAACCACCCACATTCTCTCTGTATTCAATTGGTGAGAAGTAAGTTCCACTTGAACAGCTTCTTTCCACAAGCTACTATGGAACCAACTCCCAAGAGGATGCTTCACCCAAACACCTGATCACTACAATCTTAACCTGTTCAAGTGTAGGGTTAACCATTATCTTCCTTTCCTATCAGAACAAACTGCCTCTTACTCTGTAACCCTCTACCCCAAGTGGCCCCCAGGCCTTGTACAGGGTGAACCTCACTGTAAAAAAAAAACAAAAAAAAAACAACAATCTTTGGCAGTCAATTTGAGTAGTGATCAGGATTAATATTGCTTCATTTCTCAATTTACACACTCAAATAAATAAATAAAAAAAATAAAAAAAAGGCAAGGTTTTCTTTGTGGAATGTTATAGATTCAACTGGATGAAAGGAATGTGACGCTATACCAATCCCAAAAGTGTAGGAGGCACAATTGTATATTTTAAGCAGTTATTTTCCCTGTCTGATTTTCTCAATATCTTACTGTTTATGTACAATCTTGTAGTATAGATTATAGTAAGCTCAGAGTAGTACCAAAGTCGAAGATGTTATGAGTTTTAGTACTTAAATGGTGTCCATTTCGAATTTTGAAAGTATTATAGCAAAAATTTCAATTTAAACATTTTTTTTTTTTTTTTTTTTTTTTTAATAAATGCAAAAAAAAAAAAAAAAAAAGGCCAAGGTTTTCTTTGTGGAAGGGTGTAGATGAAACTAGGTGAAAGGAAAAGTGACCCCATAACAAGGTATCATACGCTTTAGGTACCACCATTTTAGCACTCAGGTATTTACTAAAATTTTAGAATCAAACTCTTGCATTTTTTCTATTTGTTATGCCTTATCAACCTTTAGCAGGTCATTTACAGCCAGAAAATATCTTTTATACTGTAAGAATTTTTTTGAGATAATAATGATTTCCTGATATGTCCTACGAATTAACCCATAATCAGGGGGAGAAGAGGTGGATTCATACCTTTTCCTAAGAGTATTTGCATATAAGTGAATGTAATGAACTTTGCTTTCCAATTGTGAGTCATTATCTATTATACCACATGCATACTCAAGTTTACAACACTTGGTATTCCAAAACAGTCATTCATCTAGGTACTGATCTAGCTCGATGTTGCTTAACTTTGGTGATCATATGAGAATCACAGCACCCATGGTACACCCTACTTGGTACATTCCTAAATACAACCTTATGATTCATCCCCATAACAGGCATATTGGATATGAGAATATAACCAATTAAAAATGCAGGTGTTTTTGTTTCACTGAAAATATTTTAATACAAAAATACCAAATTTCCAGATAATGGCAGTACATTAAATTTCTTTGAATATATGGTATTCATAATGTCTTGGATTTTGTTTGGTTGATTTTGTTTAGTGACTGTCAACCTCTGTGTTATTTAATGCTGACATTGAAATATTAAGTACATAATTTTATATTTTCAGGGTAGTTTGTAGATCATAAAATGTATTGTTGGTAATGTTTTTATAAAATATGCTTATATTCTTATACTTTTTTTTAGTGTTGTATTGATTGTTATTTTGTTATAAAAATGACCTGTTGATTTTTTTTGGGGGGTCACTATTAGCCCATAGTGGGGACCCTAACAGATGCTACCACTCTGGATCAAGATCAACCTGGGAACAACAGCAATTAAGAGGTGATTCCATGCTTCTCAAAACCACCCATCTCCTGGTCAGAAGCCTTGCTGCCAGATATCGTTCTTGGATTTTGGTAGCCAGCTTTTGCCCACCATAGTCGAGTCTCTTGTCATATAACTTCAACACTAGTAGGTTTTCACAGCTGCATTCAGGAAACTTATGAAAAGAGCAAGGGAAAGTGATAAACTTAGGATAAAAACCAAGACTCTAATTGATCAAACATTCATCCTCTCAACACTCCTTTATGGGAGGGAGATGTGGACCTTGGATGCTAGTCAGGAGAGGAGGTTAAATAGTTTTCACATGAGATGTTGAGAAATATTTTAAAAATTAAATGGCAATATAGTCCTGGATACAGAAGTGCTCAAAAGAGCTGGCATTCAGTCACTATATTCCATCTTCCATTTGTGCGCAGAATTCTCAAACTGTATGAGAAACTGTCTGAGGGCATGCATAATGTTGGATAACCCAAGCTATGCTTCAAGGACCAGTGTAAAATGTCCATGATGGTATTTTCTATCAATATTGTGAACTGGGATGTGGTTGCTCAGGATCAAGTAGAGTGGAAAGCCTAGAAAAGTATAGAGTCCATTGTACCATAGAGGTTAGACAAAGAAGCAAATGCTCCATGGTGGATGATCCCACAGTATTCTACTACTGTGGTCATTGTCAAAAGCTGTGTCAACCTCATATTGGTTGTTTTAGACATGAGTGGTGTTGTGTTTTAGGATAACTTATTTTTCGTTGCTGACCGTCACCATCAACGGAAAAGGCCATATAGTAAGTGTAACTCAAGATCCATAATTCTGCATATTTCTTAGCAGAATATGACATGTGCTAATTAACTATTACCTTGGATTGCAAGGAGAGATAGAAGAGTAACCTAACAGACATTCTTTAGTTTCAGTGAGAAAAAGAAAATATACATAAGAAAAAATATGGGAAGATAGAGAATGCAATGACCTTATTATGCTTTAGTCAAATGGAAAACATCAGTTTTGTATCTTTTCCTTTGCACCTTTTTATTTCTTAATGTCCTACCTTCATACTTACAGTTATTGCAATATTTTATTAAAATTAAGCTCAAATATTTAACACTACAATAAAGGAATTTCTCTGTGTATTTTATAGTCTTATTCAATTAATAAATTAAGAACAAGATAAATATCATCAGAAAATTGAAATAGGAAAACCGTTAAATTTTCTATGTAAATCTAGGAGATGCCTTGGTTGATTTGCAGACAAGTTGGTTAATTCATTTATTGTTTACTATATTTTCCAGACTATAACCTGTGACTTTTTTCTTGAAATATGTAGGGTGTGGATTATATACGAATTGTGTCTTCAAAACTTATGTGGCTGGGGTTAGCTTCACAAAAACCGGTCACCAGCGTCAAGCCAGTTATGTCCAGATAGTTAAATTTATAGGAGTGCGGGTTATATACAGGTGCAGACTATAGCATGGAAACTATGGTATTTTTTCTCAAGTTTAAGATCTAAGAAAGATCAGTATTTACAAACTTGCTTGAAAAGTTGTACCTTTATATAATCTTTTACTGAATTAATTTCCATTTAAAGAAAAAAATAAATAGACAACTTTTCATCCTTTTTTTTTTTTCTATTTGCAGTGTTTGTCATGTACATTGTCCCAGCTGCACTTTACAGTCTTTACAACAACTTGCAGTTTGTCAACTTGGCAACATATGACCCTACAACATATTATGTTTTGCTGCAGTTCAGAGTTGTTGTTACAGGTATAGTTTTTCAGGTATGCAATCATTTCTTTGACTAAAACAATTTTAAATTACATTTAAAATATCTGCATTATTTTAATAATCTATTTGGCAAACTTGAACCTGAAAAACAAAAAAATCTGTGTCAAAAGGTTGGTTTTTCCCTTGACACCACTATTATTTTAACTACCTTTACTCCTCAGCAATGTTGGTTCCAATTCATGGGGATGACTGCAAAAACATCACTCTCCCTCATATTTATAGACCACACATACAGATGAATGCTGGGATTTCTTTTTGGTCTTGTCCAATATGTTTCTGTTCTTGAAGTGGGAACACTGTAATCACTTGCCTGTATCCTTTTTGTGTGTTAACATGTTTCTTAATTTGTGAATTTTTACTTTATTACTGTAGCTTTGCCTTGCATATATTGTTTGTTCAATATATTTTTGGCCCTGTTCTTTCCTTTCTCTTGTTATTTTTTATTGCAAACTTTATGAATTCTGTTTCTTGGGCATTTCTGCCAATTGAATGTAATCATGGCCAATTACTCTACAGTTTTGAAAGTGATGATTAGAATTGTAATAAAACCTAAACATATTATGAAAGGGAATTTATACATTTTGATTTTGTTCTTGAGAACTGATAAAAAATATTAAACACTATTTATTAGATTGTATATTTACAATATTCTAAAAACTAATGCAATATTTATCATTTTCATATTTATTTCTTTATAAAATAGGAAAGCACAGTGGAGTAATGGATAGCAGCTTGGATTGAAGAATCGGAGAGCCGAGTTCGAATTCCAGTTAAATCCATTACATTCACTTACGTGCTAATACCCTTGGGAAAGGTATAAATCCACTTTTTTCTCTCCCCCCCCCCCAGCTATGAGTAAATAATATGGGTTCTATAACCTTGAATGGTAACTGGTCTACTGCAGAAAGAAATGGCAACCTACTGCAGGGAAAAAAAATCTGCCTTGTCAGTCATGTATCAAAAGATACATGATTGCCTAAGCCTGTATCATGCAGGGTACATAAATGATTGAGTGAAATTGGTAAAGAGTTTTTTATTCATGAATTTATAAATATTTATTAAATGATTAAAATATGTGAACTAGATATAAAGAAATCCTTATTATTTACCATTTTATAAAGTTTGAATCAATTGGCAATTAGCCGATGTTTTGCTAACCATTCCAATAAATAATATAAAGTATAAATAAACAATATAATAGTGTTTATTATTTTTGTTGTCAATTCTCAAGAATAAAGAAAATGTATAAATTCAATTTCATGTTTGTTTTATTACAATTTTAATCATTTTTTTAAAATAACAATGACGAGCAATGAAGGTAGTTAAAATAATAGCAGTGTCAAGAGAAAAACCATCCTTTTGATACCCCATTTTTTTTTTTTTCCTGCAAGCATGAAGATCCAAGTTTACCATTTATTTGATATCAAACAGAATGTAGGTTTTTATGTCATGTAGCCTGATCCTCACTACTAATGAGATATGCAAGTAAAGGGTGTTCCAATAACTTGGACCAATTTTAAATGTGAATTAATTTTAAGTGTCTAATGATTTTTTTTTTCTTTCAGATTTAAAAATTTAAGTCTTTGGCAATTTCAACCATGGAAAAAATTAACAATCAAATAATGTGTTAGTCTTAAGAGTGCAATTGGAAAAATTGTTCGTAAATTCAAACAAACTGGGTCAGTGGCAGATGTGAAAACACCATTCGGTGCTTGTTTAGGTCGTTCAGCTGACAACATTGCTGCAGTGCATGAGAATGTGGCCAAAAATCCAGACCCCTCTATTCATCATCGCATGCAGGAACTGAACCTCTCCACAACAATGTTACATCATTTCCAATTGCACAATCAGTTGGTCGATTATGTTGACCAAAAAAATCACAAAATGCATTTCTGTTTGAATGTCCATTTTCATAATAGGCTTTGATAACTTTAACATGTTGTTTGATTGTTAATCTTACCATGGTTGAAATTGCCAAAGACTTAAGTTGTTAAATCTGAAAGAAAAAGAAAAAAAATCATTAGATGCTTAAACTTAATTCACATTTAAAATTGGTCCAAGTTATTGGAGCACACTTTATTATGGCAATGTGCATTTAGGATAAATCAGGTTGTTAATAGATTACTTTTTATTTAATCTTATATTAGCTTTCTTTGGATATTATGTTTTTTGGCTTTCTTGTTTTACTTTTAATGAATTAGAAAAATTTTTTTCCTTATCTCTAACAATAGAGTAATGAATTAGAAAAATTTTTTTCCTTATCTCTGACAATAGAGATTTGTATAGATAAGTCATAGATTACTACTGCAGAAAATATCACAAACACAGTTGCAAAATTATTTAAATATTGTTGCTTTATGGTATGTGGAAACGAGTTTTTCAAATTAATATTAAAAAATAAAATGGATAATGTTAGTGTTTGTATATTTTTTCCTGTAATTAGGAATCTTACACAAAATCTGAAGCTATTCATTTTGTATCCATGTTCTCTGGAAAGGCATGAATTTATTTCTCCCTGCACTGTTCCATTGCCAGATTCCTTGATAATATTACAAAAGTTTTTTTTTGTAATCAATTCACCCAAAGCAAGGCAATTGTTATAGGGGAACACACCTATTCTATAGTTAATAGACTCTCCCACCTATAATAAGTAGGAATAGTAAGAGTAACGAATGAGTCAGTCGGTCAGTGAGTCAGTCAATGTTGGACGACAGTTAGTCAAATACTAAAGTATAATCGACCACACCTAGATCACTCTGCATTATACCTATTATATCAAGTTCCTAACATTTTGTACGTCAAACCTATTTTAGGACCGACTTAGTACAAATACAAGCCTCCACTGTGAAATCACTCCACAACAGCAATGATGCTGCTAAGATTCATGGGAGCTAGTAAAAGTGAAAGAAAATGCTTTAGAATGAACCGGAAATACAATCCTAAACAGGAAATGAGTGATAAACCTCTACTCCTGTTCAAAAGCCCAGAGAGGAGTGTAAACTGGATGATAAGCAAACCTCTCTTCTACTATTGTTTATAAAATATGAGTGCTTGGGTAAAAATCACTCTCCCAAGTGTACAGTTGGAGTATGCAGACCCACTCTTATCAATAATTATTATTTAGTTATGGTGGTGGTTCAGTAAAATCCCTAATATTTGACATGGGTGGGGATTGATGTTTGACATTAGGGATAGATCCTTGTAGAATAACAATACAATAAACAGCACTTACCAGCATAAGGGTCCAAGCTAGCGTCCAGCTCGCAGACAAAAATAAAGCAGGTTGTAACTTAATACAAACCCTGAAAACTAACTGATGAATCAAGCTGGTATTTATATAGAAATACCTCTGCTCAGGTACCAGCAGCCAATCACAGCCCAAGCAATGTACTATCCTACTTTAGCACAATGAGATGCTCCATGGCACCATAAATAGCTCTTTCTCAAGGTTGAATTATCGTTCACTTAGCTTGCTCCACAACTGAGTGTTTATCTCGACCACGTGATTTTTCTACATGGCACTGCGAACAGGATCCCAGACAAGTTAAGAATATTCCATGGGATATCCTATGTGCCTCACCCCAATTCTTTTTTCTTTTTAAGGGGAGGAGACAATAAGAGCGTTTTGAATATGTTTCTAACAACTTTGTTTTGTTTTTTTTTCTAGATCCTCTTCAAAAAGCAGCTGAGTTTTATCCAATGGGCCTCTATTTGTTTGCTTACCTGTGGTTGTATCCTTAAAGAGTTAGGCCACATCAAATACACAAAAGTGTCTTATGACAGCACCACTAATTCCATTCCTATAGCCAACCAGAGTCTCAGCTCCGCAAACAATTCAGCCAATCTCATTGGTTTTCCATTGTTTTTCATTATCATTCAAGTGTTCTCTTCTTGTTTTGCTGGTGTCTATAACGAGTACTTACTTAAGGACAAAGCATGCAATGTGCATATAATGGTGCAGAATATCTTCATGTATGTTCAATCAATATTGTGCAATGCTGCCTTGCTTATATTCAAGGGTCAGATTGTGGAAACTTTCACAAAGTCCAGTCTCTTGTCTATATTTCAACTGAAAGTAATCCTGATCATGATGAATAATGCCAGCATTGGCATAATTGTCAGCCTATTCTTGCACTACCTCAACTCAATCTTGAAGACGTTTGCCAGTGCGCTGGAACTAATGTTCACTGCCATTCTCTGTTGGATTATCTTTGGTATTCCAATTGACAGCTATACAGTAGTATCAATAGTTATAGTGACTCTAGCAACACTCCTGTACACAAGGAATCCCGTGGTTAACCGTCCCAAGAACTTTACTGAGAATGAATTAATCTCAAAAGAGAAACCACAGGAAAAATCTGCAATTTTAGCGGTATAAAAACAAAAAAAAAAAATCCAAGATAAACACTTTCATTTCAGACCACATTTGTTTGTGCAAAACATGTACCTTCTGAATGTCTATCATAGACTGGCATTATGTTATGCTATCATAGGTACCTGCATACAGGAATTTCAACTTTGTTTTCTTTTCTCATTTTGCTTACTATTACACAAATGTACCTGCACACTTTTTTCTAATCTAGGATCATATATCAAGATATGCATAGATATTAGAACGTGTGAAATGTCTTATTCACTATATCAAGTTTTTTTTTTTTGTTTGACCTGTGTATGTACACTGCCTAAATTGTAAATAATCCTGAATTTATGTACAAAAAATTTATATTTTTGACATTTATGTCCGAAGTACAACTTACCAAATGCTTAAATATTTTATGTTTGTAAGTGGTGATTTAATTTCAAGGGCCTTTGAATTTATTTTTTCCTAAAGTTAGGCTTGGACTATGCATAGCCTTTGAGATAATTCATTTTCTTTCCTATGTTATATAACTTCAGTTTCATTTCTTAATGGCATTCCTCAAATGGAAATTCTTTTGAGTCACTGTAGAGGTGGTACTAATGTGTGGTGGCACTACCAAGACATTAACTAAATCCGTACAGTCAAAGCTTGATGGAACCTACATGTGGATGTTGAGAGCTATACTTAACATCTTTTAGAGATAACATCCAACTAAATCACAGCTCTATATCTGATATTTCTACAGTCTTATGCGAATGTAGAATGCATTTTGTGGGACACTGGTGGCAACCAAAATGAGAACTTGTGAGTGATCTATAGCTCTGGACACTGCAAAATGGGCTGCTCACCAAGCAACCATGTACACTGACCAGCTATGTTATGGCACAGAATGCCACCCTAATGAGTTTCTGATCTTGATACAGGACCATCATAGTTGACGTGATACTCATGAATGTCCGAGATAGCTCAACAGAATAAAAACATTACTAAACTAAAAACAATTGAGCTTTTTTCTTAAAAAATTGCTAAATGTTTTAGAATTTTTTTTTTTTTTTTTTTTACTTGTAATTCTGTCTCTTTTGTTTATATTAAGTACAGGACATCCTCAACTTATGACAGTTCCATTCTTATGATCCATCATAACATGATTTTCTGTGTAAGTCAGAACATACCCGCAACTTTCTGTGAATAAGTACTTATGTCACTCACCTATACTAATGTATTCTAGGATGTAACACATTTCTATGACATGTTAACAATTAAGATGAAAACATCTGGAGGACATAAATTTAGTGAAATGAAAATAATACATAATGAAATTGATTTAAGCTGCTTGTATATTTATTGCCAGTGATGTCATTGGCTTTTAGTAGATGAGATAACAAAACATGAAATCCTGTCTCTCTTGCAGTACTTGGAAGCAGCAGCAAGTTTGAGGAAGAAAGAAAAACAAACATGATTTTGTTTTTCTTTTTTTATTGAGAATTCACCAACTTATAGTTTAACAAGAAAATATCCTTATCTCTTACAAGGAAACTCAATATGTATACACATATGTACATGTTTTAAGCGACAGCCTGAATGATTTAAGTCAAGCAACCAGCCAATGTCTGTCATTGTTTCTACCTTTTTCAGAGCATTTAACAATATCTAATTTCACTTATATGGTGATGGCTTTCCTTTTCTTCAAGGCACTGCCATCAGAAGTTATACTATGCTTGGAAGGCACAATGAAAGGCAATAGATTTCCACAAACACAACACAAATGAAAGAGAGTGAATGCACAACAATCCAATATGGCATGCCATCAGGAATTGACACACACTGCTTTATGCACAAGATAAACAGCATAAATTGAAAAATTAATGGAGATTACTTTGTAGCTTGGGACTGTCATAGGGCGGAGGCTTACTGTACTTTCTTGTACAGATGAGTATACATAATTCCTTTCTACTCGAATTGCATGTATAAGTTAATGTCATACCAGTCTGTGACATGTGCTTACTGTTTGCCTAATATCTAGTGTACACTACAAACAGCAGGACAGACCGAGTTCTGTAGCCTTTGATGGCAACTGGTCTACTGCAGAAAGAAATGGCAACCTACTGCGGGAAAAATCTGCCTCATCTGCAATGTATCAAAAGATACATGATCACCTATGTGTGTATCATGCATGGTACATAACTGACTGACATGAAAAAAATTTGCAAAATGATTAAATGCTTTTTTTGCAGGAGAGAGTATTTTTTTTTGTTGTTGTTGCTGGGGGAGTCATTTAATTTACAATGAATTTATATAGCAAACTAAAGTCCCTATTAACTTTTACAAAATTAAAATTTTTTTTTTTTTTCCATATTTACACTCTACTGTTATTTGAAAAAAAAATATGCTTTCTAGTTCAAGTGCCTTTTCTAAACCTCTATCAAAACAGAAGTCAGAAAGCAAGGCATGATGATGTTCTAATTACTGAATTCAGTTTTTGAATATTATTTTATTATGTTTTTAGTTTGTCTTTCTTACAGAACTATGAAACATGAGGGGAAATATTTTCCTCTTATTTTAATTGGCTTTTGGGAATAGAGGTGAAAACTTAAGATTGGTTATGCATTTATATATATTGTAGTATTTTTTTGTATGTTGTGTAGGAATATTTCTAAATTGTAATACAAATTTAGCTTTATGAAATGTATCTTTGTAAATATCAAACAAAACGGGCCTTTGTTTGAGAATCACTCCTCACTGTAATATTCCACTATTGTGGTTTCATGCTCAAACTGGATCAATCCAAATGTCTTTGTCGATAATTATTTTATTTTAAATGAAATTTAAGATCAATGACAGAAGTATATAAATATTTTTTCTGCATTTAGCCTATATCAGACCATTCTCTTCATATTCTTAGATGGTTGAAGTGAAAACAAAACTTGCTGCATAAGTTACTAATGAGTTAGTGTGTGTGTGTGTATGATTTATTTTTTCTTTTTTGGCATCAAATAATAGGTATAATAAATTTAATCTTTTATAATTGTTTTCTAACCATTTATGCATTTTTGTATACAACTGTTGATGACAAAAGGAAGAATTTTCAAATGCCCCTAAAATTTAAGATAATGCCTACAGCATTGGCTGTGTTTTGAATTCTTGATCTCATAAATTTTTACCAGCTGACCAATTTCTGAGACTCCAGGATCAACACTTTATATTTGTTATGTTCTACAATGGAACATTTTCTCTCTTTATGTTATTTTGTATTGGAAGGGAACTGTGACAGATATCATAATTTTTAATGACATAATGAGGTTATGAAATGGTAACGGTGTCTAAACTAATGCTTGGGATAATGCCATCGTAATATAACATTTTATCTTTATAGGCTTCTTCATCTAAATACTGAAATACACAATTCTGGTTCCATTTTTGGTTGAGAGATTTTTGCTTTATTCAAAAGGTCAGTTGGAAAGAGAATTAGAAGCTGAACAATTCAAGTTTCTATTTCATTTAACCACCTTTAGACAAATGGGCAGCATGGATGCTTTTAACACTGTTCTGCTGCTAATACTGAGTCACCTGATTATATACCTGTTCATATTCAGCTACCTGTACTACTGTGACCTCAGGTTAAGCTATGCCATTGAATATATGATATATTGTTTTTTTTCTTGGCAGCAATTTCTGTTGTAAATTGACTTTCCATTGATGTATAGTTAAGTTGGTCTTTTGGGGGGGGGTAATAAAACGGTATAAGAGTTTAATCATATGTAAGTAGGGTGCCAAAGAATAAAAATTGATGAGACCTAAATTGGATTCTTGATTCCATGTTTTTTTTTTTTATTTGATCTTCTGAATTTTTTTTTATATATTTTAAATACACATATTTTGTTTTTTGCTTTTACTTATTTTCTGAAACGAGATTTATAAAGGTTTTTTTCTGCATTTAAGACTTCTAAAATTTTTATAGAAGTTAATATTTTTTTTTGCAGGGCAGGAATGGAAAATGAAGCATTTATTATGAAAATTAATGGCAGTGATGATTTTAGACAAATGATTCAGCTCAGCTCAATAGCATTGTCATAGATAGAGGACAATTTTTAGCCTCTCTTTAGTTCACAGTTTCAGCAAAAGTGGGGGGGGGGGTCAGCCACCCCCATCATTGTAGATATTTTATGTAGCTTAATTTTAACAAACAGCCTGCATTGTTGGCTTACAGCCATATCATCATCAAAGTTAAGCAATGTCAAGCCTGGTCAGTACTTAGATGGGAATACCAGGTGCTTGGACGTGTGGCTGGTGTAATGGATAATGGCTTGGAATTGTTAATCAAAGAGCCAAGTTTCCATTCCAGTTGGGTTTGTTATATTCACTTATGTGCAAATACCCTTGGGGGAAAGTATGAATCTACCTCTTCTCCCCCTAGCTATGGGTTAATGCTTTAGTGATATAAGTCTTATTCCTTATCTAAAAAAAGAAAATTCTCACAATCTAAAATATTTTCTGAATTTAAATAACCTCTAAAGAGTTGATAATCCACAAAAAATAAATCAATCAGTATTTATTCTTAACATCATCAAACTGGATTTTGCACTTGGAAAGCAAATATTTGCTGTGCAGGAATATTTATTTTTGTTGGCTATTTTTTTTTTTTTTTTTTTTTTTTTTTTATAGCAAACTATCTACAAAATATAGTGCCTCTTTACTTTTTAAAATGATGCTCACTCCAAGGTTTACAGGGTAAGAGGTACAGTTTATGGAGATATGTGGGAAAGGTAATGGTTGACTCTAGACTTGAACAGGTTAAGATTGCAGTGATCTATGATCAACACTTGGGAGTCAGTTCATATATTCCACTGCAAATGAAGTTCCACTTACTTACCTATTAATTACTTTATTTGTCTTACAACAAAATTTAAATACCTTTTTTTATAAGACGGTGAATGAAATAGCAAAAGTTTCTCAAAAGACTGCTAGATAGTCTGTGCATTTCCATGCAGTATGCATCTTAGAAAATTTTCATAGAATTTGTTCTTATGGCAGTGGGGATATCAGTATCTGTTAAAGGAAGTATAAAATGACTTCCTTCTCTGAACCAGGTAAAAATAAACACATTTCATCTGTCTATATTTATGAGATGAACTATTTATATTGTTCAAACTACTGTCCTCATCTTTATCACCATATTCATGATACTGTACACTTTTAGTCCATGGGGGTAGATTGTTCTAATTTCATGTGCAATGCTTTTGAACATCTCAGTTTTGGTTAGTTCCTCTTGATAACTCAACTCTTCATGTTTTTGTTCCTGCTACTGTCGCCAGGCACTGAATTCCCAACTCTTTGGCTCATTATTTTTGTAACAATCAATTTGGTTGACTAAAAGGGTTCAATTTGAAATTCTAAGAAATATCTTCTGAAGAAGTTTGGAGTGTACAACGGCTAAAATGTTGTAAATATAGCAATAAAGATGAGGACAACAGTCCAAACAACTTAAACAGTATAAATAAATACATTTCTATTTTGGAAAACAAATGTCTTTCTCTCTCATTAATGTCAATGACTTTTTGATTTTCTAAAAGCATTTGATTGTTCAAATTTGTTATTGAGGGAAAACTTAATTGATTCTATCTTTTTTTTTTTATTTTAAATTTGTAATAACAAATTGCTTATTATTAAAAGGCTGGACTGTGTACTTCTTTAAGAGTAACATGGTAAAACACAAAAGCTGATGGTAGTACTAATGAAATAAAATAGCCGTTTTTACGATAGCAATGCTGAGCCTAATTTTTTAAATTCTGTCTAAATTCATTTACATAAATGGGGTAAAATTTACAGTGTAATCTTTTTCTATGTTTTCATTGAATCTATTCAATATTGATTAAATAACAGAAAATATTGTACAAGAATGCCAAACATGAACATTCAAAAAAGAAAAAAAAAGACTTTTATTACTGTTTGGGTTTTTATTGTTTTATTTTCTAAGGAATATCTTTGTAAAGTGACTTACAGGATAACTTTGCTAAAATTTATGGAAGCTTGTAACTAAGGAGTAGCTATTACTGCATTTGCTGCTAATAAAATTACATTCTAAATTTTTATGGTAAGGATTCCCTATCTTCCCAATAATAAAGTTAACTAGTTACATACCATATTGTAGTACTTTAACAAAATGCCTAAATCTGCTTATTGGTATACTGACATTACATTGGTACTAAACTAAGCTTATATAGATTTTTAAATAATTTTAATTCCTAGGTTTCATAAGTGTTCTTGATAAATTTCTCTCTCATTTAAAGAGAAAAAATAATTTAAGTATTTTTTTTAACTTATCTTTTTCATGATGTAAAATTTTGTACCTCTAATAAGATCTTCAAAATTAAGTAGGACAATAAAAACAGACAATTAAAAAAGACAAAAGGAAAACAAGAACTACTGTGTAAGTTGGCAGTATGAAAATAGGAAAAAAAGAATTCATAAACCAGTTATTGCTTTTCATTTGTTAGAACTTAAGGAAAAAAAATGTGCATATTGACTTAAAAGGGAATCAGGAGGAAGAAAATACATGCACAAAACTATTATTTAAAAATCCTCGAAACCATTTTTGCCAACTTTAATCTGCAAAAACTTAAATGCAATGTCAATCACTATCTGCTGTCCTCCTGATTACTCTTTTCTCTTCCTGTTCATTATTAATGTTTCTGTTCCTAATTCTTCCACACCCTGTAACCCCCTTGTGTCTTAGTGGCTTTGCTACCTTGCATGGAGTGATACCAATTTAAAAAGAAAAAAAATATATATCAAAACCATCATCCTTATGTAAACAAAAGGATTGGTTGTTACTGTTGAATGTAATTTGTTTCTAAATATACCAGTCTCAATATATTATTGGTATACATACTGTTTCCCCTTCTTAGATTTTTTTTTTTAAAATCACTTCACCCCAAGCAAAGCATTACAAAGGGAGAAAGAGAAGACTGAAGATTGAGGAAAAGACCAAAAACAAAATGAACAGGTTTCAAGAGAACAGAGGATGGCAACTGACATTGCATTTAAATTTCTGAAGATTGTAGTTATCAGGGAAGCAAGGAAACAGGAGATCCACAGATAAAAGAAACTGTTTGAGTAGCAGTTGCATTTAGTTATTTCAACAATAAAACGGTGGGACCTAATTGCCAATCTAGTAGCATGTTCTAATTCATTTAGTCAGGGCACCGGGGTGGGGGGTAAGCTTGTCAGAGCTTTCCTTGATACAAGAAAGGAGCAATAACCAGTTAGCTCATTTTTTCACATTTTTTATTTCCTTTTTTTTTCTCCTATTTTTGTATTGCCAATTCCTGTAGTTATTTTCCCTTTTAATTATGTCAGTTTTTATTGCCTTGATGTGAACTTTATTCAAGGTCTCATTTATTGTTGGTTTCTTTTCAATATCTCTACAACTTTCTCATGACAGTATCAATTTTGCTCAAATTATAAAAAAAAAAATGTTTTACTTATACCTGTCAAATATCATCAGTATACTTCTGGTTCCTATATTAAATTCTTTTTTTTTTTTTATTTAAGGTAGTTAACTATTTTACGTAATGTTATTGCATATTTTTCAAAAAGAATATTAACTTCAACAAATTGCATATGTTTTGGGAAAAACTTGAAATATTTTACAACAATAATTAATAGATATATTACCTAAATTCTTTTCCAGCCTCTTTGTGGCTTTAGTTATTCTCACATTACCTACCAGATCATCACCTATCAAATGATTTTAATCAGATAAGTTAGCCAAGGGATTTATGCTTAATGCATTTTGATTAGTGAAACCGTCAAGTGTGTATATCTTATAATGTGAAAATATTGACACTTAGTTTTAACATATCCAAACAACAATTAACAAGCTTAATTATATTATTATTGCCAGTTGATCTCTTTGTGCATTAGAAAAAGTACGAAGAAGAGGTTTGATTGTAATGCTCACATAGGAAGCTTTTTAATTAAATTTTTTTTTTATTATTAATAAACTGGTCAACACTTTATCTAATGCAATAAATAAAGTTATTTTCTCTAAATTGTTTGTTATTACTTCATGAACTTGGAACATGTTTTTACTATTTGTTTGTCAGCAAAATAAACAGCCCAAGATGCAAACTACAAATTGGAAACATCAAAATCAAGTAAGTACAAAAATTTAAATATCTAGAAAGTGTTTTAAAAGGATGGAAAATGCAACACTGAAATCCAAAGATGCATTGGAATAGCAAAAGATGCCTTCTGAAAGCTAAGCAAAGTCTTGAAAAAAATTTGGAAAATTTCAATGGAAACAAAAAAAAGCATACTGAACTCTTCACAGATGAGGCAATAAATGTAGTTCTACAGAAGGTTACTGAGAATACATGCTTTGAATCAGAAAGAGACAAATGAAATTCTTGGGCACATATGAAGGCTTAGAAAATTGGACACTCACAGGACATATCAAATCATCTTCTATATTATATGACCTTGTATATGAAGTATCATTGTATTAATCTTATTCTTTTTTTTTTATGCAAACCACCCACTAAAGTAACATAACAGCTGAAATTTTTAGGGCACATAAAGAGGGTTTGAAATATTTGATATTCACAAGACATATTGAAGGACAGAGGAAAGTAATGAGTAACCTACCTAATGTGCTTGTGTACATGCTTGACAGAAAAGGGATTAGGAAAGATAACAAAAAAATTACTAAGAGTTACAAAAGACAGGAAATAGTGGAAAGTCATGAGAAAATTCATGGAATTTCAGTGAGTAGGCTTTTAGGTCCTGTAATGACAAACATTTTTGTGGGTTTTTATGAGCAATGATTGTTATGTTGATGATACTTTTTGTGTATTCAGTTGTGGGTTGAGTCAGAAGTGTTACATGAAATCCTAAATGGGTTGCATTCTACTTTCCATTTCATTTGTGAAAAGGAAATTTTTTTTTTTTTTTCATTGAAAAGCATGTGACTTTAAATTTAGTATTTGCAGTCACTGAAAGTTAAAAAATTAATAATCAAATTTAGACAATTTCTGATAAACATAAGGTAATGAAAGATTATTTTGAAAAATTTCCAATGAAACATAAGTGGGGTCAGTATTAATAATCATATATAGAGGGTACAATGGGTAAATTGTCACCATTTTATATTTTTAATTGCACAGTATAATAATGGGCACCATCAGTGAGAAAAAGAACATGATGCAATTCACTCTGCCAGAAATTTTGAAAAGCCATACTGCTTGGTACTCATGCCAGAAGC
The DNA here is from genome assembly GCA_903632075.3 of Acanthosepion pharaonis. NCBI lineage: Eukaryota > Metazoa > Mollusca > Cephalopoda > Sepiida > Sepiidae > Acanthosepion > Acanthosepion pharaonis. Next base: position 1,020,529 of record CAHIKZ030000036.1, read on the forward strand.
TCCACTACAAACATTTCAGCGTGTTTGGGTGTCAATCTGAGGACACTGCAAAGGATTTGGGAAGTGTTGATGATTATGAAGATACGGCACCTTGAAAAACTCACTCTAATTATTCTAAGAAAAGAACTCTCAAATTTGTTGGCGAGGATCTCAGCTTCAACATGGAGGCCTATATCAAGTGCCTTGAGGAGGTAGTGCTTCCTTGGATCAAGAGGGTGGCTGCTAGAAGATCCTATGCCTAGTAACAGGACTCTGTACCATGTGACACAAGCGGGAGAACCCAGTCATGGCTGTCAGACAATTTCTGTGACCACATCACCCCCTTTCACCTGGCCACTTAACTCCCCAGACTGCAACCCCTTGATTATTGTGTGTGGGGCACAGTTCAGCAAAAGACCAACAAAACTCAAGGCAAGGATTATGGTAGCATTCACCAACTTAAAAATGGAGACCATCCAGAAAAGTTGCAGGAGATTCTAAAGTGTTCTGGAGGCCATGGTTGAAGTAAATAGCAATTTTATTGAATAAATTTACTCTTTAGTATTTCAAGATAATTTTGGTAAATATATTGCTTAAAATGAGATGTCAGTGTTATTTTCATTTTTGCATAATTTAGACAACAATTTATCCATTGCTCCCTGTATATAAAACAAAAAGTAGTTTACACAATGTGCAAAAGATCATTCATTCTTTGGAGCAAGTCATAAGATATTTTTGATTTAAACAAATAATGCTGTTTTTAATTTATTGATAACATACTTTGATATTAGCATTTCATCAGATTAAGACCATTACATGTTCTTTGTATGAGTAAATAAGTTCTTAAACAAGAAATACAATATTTACCATCAGAATTATATCAAAAGGCAATACAAATGTAGAAGGATGTATATATCTGCTTTATAGTCTATGTAAAAGTAAAACAAAGATCTATTTGAACTACTAGGGAAACTTGATTCATTCATAAAAGACATTAGAATAATCCACAAGCATACTGAAAACTGCCTGCATAGAGATAAAAAATGAATTAAGTACACAAAAATAGAAAGGAGCATAAGACAAGGGTGTATCTCCTCACTGCATTTATTCAATATTTACAGTGAGGTGATCCTAAGACAAATACAAATCCTACCAGGATTTATTGTTGGTGGACACAATCTTAACAATATAAGATATGGAGATTACACCATTGATAACAGGCACAGAAAGAAAACTGCAGGAACTCATAGAGAAGGTAATAAAAGAAAGTGAGAAGAAAGGACTACGCATAATTGTTAGCAAGAGGAACATCCCAAGATGCAAATTATGTATCAGAGATACCAAAATCAAATACAGAAATTTAGATATCTGGGAAGTGTTTTAATAGATGATAAAAAATGTGACACCAAAATTTGAAAGTTCATTGGAATATCAAAGATGCCATCCAAAAGCTAAATAAAATATTGAGAAACAGGAAAATTTTGATAGATAGATAAATAAAGAAAAGAGTGCTGAAATGCAATGTCATATCTATCTTCCTCTATGGTAGTGAATATTGAATAATTTCCTTGGAGATGAATAGGAGACTTCAGGCAAAAAGTAATTTGGTTCTATGAAATAATGCCGAGAATACCATGGATGGGGCATGTGTGCAACAAGAAAAAATAGAATCAAAAAGGACACATATTTTGAAGCAACAAGAGTTAAAATTTGGGGACATATAATGAGAAAAGGCCTTGGAGAATGATACTCACAGATCATACAGAAGGCAAGAGGGACACTTTCTTATAAATACCCTCAGGAAAAGTATAAATTTATCTCTTTTCTCATCAACTATAGTTTAAATAGCAAGGTAAACTGGGCTCTTTAGTCTTGGATGGCAACCAATCTAACAAAAGGAAAACTTTGAATTCCAAAACGACAGGAAAATACTTCACAGTTTTTCCCAAGAATGCATGGCAAATCATGGATAGTCATAATTGTCCTTAAAGGGCTTGGCATTTTAAAAAAAGAGCTTATCAAAGATCTAACAGTTTATCTCTAGCATGAATTCCACAAGCTCAACAAGATAGTTTCTCTTGCCCAAGTCCAGGGTGGTAGCACCTGTCAGGATCCCAGCTATGGGCAAATAGTTACCCCCAAATTGGGGCCAAAACACTATGAAAGTGTAAAAATGGGTTTAATACCAGCAATGCATTTTTGTAAAAAAAAAAAAAGAAAATTACCAGCAATACATTTTTGAAAAAAAAATATATATCAACAATAAAAATCTTATCGGCATTAAATAAACCATTGAGGTTGATATACCATAAAACAAACCAAACCAAACTTGCCAAAGTCCCAAAACATTTTTTCTTTTTACATGTTAATAATTAAAAGAGAAGCCCTAGCATCTTTTAACTTCACAATGATATTCACTGTACAAATGCCACTTCAGTCAGAGTGTTACTGAGTAAGAGTCACCATCCCAAGCAAGGAGATAATGCTACCTAGACACAAGGGGCCACCAGAAGTGAAAGAGATGGAAAAGGCTTTAGAATGAACCAGAAACCCAATCCTAAACTTGAAAGAAATGATAAAGCACTACTTCTTTTCAAAATACTGGAGAGGAGTGTGAACCAGACAATAGGTGACCCTCTCTGCCCCTACCGAGGAAAGAAAATACCTGAAGTGTTAGACTAGGTAGTCAGACTGTCACACTCACAGGTGATAACCTGGATTGAATCATCCAGAGATACAGTCATAACTGTACCATTCATCATTGCAGTGAGAGGGCCAACTAGGAACTACTACATGGTCCAGTAGCCATTCACAAAATGGCAGTACAGTAGCCCCAATATTATACAATTGCTGATAGGATAGCCTCATTTGAAATTACTTAAAGGTTCAGATACCTGACCATCAGGCTGATAATGCCAAAATGAAGAAAACATTTACTTCCAGTACCATTAATGAATGGATGAATTATTGAGGAAAGAAGATAGAGACATGATTCCTCAATGTTTTGTCTACCCAGAAATCTGGGCAACAGGATTCCTCCTTGAATCAGAAACATTTTACTGGTTTTGACAAGTTTGTTTACAGGTGCAACACTCTGGTGTCTCATCACTAAAATATATAAAATTTTAGCTAATAATGAAACTGAAGTCATTGGCTATTGATTTATTTGTATTATATCTCTGCATTCACCCTCAGGTGAGTTGAGCCAGAGATTAGGCAGTCATTGCAAAATCTAATTAGCAGTTTAGCAAAGAAAACAGTCCAAGATGTGAATTACAAATTGAAGATACCAAAATTAAAAAAGTGCAAAAATTTAAATATCTAGGAAATGTTTTAATAGAAGATTGAAAATGTGACACCAAAATCCAAAAACACATTAATATAGTGAAAGATGCCTTCCAAAAGGTAAGTAAAGAAACAGAAAAATTTCATTGGGTACAAAGAAAAGAGTACTGAACTGTTAGTAATATCAGTACTCCTATATGGCAAAACACGTCGGACAATCTCTTTACAGATGAAGAGACTTGAAGCAACAGAAATGTGGTTCTACAGAAGGATACTGAGAATTCTATGGACTGAACATATGAGCAATGACAGTTTTAGCGACAATGGAAACAAAAAGGATACTTTGAATCAGAAGGAGACAATTGAAATTTCTCTGGCACATAATGAGGAAAGAATGCTTGGAGAATTTGACACTCACAAGACATATTGAAGGCAAGAGGGGACAGAGGAAAGTAGTGCATAACCTACCTAATGAGCTTGTGTAAATGGTTAGCAGAAAAGGGATTAGGAAACATAGCAAAAAACAAAATTTAATAAGGACTACAAAGGATAAGAAGTTGTTAAGAGAGCTAAAGGAACATGACACATAGAAGAATTTATTGTTTTTTATTGTTACACTTTAGGTTCATAGACACTAACCATTAAAGCAAGCAATGTAAATTAGAAATACAGTAGAGACATTGTGGTCCTGTGTGGAGTGCACAGATATTCTGATTCATGGCAATTGTCAATCCAAATGCAAATAATCTGGTCTTTGTTTTTTTATGGTTACTATGCTAAGATATATCTTAATATATAATATACTAAGTGTTGTAGTTATATCCTAGGAGCATTTTTAACACAGACATCTCCTTAAAAGATTCAGGTCATGGAGGCTAATGGTAATACTAACTTGGTTGTCTGTCTGGATGCCCCACGTGCCATCATATATTTTTTTAATCATTTCACCCCAACCAATGCAATAAAGCCACTAAAATGAGATGCAAGGAGTTTCTGAATATAAGAGAATATAAGCAAAACAAAATAAAAAACACTATTAATAAGAAAACAATAAAAGAACAGGAATTAAGACAGAAGATAATGATCTGTCTATATTTCTGAGATGAGGTATTATGTACACTATTTACATTATTTGGACTATTGTTCTTATCTCTGTTGCCATATTTATCACAACATTTTGACCGTTGTACACTCCAGCCTTCTTCAGATGGTTGGAATGTCGAACTAAACCCTTTATTTCACTCACTGGGGTAGACTGTTCTAGTTCCACGTGCAATGTCTCATGGGTCAGTTATCTCTTGTTAATTCCCCTCTGAAAGTTCTCCACTGCCTTAACCATGTATTGAACTCACACACTTTGGGTCCTGTCACTGGATCTAACTAATGCCTTTATCCGCTATGCCATGTGTCCTTGGTGAGGGGAATTAACAGGAGATAACTGATAACTGACATTCATTAGACATGGCACATGGAACCAAAACAGTCTACCCCAGCAAGCAAAATAAAGGGTTCAGTTCGACATTCCAACCACCTGAAGAAGGTCGGCGCATAAAACAGCTCAAATGTTGTGATAAACATGGTGACAAAGATGAGGACAATAGTCCGAATAATGTAAATAGTGTAAATCTCCCAAGATATAAAATAAAATCTAAATGTTGGAACAAATCCTGAATATTACCACTAAAGCAAAAGCATAACAAAAAACATTGAATCATGTATCCACCATAACTGCTTAAAAGGACTCACTTGATGACATCCAAAGCAGTAGGCAGGCAGTCATAGAGTTCACCAGTGGCCTCCCTCCCAGTCAACTGACCCAACACAAGCTTCAACACCAGGCCCATACACAACCAACTCTCCCATCTCACAGGCCACTTCCCTTGATCACAAAAATAGACATTCTGCCTTGATCAATCATACTGGCAATATGGTTAATTTTTTATTGTTGTAACCTAGAGAAGGTTACTGAATAGAATAATCATACAAAGGTCATAATGAATGATAATACTTAGGACAAGAACAACACATATAAGATTCGCCAGCAGTGCATAGAAGTAGTCAACTGCTAGAAGCGAGTCAAGTGAATTCCACAATGAATCCCCAACTGCAGACCAACATACAGTATTTACTACTATATTTATGTGAATGTCTGTAGGTATGCTTACAACACTTATCTTAACATATCTTGTATCATTCTCTTTCTGCCTCACTGGCAATACATTTTTGTTTGTTAACCATGTAACCATATAAATTATGAAAATCTTAGCCTTATTTTTTGTCATAGATGATGAAACTCTGAGCAAGATCTGTTATTTGGATTTTGCATATATGCTTTAATTTCTTGCACAATGCAGGGTATACTTGCTAGTTCAAGCAATAAAAATAATGTAAATAATAGCCAGTTGCTCATATCCGAGCATCTCCGTCTGCTAGGGTGGCTAGCTAATCAGGATACCCACACATTTGTGTTTCTTCAACATCTATGGAGCTAACCCGTGGTTTATATGGGAGCTATGATGAGCAAACCTTAGTTATAGTTTCTGGGAGAGAGCACATAACCTGGCATGATCAACAGACTGAACAAGGCCAGTACGCTCAAGCTCTCGGTCACGATGACTTGTGGCTTCATACTAGCACTGCCAACAATAAATTCAGAAGTCTCATCTACCCATTTTCACGCACAAGATTTAGGTTAACCTGTGGTATGCTTTTCAGGCACTTCTCAATGGTGCCACATGCCAGGATCAACTCTCCAGGTTGATATGATCAAGTGAGATTCAAATTCAGGTCTCATGGTTAACATTCTAACTACTCAGACACATACAATAATATTGATAGCTCATTCAAATTTGACATACGTAGATTTTTACTGAAGCTGTTTGATATTTCTTCCCCAGCTCTTTATATATTATACTAGCAGCATGGCTCAGCGTTGCCCGTGCTTGATTCAAAAGTCATATGACTCATACAGCAATTGCTATCACTTGACTTAAAATATTTTTGCCCTTCCTTGCCTTTAAAGGAGTGCCCTTTGCCATGCTGATGTTGCTACATGCCTTACTTCTTGCCTATCTCACACTGCAAATTTTTTCTAAGCTCTATACTAAACATTAAATCTGTTACGAAAAAAGAACTAAACAAAATGAACACAAAATGATCAGCTTTAAAAAAGGACTCGTAACTGGAAAAACTGAATGAAAAAGAATGTTAACAACAAATACTTTTTCACATCCAACCCAGTTCTGCGAAATCAGTATCAACATTAAGTTTAAGCAAGCGAATGAGCCAAATGAAATAAAGTGCCATGCAGATTTAAATTTTTCCAACTTGTGACGAATGCAGATTTTTTTTGCATGCTAGCATGCTAGTTAACATTCATGTCAATAGAATCTTCCTGCCTATTCATGGCAGCCAGCTATAGGCTCTCACTCTGGCCAGTAGAAAATGGCTGCAAACTACATGAAAACTGCTTCTAGCATGAAAAAATCGATTATTTCCACTATCAACGGGAGTTGGGAAATGCAAAGTCAGTCTTGGCAATTCCCGCTAACTTGGAGCATGTGCATGTAAATTTTGGTGCAAATCTGTCAAAAATTGTGGCCGTGCATTCATTACACACACGCACACATCCTGCCTTTTATAGATAGAGATTTATATTACTAATTCATTTTCTGACCTGTTCATTGAACAATACTATAATGCACTTGTTATAAAATAAAATAAGACATATCTCGGCTGATTTACAGGCAAATACTCAAGAGCGAGAACCGGATGTGAACGGGATAAAGCCCTGTCACAAAATGACTATTATCTTTCTTTACAAATATTCCCGACACACGTGTTTCGGTCGAAAAATAAAATAATATTTAAAGTGCTCTATTTTTCATCCAATAAAAATGTTTCCCTCCTAATTATACTCGCTTCGTTTTTCAAGCCTGTTAAGCCATAAAAAAATGCTATAAAAGGGGTCACACGGAAGTTCAACAGGCAGTCCACAGGTGGCCAGTGAACAGACCTGTCACGGTCATCAGCTATCAGCAGGAGAGCATCAACCACCGTCAACATGTGTGAACTACTATGAGAGATCGACCTAGATTTGAAGCCGGCTTATGAACTTTACCACAAGGTAGCTGTCCCAAACCCACACGTTCCTGTTGAAATAAACCACATAAATCTATTTCTGCTGTTGTCGTATTTCTTTCTTGCAACCATATGCTTGTCTATAATACACTTGAGCTTGCTTTTCATTCAATAATCAAAGTAGAAAGTCAATAGAGTAGTAGGAAGTTTGTTACAAATACTGTTTGTTTATTCCTACTAACAATGGAGGTAAACATACTGATCAGTTCAATCTATTCACAACATAATCAATCCCAAAATGATGGGCTCATACAACAAAGCCAACAGGACATTTGTAGTTTTTGACCCCCTGAATAATTTTCATTTTAACTATGAAAATATATTAAATGTTAATTGTACTTAAGAGAAAGATTAAAAAAAAAATTGTCACATTTCTAATTATGAAAATAGAGGTTTAGGTGTAGAAACACTGGCCTACAGTGAATAGCTAAAATTTCACATTTAACACATTCAGATATTTTTTAGTGTGTTTTTCAATACCAAAATCGTTTTAAAAATCCCCTAAAACTGGAGTAGAAATCTAGATAATGATTTTTTGTTGAATACAAGGGAAGTTATATTCAAAACTGACATTCTGGTGTACAGCATATGGTGCCAAAAATAGGTAATAATCAGTTTAACACATGAAAGAAACAAAGTAAGTTTTAAATATCTTCCCAAGAACAATTTCTGTCATTTTGAAGAGTTACACTGTTTTAATATTCGGAAACTTAAACTAAAAAGGAGAAAAAATTTGTCTCATTTTTTGCTAGTTATATGACGGTCATTAGAGTAGGTCAGAGGTAAAAAAAAACCCCAAAAAACAGGCAAAATATAGCAAAAGATTGACTAAAACTTTTGTTGTAGGGTCCAAAAATCCACTTAGTATGTCATTTTGATAAATTATGTCAACTTAAACTTGTCTGTCTTATAACATTCATTTCAACAAGAAAAAGCAGAAAAAAGCAACTGTCCAGAACTGATCCTCTAAAAGTTAACATGTGATTTAACATGTGTGAGTTTTGAAAAATCTTAAATGATCATAAGCTGAGAAATACTTAGAAATAGGACAAAAACCAATTTTGAAATTCTGAAACTGTCTTCAGACCAGATATAGCACATGAAATTTCTGTCTGAATTTCTTGGATAAGGATTTAGTATTATTTAGATTCAGACTTATGTCTTCATTTTATTATTATCACAACATCTTGACTGTTCTGCTCTCCAACTATGTTTAAGTGTCTGTTGATCTGGTAACCTTCAAGAAATGTATAACTAAACCTTTTATTTAATCTATAGGGTTAGATTATTTTCATTCCACTGGCCAGGATTAGGTTTTCTTGCTTTGTTCTTTTTCAGGACATTAGGTTTAAGACATCAAGTCCTAGATTCAGGATTGTCCCCACTGAGACAAAAAAAGGAGGAAAAAAAAGGCATTTTTTTATATTATTCTAATTTTGAGGGGGGAAAAAAGAGGCAAAAAATGATGTTAATTTGATTGAATTTTGTGCTCTAGGGACCGAAAATCCACTTGCTAATAGTCATTTTTTAGAGAAGATTATCAAGTTAAACCTGTCTGTCTTATAACATTCATTTCAACAAGATTCTAATGACTTTCTAAGCAAGCAAAATCAACTGTTCAGAACTGATCCTTCAAATGATCTTAACAAATACTTGGAAACAGAAAAAAATTAAACCACTTCTGAAATCCACTGCATACCAAGAGGAAACAAATGAAATGTATATGTAAGAAATTTCTATTTTACAATCTTTGTTGCTAGTTCAATTTTTTTTATTGACATTATTCATATATATATATATATGAGTACCAGTTGAAGTACTTGTCTACACCAGGTAAAAGATCAAAACTTCGATGACAGCTGATTAAAATGATTCCTTAATACTGGAAAATAGTCCCCAGATAAATTCTGATATCAAAGGAGAAACAAGTGAAATGTACAAGTAGGAAATGACTATTTTACAATCACAGTCTTTATTGTTCATGTTCATCAAGTTTTATTATCAAAAGCAATTAGTATCATAAAAAAAATAATTTTTGTTTTTGGCAAATTTCCAATAAAGAAATGCTATGAAAAGTAGAAAATATATTTGGTTTGAAAATCGTTCTGTGAAATTGTTTTGACAATTGCATAATTTTTTTTTCTCTTATTGCTAATAAGAGAAATTGTAATCTTACATTGAGCAGTTACAAATGGCAATTATTACTATTAAAAGATAAAACCATTCTATCTGTTTGCCATATAAGTTTTCATATTTTTGAATGTCAAAAATCTCAGTTTTGAAAAGTGAGGGTTATAGCAATATATTAAAATTTCTAAATGTTATACTAATTACAGTGAACAATGAAATAAAGAAAAGAAAAAAAAGAATATGCTGCATTAGATGTAGTTTCACATAACACCACAAGCTGCTATAGAATCAAAACATTAACCTAAATACTAGAGTCATGTTCTTAAATAGTCTTGTCAAATCAAGACTTTCATATGGATGCCATGCATAGCACCAGAACCATTCAGTAATATCCAAACTATCAGCTGTATGCAACCACTTTCCCAGACAAATGGTTAAAATGGTTTCAAGAGAATATCTGTATGTCTTAGAGAGGACCATTCTTCTTTGAGTCTTGTAAACTGGTGCTACACAATTACAAACAAAGAATTGTACCAAATAAAAGAAACCACAGAACTTTTAACTAAAAGCTGTAACAGTTAAAATTGATAACACATAAGGCAAGGAAGGAACCCCCCCCCATCAATACTGGAAAGAGAAACCTATTTTCCTGAAAAGTTGTAAGCAGTACTGTTGGCTCAGTCAATGAATACTAAATGTTTCCTTATAGGGAAATGGCTAATATTACCATTATCTTTATTTTACAAGTAAAGACTAAAATTGGCCAAAAATTATTTTTGGTATTTAATTTTTTTGCCAACAGTATATTTCATAAATTCTTTAATAGGAATATGGTAAGGATAAGTTATAGCTGTATGCCCAACATATCTTTGTGATTGAGCATGTCTAATTCCCTCTGGGGTGGGAGAGCCCTTTGGTTTCCAGCATATCACATGTTACATAGAATTATTTTATTGCATGAGTAAACTATTGAGAAAGGTGTCGCAAGAAATGTCCTTTTTCTTATGTACATGTGTTGGTTTGGTAAAATTATTAGATATGCATGTGTGTAGTCAAGTAAGCTTAGGACATTTTCTGTTGTACACTACTCTCTGTCGTGTTCAATGCAATATGAGATTTCACTGGGGACTAAAAGTCCGCTCAGGAGTAACAAGACGGATCCTATATCTAACGCACCATGTGGCTAAAAGAGAAAGAAAAAGAACTTTATGCCTTTTTCTTTATATACTGCTTTAGTAACTCTATCTAGTGGTTGTTGACAGAAGTTCTTTGGCAGACAAATGAAGTAATCTCACCAGACACTGTGTCTTCATATACATATCAATAAAGAATTAATGTAAGCAAAAAAAACAAAACGAAAAGAAAATGTACACTATTTACATTATTCAGACTATTGTCCTTATCTTTGTTGCCATATTTATCACAATGTTTTGGCTGTTGTACATGTCAATCTGAACCCTTTATTTCACTCACTGGAGTAGACTGTTCTAGTTCCACGTGCCATGTCTAATGGATGCCAGTTATCAGTTATCTCCTGTTAATTCTGTTGTAGAGTAGTTTCACAGTGGAGGCTTGTATTTCACTAAGTCGGTCCTAAAAAGGTTTGACGTACAAAACGTTAGGAACTTGTTATAATAGTTAATGATGCAGCAATCTAGTTGTAGTGGTTGATACTTTAAAGTCCGACATCGACTGACTCACCAACTCACTGAGCCCCTGATGACTGCTACTATTCCTACTTATTATATGTGGGAGAGTCTATTAATAATAGAATAGGTATGTTCCAGTATAACAAATTCCCCTCTCCAAGTTTGCCACCACCTTAACCAGGTATTGAACTCACACTCTTTGGGTTCTGTCACTGGATCTAACTAATACCTTTATCCACTGTGCCATGTGTCCTTGAGAACATCTGTGTATGAATTTCTGGGTATTATAAACCTAATGTCTTCAGCATCATTTTTTTACAGTGCTCATATTGCAATTTTTGCTGAAGTGTACAATGACCAAAACGTGATAAATATGGCAACAAAGATGAAGACAATAGTTTGAATAATGTAAAAAGAAAATGGTTAATTTTCAAGGAAATTCATATCAAATATCTAACACTGATCATTTTCATTTTTAAAATGTCAGGTTATTTTAAATTGAATCAAGTTTCGTGTTGATATTTCTTCACTACATTCGCTTCTCAGTTATTGATATTTACTAAGCTTGGGTCAACAAACACAAAGCCATACATTTGGGGAGAGCTAATGAAAAACTCACAACAGTAGCAATAGTCTGAGACTAGCTTGCTAACTATTGCTCCATGGTGAAGTGATTGAAATACAATCTTGATTAATGGTCATGTAATATTTTTCATGTCCTTTCTTTTAATTACATATTCAACAATTTTGAAAGGTCATTTCTAGATATGTTAAAGAAAGTCACATGTAAGACATGGATTGTCAAGATCAGTGCTAAATATGAATATTTGATTTTTATATTTTATATTCAATGTATAATTTTGTTAAAACTAATTCTCATTTTTCTCTGAAACTGTGATACTCTGGACTCGTCAAGCCAGAGTCATTTGTTATCTATCCCTCTTATCCTCACTTTCTACTTCCTTCTTTTACATTGATATCACACACTTCATTCAATAACCCTCTACCTTGAGTAGCTCTCGAGCCTTGTATTGGGCGATCTTTTTTATTAAGTTCAATAATTATTTGTGATAATGAACATCTACTCAATAAAAATCATGAAGAATAAAAGTTTAGCAAACTTGGACCTTTGTGCCAGCAAAAAAATGGAGTCTCAAAAGGATGTTTTTTTCCCTTGACACCGCTATTATTTTAACTACCTTCACTCCCTCGTCAATGTTTATTGTTTTAAAAAGTGATGATTAGAATCGTAATAAAAACTAAATATATAAAATCGAATTTATACATTTTCTTTTTTCTTGAAAATTGACAACAAAAATAATAAACACTCTATTTATTAGATTCTTTATTTAGACGATTATATTATTTATTGGATAGGTTGACAAAACATCATTTAATTGCCAAATGATTGGAACTTTATAAAATGGTAAATAATAAGGATTTCCTTACACTTGGTTCACATATTTTAATAAATGTTTATTGGGAGGCACAGTGGAATAACAGACAGTGGCTCAGATTGAGGAATTGGAAAGACGAGTTTGAATTCCAGTCAAATCCATTACATTCACTTACATAATACCCTTGGGAAAGGTATGAATCCTCTTCTTCTCCCCCCAGCTATGGGTAAATAGCAAGACAGACCAGGTTCTATAGCCTTGGATGACAACTGTTCTACTGCAGAAAGAAATGGCAACCTACTGTGGGAAATAATCGGCCTCATCTGTCATGTATCGAAAGATACATGATCACCTAAGTGTGTATCATGTATAGCACATAACTGACTGACTGAAATGTTTATAAATTTATGAATAAAAATTGTTTTCATATTTATTTCTTTATGAATTAGTAAATGATAAATATTGCATTGCATTAGTTTTAATACACTTGTATTAGTTTTCAGAGTGTTGTAAATATATTATTATTCTTATCAATAAACTATTTAATAAACTGTGTTTAATATTTTTGTTGTAAATTCTCAAAAACTAAAAAATGTATAAATTTACTTTCATCATATGTTTAAATTTTATTACAATTTTAATCATCACTTTTTAAAACAATAAACATTGCTGGTGGGTAAAGGTAGTTGAAATAATAGTGGTGTCAATGGAAAAAAATATGTTGAATGTTTTCATTAACACACAAGATCAATTAATGTAATGATTTTTTCTTTTGTTTCATTATGGAAATTTCATGTTGACAAAATGTTATAAGAAAAACAGGCCAAAATTTTCCATATTTCTATGTATTAATTTTTTTTTTTAATTCTAAAGTCTATATGACCAGATTAAACACAGATTTATGGAAAGTACTTTTTAATTTAAAGCAATCTTAATACAAGGCATCAACCAACAAATTAACTTATAAATATTTAAATTGGTATCATTTAGAAATAATTGTCCTAAACCAACTTTGCACATTTAACTAAAAATTGCTTCACTATTTACATTGAATTCATGATAAATATCATTATTTTTAATCTCATAAAGAAAGTTTGGCAATAATTAACCTCCATGCCCACAAAAAAATAGTGTGTCAAAAGAACAGCTTTTCTGCCAACACAGCTATTACTTTAAACTATCAACACTCCCTTGGAAATGTATATTTACAGGATTATAAAAATATGTGATATTTATTATTTACAGTTTTATAAAGATTTATTATTTATCATTTTATAAAGAAATAATTTTGAAAAGAAATCTTTTTATTTAATAATTTATAAAAAGTGTACAAAATTTGCAATGAATTGTGTTTATTGGAATGGTTGGCAAAACATTGGCTAATCGATTTGAACTTTATAAAATGTTAAGTAATAAAGATTTCATTATATTGGTTCACATATTTTATGATTTAGTAAATTTTTATAAGTTTATGAATAAAAAAAATATTTTCATATTTATTTCTCTATAAATTGGTAAATGATAAACATTGTATTAGTTGACTCACATTTTATATTGTTATAAATATAAAACCATTCTTCTAAATATACAATTTAATTAATAAATAGTGTTTAATATTTTGACATAGATTCTCAAAGAATTTAGAAAATATATAAATTCACTTCCATATGTTTGTGTTTTATTAAAATTGTAATCATCACTTTAAAACTAAACATTGCCAAAGAATTGAAGTTGGTACAAAATAATAGCAATCTCAAAGAAAAAAAAACATTGTTTGAGTTGATGATACTATTTGGAAGCCATCGGTGGTTATGCTAGCATGATATCACAAGTCATCATGATCGAGCATACTGGCCTTGTTCAACTCCTGATCATGCTGGTTTATGCGATCTCTCTCAGAGACTCTGACTATTGTCTGCTTAGCATATTTTCAATATAAACTCTGACTCAGTGGGTGTTGAACAAACACAAAGTGTCTGCAACAGGAATTAATTAGCCACCCTTGTAGACTCCATCATATCCCAAGACTAATGGATGCCTAGATAGTAGATGATATCTGAAGTTCTCCAAATTTACTAGATGAAGCATTTTTATTAATTTTGATCTCCCCTACCTTTTTTTTTTGCAAAAAAAAAAAAAAAAAAAAATTAACCTAAAGAGAACAACAAAAATAAGATAAATGATGAGTTAAATATTAAATTAAAATTTAATATTAATATTTTCTTGGGTTATGAATTACGTCATCTGAACTGAATCTTTATTTACACTATATTTGAACTATTGTCATCATCTTCTTTGTTATCATATGGTTTTGGCTGTTGTAGCCACAAGCCTTCCTCAGATGTATATTAATCTGGGTAACCTACAGTGAATTTTGAATTGAACCCTTTATTTTATCTACAGGAGTAGATTGTTCTTGTTCCAATGCCCATGCTCTAGGGCAATGATTTTCAGCCACTGTGCTGTGGCATGCTAATGTGTAACATGATCCACTTAAGTGTGCTGTGATAAATTGAAGAAATCACAATAATACACAAGGCACAGTTTTCACACAAAATAAGCTGCACAAATAGTTGTATAGAAACATTGAAATAAGTTCATATCTACATGCATATTTTTTTTTTAAATCTATGGTTTTATTAGCTAACATTTAAATGTATATCCTTTGAAAATTTTTCTAAGTGTACTGTGATATTTTCATTTTCTCCTAGGTCTGCCATTGATTAAAAAGGTTTAGAAATACTGCTTTAGGGATATCATTATCAATATCACCTGAGGAAGGCTGGCGGACACAAAACTTGTGATAACAACAACAAAAAAAAAGAAAAAGAAAAGAGGACAATAGTCCAAATATAAATAATGTAAATAATGATAACCCCTCATTCCAGAAATTCAGATAGAAATTATGAATTGAATATTCACCAAAGATGAAAAATTTTAATTTTGTTAACCTGTGGTAAATTATCCAAGCAGGTCTTGAAAATGAATTTGTTAAATTAAGACAAGATGGTACAAAATGCTGAGAAATTTCATCAAAAGAAACCTAAATTATTTCTTTGATTAGAAATTGGAAAATCTTAGTTGCTCAATGTTATGATGTTGATTTGGGGTTAGTAGAGACAAACGCCAAATAACACGTAACAATAAAAAGGGTTTTAATAGGTTGGTAAAAAGGTACAGAAATCGCCTGAGTAGTCAATAACTAGCTCAGCTAAGAACTTCTCTGTCTATCTGTCTTCCCCATGTCAACTGACATGCCACTATTTAAAGTCTTTGTTCACAGACGCAGACCAGTTCATCTTCAAGAGGGGTGGTAGGTTTCCGACACAACACTCAAAATGCAGATGTTTATTTGATGATGAAGTGATATGCCAAATATTTAATCACTTAGCAGACCTAGAAAAAATATCCTCAAAGATATTAAAATATTGTTTTATCTAAGCAACTGTATTGCATAAAAGGATTAACCCACAGAACTGGAAATACTGGATTGAGTCATAAATAATTTATGTTTTGGGGAATCAATTGTAATGACCACTGCATCATCCTAACTCCTTATCATACCTGGCAGTTAAGAATAAATTTGGAGTATACTAACATACAACAATATTGCAATGCAAAAGGTAGTGAATTGACAAGGATAATTCACACTGACCCCAGAAAACTGAGCTCCATGGAAGAATTTTTTTTAAGGTAATTCACCCCAAAAAGGCAGGTGTGCCACTAGCATGCAATGGGTTACAGAGGATTGAGAACAAGAGCAAAGAGGCACGTTTGAGGAAAGGACACAGAGGAGGATGGGGAACAAGCTCAGGGTGTCATTACACTTGAATATTTGAAGATTATAGTCATTGGGAAGGCAAGTAAGGGGAAGGGAGTTCCACAGATGGGAAGTGCAAGAGAAGAAGCTGTTTGAAAAGAAGAGACAGTTACATTTAACCATTTTGACAGTGAAAGGGTGAGAGCTGGTAGCATGTTTAAATTCATGAAGTTCGAGAACCAGCGACAGTTTGCTCGTCAGAACAGTTGCCGTGAAAATATTTGAAGAAGAGATAGAGGGGGGCTACAGCAAGTCTGTGGGATAGCAATTATAGATGCCAGACCAGGATCTATCATCTTGCATATTCGTCTCTGGATTTTGTCAAGGAACTCGAGACATACAGCAGGAGCACTAGACCATACATGACAGCAATATTCCATGTAATGTGTGTGTGGTGGGATCGTCAGCGTATTGTTCATTTAGTATTCTTAAAACACAATGAAACACTAAATGCACATTTATACAGCTATGTTGTTCTCCATTGCAATAGAGAACAACAAAATTTTTTCCAATGTTTTTCTTGCTGTAAACAAGAAAAATACTGGAAAAAATTTTAGAATTCAGTTGGCCTGTTCTAACCCAACCAACTAGACTTCTGCCAATTGATTATAACATTTTCCATTAGTGATGGGGAAAACTTTCTCTAATGAAAACTAGATTCAAGAGTTTAATGAAACATTTTTCACATCAAAACCTGAAGAACTTTACTCAAAAGGTATTGATGAAGTGTTTGATAAGTTGCAACAAGTGAATGCAAATAATGGTGAATATATAATTGAATAAAATGTAAATGTATTATTTTTTTAAGAATAAAATTGATAAACAAAAAATGCAAATGAAAAAAAAATTAACTCAGTCTAATATTTAGTGATCTTCTTTAATGTCTCTTCAGAACATGGACGATCATGGCTCTCCACAACGTCCTATCACAAAAGGTTTGAAGTTGTCTTGAAATTTAACATATTTATCCTTCATATTCAATAAAATCAAAATAATTCATGTGAAAGTTAAGACTATAAATTTGACAAAAAAATCATGGATTGATAGGTTCATTGATTTGTTTTTTTATGTTTTATCAACACTTTATGGATTATTTAAAGCTGGAACCTATTTTGGATTATAGGAGGTAGCTTTCAGTATCCAGTGTTCTCGAGCAGTCCTTCATCTAATATTAACCTTACTCAACACTGCTTAACTTTGGTGATCAAAAAAAAGTCATTGAATAAAACTTTTGAATATTATCAAAATTATTTTTTCTTTTATATTCTTGAATAATTTTTATGCTAAGTTGAAATCACTTTCTGACTTATTTACACAGTCATATTTTCTCTGCTTTATCATCATTAATAATAATAATAATGATAATTGATTTCTAGTCTTAAATGTAGTTATCAATTAGCTAATTATTGGATATCACAAGTCCCGCTACTAAAAATGCTCTCAATAATTCTAGGTTAGTAGCAATTTAGGACAAACATACCCACCTCCAGTTAGAGACACAAGCTGTATGGTTGCAAGGCATTTAGTTGAAAGAGCCCTGGTTATTTTATTTTCTGTGCTGTATTTCTGGTACAGATTTAATGTTTCATGAACTGAGGTTGTTTTACAGACAAGTGTGTGTGCACTTGCATACAAACAATATTCATAGAAATGCTATACTTATGCATGATATCCAAGTAAACAAAGGAGAGTTGCAAATTTAGCTTCATTTGTGGGTGTGTGTGTGTGTGTGTGTGGTGTAGGGGAGGGGAGCTAGATCTAGGCCTTTTCCTGTGTATTTAGCTCCAGTAAATCAGCCACAGAGCTGTTTTTGTTATTAAGATTTAATATTTCATAAATAAATAAAAAGGGATAGAGAAAAAGGTTCTGATAAAAGAACTAGATGTAGCTCCCAAAGAGCTAAATTAGAAACTCAGTCCAATAGAGCTCTACTTTCATCATAAAAATTACTGTTAACAAATCAGTTTTCATGTACTACTTCTCCCAACTTACATGTCGTGATGTTTGCTTAATGGTGGTAACAGGGCTGGCACATACTACTCCCGAACCTCCTGACCATCATGCCTGATTGCGATTTTCGCAATCTTATCAACATTTTCTTTTTTTCTACTTACATTTATATACGTTACAAATTAAACTAACCACAACTATTAAAGGATTAAAATTTTTTGCATATATTGATGTAATTTTGGGTTCTATTTTATTTTTCATCCTAATCCATGAATTTGTTTCGTTCATGTTAAGTCCTGATAAAGCACTATATAGCATTCACTATCATTTATCCATAAGGGTGAATGTATTAAAATTGTTCAACTTTTTAACAAGAAAAATCTGAAGTTGATGTTAAAAATTGCCACAAAACATTGTTCATGTTATGGTGACCTATTCTACATTAGAATGAACTCTTCCTCCTTCATAAATACTAACCTGTGAGACTTCCTAGGCAGAGACAGTTGGGATACAGTGTAACCTGACAGTTTTGTTGGACACTTCTATCTGCTGACTAATAACACACTTATCTTGTATATATGTTCTGTTATTTCAATACACTTGTTCAACCTACATTCTTCTTTCTGTGTTTTCCTTTCTGGCCACTAACAGGACACAACAGTTCTTTTATTTAAGATGGAATGATCTATTATGACATGTCTCTCATTTGTATTTAGATACATTGTATTTATTTTCAATTTTTCTAGTTGAATTATTCACCTATATTGTATATGATCCATTATTGTACATAATTAGGTTACAATAAAATTTGTATTATATATGAATACTATTTTATGAAAATTGATATGTAGTAAAGTGGGGAGCTCCATATCATAGACTAGCAGTAGAACTCGGTGTTGCCCGGGGATGTAACAGTAAGAGATAGATCAAGTATCGACCATCATAAAGACTGAAAAATAAAATTGACAAAGATTATTGTTTAAGGTTGACGGACATGTCTTAATTAGTTTTTTTTTGTTTTGTTTTGGATTTTTTTTACAGATTGGTCAAACCCAAACTCAAACAAAAACATTGTTTTCAATCGTTATGAGTCTCCCGATTAGATAGAATTTTATTATAAACATTTGTCTTGTAAATGGAATTTTTAAAGCATTCTGAATGTTAAAAATAAAGAAAAAAAGTGTACAAGACAATAAGAAACACTACCTGCCAAAAAAAAAGTTAAGTTTTGTTGAAATCGGCTGAAAAATGTAGGAAATCCGATCCCATATATAAATAAACACACACACACATACAACCAACCTGGGTTTTATAATAATAAATATAACTCGATATGAGTTGTCCCCCTTTCATTCATTTCAGCAATGCCTCTTAATCTTGTTTTCAAATTGATTTTGTGCAAAAACAATTGTGTTTTTTTCCAATTTTTGGAGCTGTCAGAACCACCGCAAGGTAATTTTATGTAGTCCTGTGAAATTTTGTTGAAATCAGCTGAAAAATGTAGGAAATCCGATCCAATATATAAACGTACAGACACACACACACACACAACCAGGGTTTTATAATAAGTGTGATTTAGTGTGAGGAAGGGTATCCTTGCACCGGCATTGGGTAGTAGTTTGGTTGCTGTCATGGCTTAATCAAAATTTCTTTATATCTATATCTTTTCACTGTTCACTTTTGCAATACCACATTTTTTCAAATATAAATTTTACTACCTATAATGCCAGCGAAAAACATTATTCAAACTTCTTGCAGTTGTCTTTTAATTCATATTATTTGACTATTTCCATGAAAGGCCCAAACATTAGCTGAGCCATCAGCTTCATGCAATGTTAGAGTCAGAGGGAAGCAGCAAATAAACTAACTAAAAAGGTTGTGTAAATGGTTGACTAGACATGGATTAAGTGGAATAGCAAAAAGACAAAACTTACTAAGAGCTACAAAAGAAGTTGTGGAGAGCCATGGTCACTGACATCCTGAAAGGATACAGCACATAGAAGTTCCATTCAGAC
This sequence comes from Acanthosepion pharaonis, assembly GCA_903632075.3. NCBI lineage: Eukaryota > Metazoa > Mollusca > Cephalopoda > Sepiida > Sepiidae > Acanthosepion > Acanthosepion pharaonis. Next base: position 1,040,894 of record CAHIKZ030000036.1, read on the forward strand.
AGATTTTTCCCTAAGAACTGCGACTTTGTGGAACCAACTCACAAATAGATGCTTCCTTGAACACTTCAGTCTTAATCTCTTCAAGTCAAGGGTCAATCGTTGTCTGTCCTCCTTATTCACATAATCTTCACTTCCTTCTACATCGCCTTATGTTCTTATCCCACACTGCATTGAGTAATCCTCTACCATAAGTGGCTCTCATTAATCATGGTAAATCTATTATATTATATGAAACTAATTTCTCATACATTTGTGCAGTCTGTTCACAAAATGTAATCTTCTATCTAAATAAATAAACAGCAAATCCTGTCTGTCCACCCGTGTGTCCAAAACCCCTTTAATTTGGTCCACACTTGCTCTACATAGACATATACATTTTTGGAATCAGGATGATCCCAGGGTTGAAAATATGCTCTTCATCTTGGGCTTGAACATCCAGCATTGGGATTTGTGTCCAGATGAGGAGGGAACAGTTAAAAATTTAGATTTTAAAATAAATGAAAAAAATTAGCGATTTTAAAAGTTTTTAATTTATATTGAGTTTGAAGTAACACAAAAACTTTGTGAATTTAAAAAAAAATGTTTTAAATTCAGTTTAAAATATCTCCAAAACTTTGTAGATTGAGGAAATCAATTTTATTTCTTGAAAATGCCAAAGAATCAGAATTAAAGAGAGAGGTTTCATGACATGAGATCCTGAAAGAATACAGCACATAGAAGAGGAACTCTGTAGAACTTCAAAGTTCTACAGAGTTTGTGATTTAAAGAACTCAACTCAATTGAAGCTCCACATAGTTTGTGATTTGAAGGACTCAATTTTTGGCCTGAATAGGAATTTTGGCCCAAATCAGTCTTTTGGTTGGAATTGGATTTATAGCCTGAATCAGAGTTAAAGTGAAGTTTTGAAGTTCCATGGAGTGAATTGTGGAATTCAAAATTATTTCTGTAAAATTATTATTGCTGTTTTCTAAGCTAGACCAGAGGTCCCTTTATTTTTGGGTTGCTAGCTTAAAAGTCTGCATGGAGTGTAAGTAAATAAGTGTACAAATAACATGCTCATATATAATTATTATAATTATATAATTATTATTTATATTACTTCTGTGAAATTTATCATTATTATGATATGGCCTACTTTACACTGGGCTAACAATGATGTGGTCCTCCAGAAAAAAGTTTGACTACCAATACTATAATCCTCAAGGTTAATGTCAGCATGTAAATAATGATAAATTCCTCATCCCAGAAATTAAGACATAAATTGCTTTTGCTGTTTAATCACTTGTAGGAAGTAATAATTTTATTGAGAGGAAAGCCCCGAAACGGTGCACATTCTCTCCTGATGACCTCAGTTTAAATATAAATTCGAGAGGAACACATCAAAATACAGTGAAGTCATATGCCGTAGAGAAGCTCGGTGGAAGTGTCATTGGTATGAGGAGCATTACACATTCAGCTCGCTTCAGGTGAGTTTCAATTACTTTCCAATAATTTCCTTCTTCATTTGTGTGCAACTGCTAAGATATAATATAATTTCTTTCTTTGTTTTTAGTGGTGGGAGTGTCATAGATTGTTATACTCTTGTAGATTTTCACTTTTCAATTTATCTTTTCTCATGTGAATTTTCCACCTTGAAGAGGTTTCAGAGAATTATATGATTGTAGATAAAAAGTGAATGAGTATGCACTCAAAATAAGTATTCTTATCAAGTGCATTTTAATTAGTTGATTTTTTTTAGACAGCATAGTAACTCCTTTATGGGTCATTTAATGATGAAATTTAATTTTCTTGGGAGCTTTGAAGTAATAAAAATATGACATGTTATTCTGCTTTCACAATTGAATACATGGTAGATGATACTCAGCTTTTGTGCATATACATGTTTGTGTGGACATAATTACTAGAGGTGGTGATATGTGTGTTTTATGTTGTAGCTTTATTGAGGTTACATTTTGGAATACAGTTTGATTTCTTTAAAAACATTAAGATATTATATAGATTAATGTCATGAAAGAGTTCTTTCATGTTGGTTGTTTTGTAGTACTGTAAATATATACTGTTGGTAATCTTTTTATACAAAAATGTTCTACTATCTGTCCATAGCTGGGACCCTAACAGGTGCTACCACCTCGGGTCAGGAAGGACCTAAAAACAACAGCGATTAAGAGATGGTTCCACACTCCTTGAAACCTCCAATCTTGCTGCTGGATTTTAATTGTTGGTATCTTTTTCTTATTCATTTCAATTCTTGGAAAGAATTCCTTTTCCATGCTTTTATTAAACCCTCTTTTTTACTATGAGCTCTTACTTGTGTGAATAGGGGAGTAATGAGATATGTCTTTCTTAATTTAGGAGTTCTTAATTTTTATTTCCTTAACCACCTGAAGGAGACAAGACATTCTGCAGATGAATACCTACTTTGTCCAATTACCTTGACAGTGTTGGTTCAATAATTAATGGAGCAACTTTGTATCTTCAGTATGTCCACAGAACTGTGGTTGACCAGAAATAGTCTCTGGTTCTCATCTATATTTTTTTCCTTGTAGCTTGAAATAAACACTAGTGCCATAGGTCAGGTAGTCATTCCCACCCCCTCTGCTCATGCAAATCATTTGTTCACTTGACTACTAAAAGATGTGGATTCATTCTGTGGACCACTAAAACACAAATGTCCATTCTGCAGACTGTTAAAAAATGCATATTCATTCCTTATTTTGATTTACTCAGAATCTACACCCATTTATTTAAATCAACAAAAAATATGCTAACAGTGTTTTAAACTTGATACAATCTGTTACAATTTTATTAATATTCAGTCTCAGGCTTTCAATTGTTTTATTTTTAACTAGACATTTTTTTATCTTTTATCATAGTAACAGAGAAAACAGATACTAAATACTAAAAACACCCTTTCTCATCTTGATTATATATATATATATTGTGTATTTAGGCAGCAATCCTTTATTTATGCATGCTTCATTAAAAACGATAGAGTGGGGTACTGCGGTTAAGCTTTTTTAAAAATTTTTCTTGTGTTCGAAGAAGTGATTTTTTTTGGGATAAAGAGGATGTAGAAACTGTCCAAATGTTCTATAGTTCCAAGCAACACACCGGCTAAGTCAAAACTGCAACAAACGAACATTATCTATGAGTTCAAATGCCCTTTAAGGATCTGTATTCCTGATCAAACCGAACTCATAAATAATTACATTGGTCACACAACTACATGCCTATCCAGATGCCTTACATTACACTTATCTGACCATAGCTCTGTTAGAACCCATTTAAACACACACACACACACACTTACCAGACCCCACTCAAAACATACTAGTAGAAAATACAAACATAATAACCTCATCCACCTGTAAAAAAAGATTAAAAATAATGGAAGCCCTAATAATAAAAAAGAAAAAGCCAACTCTTAATATTAACTACAAACAAGGCCACAATGTGCTAATTGTGTTCAGAAAATAAAACATCTCTATAAGACACTAAATACATACACATAATACACACACTCAATTAAACTGAAAAAATAAAATCATCCTTGATAATGGCTAAAAGTATAGCCGAAAGTGCTCGGAATTATAGAACATTTGGACAGTTTCTATGCACTGTTTGTCCCAAAAAGAAAGCACTTGTTCAAACACAAGAAAAATTAAATAAAAAGCTTAACTGCAGTACCTTGTCTGTTGTTTTTAATGAAAGATGCATATATATATATATATATATATATATATATATGATGGACTCTCCCATTGATTTTGATGTATGAATATCCAACAACCTCACTGAGTTTTTTTTATGTTTGTGCCATATGTGACACCCAAGTACCACTTACATACAAGTCCATATATTGTACAACAGCAAGGTTTGAATTCAGAGTTTTCCTTCTCCTAGAGTGGTTTCCACACAAGGCTATAGAACCCAGTCTGCCCTGCTATTTACACATAGCATTAGAAGAAATGAATTCATATCTTTCGCAAGGGCATTAGCAAGTAAGTGAATGTAATGAATTCAACTGTAATTCAAACTCACCTCTCCAATTCCTCAAGCCAACTCACAACCCATTACTCCATGGTGCCTATATATATATATATATATATATATATATGGTGAACTCTCCCATCGTATTCAAGCAGCTCAGTTCCTAGGAACTGATAGCCCAGACACCAGCACATATGATTTGATTATAGGGGGTGAAAGCCTTATGCAGAAACAAACACACTTTTTGAAAAAGTGTGTGTATATATATATATATATATATATATATATATATATATATATATATATACACACACACTTTTTATATATATATATATATATATATATATATATATATATATATAGAATAAAATAATATGAGAACAAAAATAATATATAAATTCTAACGTATACAGTATTAATTCAAAAGAGGGCTCAATATCGATAGTAGACCAATAATTATTTATTATAATTTTTTCTTATAGACAAAAACAATTTACTCACTACAATTTTTGGTTCTCACCTGTCAAAGTGCAGTTTTAAATGCACTGAAACGAAGTTGCATCTTTGTAGTGAGTAAATTGTTTTGGTCCATATGAAAAAATTATAATATATGTTTATTTAGGCAGCAATCCTTCTTTCATGCACATATCATTGAATACGACAGACAAGGTGCTTTTATTTAGTTTTCTCATGCAATCTAATAATTTTTTTTTTCTTTTCAGATGATAAATTATATAAAATCTCTCTGAATGTTCTTTTTATCCGAGTGCTTTCAGCCAAACATTTTGCCATTTTCAAGCATTAAATATTTTAACTGTTAAATAAGAAATAGTTTGTTGCATGTATGTTCATGTATCATTTAGTGTTGTTTTTTTGTTTTTATCATTTTTAGCCTTTTTTTCTGCATGTAGATGATGCTATTATATTTGTGTTGTCAACAAGTATGTTACGAATAGTGTCCGGTAAGTCTCCATGAATATTTAAATGAGCTCTAATTGAGCTATGGTCAGAAAGGTGTAGAGTGAGTCTTCATGTCAAACATGTTGTAGTGTGGCCTATATAATTATTTAACAGTTAAAATATTTAATCCTTGAAAATGGCTAAATATATAGCTGAAAGCGCTTGGATAAAAAGAACATTTGGACAGTTTTTATATAAGTTATCATCTGAAAAGAAAAAAAATTATTAGATTGCATGAGAAATTGTATAAAAAACTAAATAAAAGAATCTTGTCTGTTGTATTCAATGAAAATATATATATATATATATATATATATATATATATATATGAAAATATATACAAAATAGGAAGGAACTGGTTAGGTAAATAATCCAAAGTCCCTTAGTATTTTAGTTATCATTTTTTAAAAAAAGTGCCCGATACAAAAGTAGAGCATAAATATAATTATAATACGTTGTTCCAAAAGGAATTTCACTTGGGGATGGAACAGAGCTCACTTTAACTCAGTTTAATTTAAATAATTATATTGGAGTTTTCGGCTCTTGTTTTTTAGCATGAGACTTCTTATGTAGCGTTTTGGAGTCATGTTTTTGGATAAATAATTATATATATATATATATATATATATATATATATACAGGCAGACATGCTGATAGGTGCACATCCTGCATCATTGATGCATAAGAATCTTAAAGGACACAGGAACTTGTGTTCCATGGATGCAGTTAAAGTTTCCTATGAAAAGCGATACTGAGATGTTGTGAGTTTCCCGCGTGTCGGTGTATGAATCAAGACAAACACAGTTGTAGAGGAAAATACTGGTATATTCATAAAAGCAATTAACAATAGAGTGATTAGTAGAATGAAGGTTGGTTAGTACAAAACAATATCCAAAGTCTATAGTCCAACGGTATGTACCGGGTAAGCTTATCTGGATGCTCACGCTGACTCTCTCTCTGACGCTCTCTCACTCTCTCTCCAGAGCTGACTTATATAAGAGGGACCAGTCCATTACTAGTTAGAAGGTGGGTGCGCCCCAACAGATACCTTGGACATATTTTTTCAAATATTTTTTACCAGTTCTTCTATTCTTTCTTTCACTTTTCTTTCCTTCTTTCATTGGGTGCTGGGACTTGTGGGTGGAGGCATGAAACAGACCTCAGTATTGCCTTTTCAGAAACTTTCTTGGTTTAGTTTTTTATTTATTTGATGCACATGAAGTCATTGAAGTTTGCTCACCCTTGCTTTAAATACCTTTTTTTTTTTTTTACTGATTCAATTGAAAAAAAAAAAAATAAATCAACTTATGTTTTGTCAATTTAAAAACTTTGTTCTGTCAAATTTCTCAAATTGTTTCTTAATTTAACTATTTTTCTTTTGAATGTATTAATTTAAAAACAAGTTGTCCTGTCAATTTAAGTGATTCAGCATGATTAAAATTGTTTTTTTGTGATGATGGTAAAAAAGTTTTCAATTTTCCAGGGATACACCCATATTACCACCTGTGACTCACGACATTAAAACCTCTCAGTATCACTATATATATATATATATATATATATATATATATATATATATATATATTATTATTATATATATATTGAAAAAATAACATGACAAATTTAAAATGGTTTTGTGATGTATTTCATCCATTAGGATTTCATCAGACTTTGTTGATGTTGCCATGACTATACATATGCACAAAATGAGAGACGCTGGTAGTTTTTTTTTAAATAATTTTTTCAATCTAGCCAAATTCATCTATATTCTTTTTCTCTCCATCACATTTGTCCCTGACTATCACACATGAAAAATATGCAAAGAATGTTGATATACTGTAAGAGCCTGGATGCAAATTTACTGTGGCTGAACTAGCAAACAAAGCACTTTCCAGACATTTTTCTCTTAGTGAATTATTTTCTCTTTTAATCAGAGTAGCATTCCCTATATCAAAATAAAATTGTGGTCAGTTTTGTTATGAATAACCAATGCATATTGTGTGTTGTTTTTTTAAATGTCCCTTTTGTGTTCATATAAACTTTTGTTTACATTTCTTGAGGTTTCTCCAGTGTATTGTTTCTGCATTTGATAGAGTAAATTCCTCCTTCAAGTTTTGGCTGGTTGTTTTGTTTTTTTATTGATTAAGTCTTTGATTGTAGTTGTGACAAATTTTATGTTGAGTTTAGATAAATTCTTTTCAGTTGCAGTTGTGATAGAGTTAGTGGGTAGAATAATATACTTTTTTGATTTATTGCGTTTGTCAGGAAGGACAGCTCTGTTTTTTTTTTTTAATATTTTATGAGCCTTTTGTTTTGAATTGAATATGAAATCGGTATTGAAGGGTCTTGAAAGTATTATCAATACATTTCACCTCTTCATGTAAATATTGAGGGCTGCAAATTCTGAATGCTCTTAAATAGAATCCAATGATCATTCCAGATTTTACTTTGTTTTTATGATGGGAATAGAAGTTTATTAGGTTATTTTTATTGTTTGATTTTCAGGGGACACTAAGTTTTAGGCTGCTATCAACTCTGTGTAACATGATATCTAAGAAAGGTAAAGTATAGTTTTTCTCTATTTTGGATATATATTCTATGGTGTGTTCAGCCTTGTTTAGTTTATCTACAAGATCCGGTAAGTTAGTAACATGGGGATATATTAATAGAGCATCATCAATATATTGTAAGTTGATTGTTTAGGTAAAATATTTTGGAAAGAACCAGATTCAAAAAATTCAAGAAGATACATGCCAACACTCCACTGATAGGTGATCCCATTGGTAATCAAAATTTTTGTTTACTTTAATTGACATTTTTTCTTTATTTTTCTGTCAGTCACTGACAGCAATAACCATCAATCTGTGATCATATTTTAGCATGATTTTTACCCTTATAATCTCAATAGTTAATCTGGGTATTTTCTGAAAGATTGGAATTAGTTTGGTTGTTTTTGTTTAACAGCATATCAACACCTCTATGGGTTATTTAAGGCTGAAATATAAATATTTTGTATGAAAATTTTTTTTTTTTTTTGTGGGGAGTGGAAGATAATAATTTTTTTAGTTTTACTAATTAACACATAGCTGGGGGAAGAAGAGGTGGTTTCATATCTTACTCAAGGGTATTTGCACATAAGTGAATATAACAGCCCCAATTGGAATTCGAACTCAGCTCTCCAATAAACAATTTCAAGCCATTATTCATTACACCACCCACACATCCAAGCTTATAGCACCCGACATTCCCAAGCATAACTGGTAATGAAACTGAAAGAAAATACCTTAGAAACTAGCTTCACGTTCATTTTCTTTTTTCAAAATTGACACAATATTAAATTTTATTATGCAATTAAATACTTTCAAAATAACATTTATATTTATATTAACCAACTGATGTAGGAAAATTTTTGTAGTTTATATGATGAATACAACATGCAAATTTCAGCTTATAATATCTGTTTATAAGAGGAATATTTACAATGAATTATTTTCTAATATGATATTTTATTCAACCAAGTGGTGGTCATTATATTGTAATTAAACATATTTTTTTAATTTAAGATATATTATTGCCATGAGACTTAAGAAAGATATAATGTTAAAAGGGAAACAAGACATTGCAAAGTTATTGAGTGATGAGAACACATTGATGCAAAAACTTGGACAAACTTCACAGAACAATAAAAAAGAAATTGAAAGCATTACTAAGAACCAGAAAAATATACATGAAATTGGTAATAAGCAAGAAATATGGATCAACTAGCAAGAAAATATTTTAAAGAATTTGGTGTCACAAATATAAAAGATTCAGAATATGAAGAACATTGGCTGAAGAGATGAATGCAACCAGGCTACCATCACAAAAATAAAAATGCAAATTGAGTGAAGTACATGAAAACTGATTTCTCAATAGTATTTTTTTATTGATGAATGTAGAACTACACTGGAAGGACCTTATAGTTGGATCTTTCATGAAAATGGATACCTAACACAACTCAAAAGACAACAGGATCAGATGAAATATTAGTCTGGACTCATATTGTAGGCAATAAAATTATAGCTCATTTAAAATTTGATGACAGTATCTTGATAAATGTAGAAAATTATTATAAGATCTTGGACAAGATGTTTATTGAATGGTAATAGTAATATTAGTTGTTTCCCTGCAAGGAAACATTTGGCATTCATTGACCAAGCAGCCAGCACTCTCTTGCTTGAAGTTCATAAAAATTCCTGTTTTTCAGGAAAATAGGTTTCTCAAGTCCAGTAGCTGTTATCACTCTTTCTAGTATTGATGGGGATTTTCTTTCTTAATCTTTTATTTGAAATAGTGGGATTTTGATTATGCCATTATTTTCAGTTTGAGTTACATGTGCTATGCATTTTAGTTGTTGCAGCAGTTGGTAGTCCCCAGGTGCTGTGGTTTCTGTTATTTGGTACAGTTCTTTGCTTGTAATTGTGTAGCACCAGTCTAGAATGTTCAAAGTAGTATGGTCTTTGGCAAGACACTTAGGTTTCACTCGCTCAAAGCCATTTTAACCTTTGATCATAGAAAGCAGCTGTATATAGATGACAGATTAGATATTTCTGAAGGGGTTTGGTGTCATGTCTGACATCTATATGAAAGTCTTGATCTGGCAAAGCTATTTAAGAACAGGACTCAAGTTTTCAGGTTGTTGTTTTGGTTTTGTAATAATTTGTGGTGTTAGGTAAAACTATCACTAGTGCCGCCTATTCTATATTCAATTTCCTTATTGCTTATACTAAATTTGTTATAACTGATGCATACACCAAAGTATTTGAAGTGTTTAGTATTTACTAATTTCACATCCTGAATTTTTATGATGGAATCAGTGTATGTGCCATCACTGTTTTCATTCCAATTAATGGTACAGTTTAAAGTTAAAGAGCAAATAAATACAAGACAATGTTCCTTGACATTCTAAGAAGTTACCATATATTTCCACATATCAAATAAACTGATAATAAAAGTAATAAAACCATTTCTACCTCATATAATACTGGCATAACTTCATCATAAATTGCCTATTCGAAGAATAATTCCATATCAAAAAAATCAACATGTATCCATGCAAGCTCAACATGTAAACATCAAATTATGATTATGTTCATAGCAACCTTTATCTTTCGCTAAACTTTCAATAAAAGTGGAATGTACTATTATCATACTGTTATTAGCAGTATTTTGTGAATGTCATTGAAGTATAAGTAAATGGCCATTAGTACACCAGGCTGTTTGTAAATGTTTAGATATAGGAAAAGAAAAGGAAGAAGAAGAAGAATTGGTATTCGCAAGAGATCACGTGATGAAACGGAAACAAAACAATGGTTTCCTTTTTAGGAGATGTGTGTAGGAAAAACATGATATAGAATCGGTTTTGTTATTTCATTTATTTTGAATTTCTAAGGATACAGCCGAGTTTGAATTCCAGTCAAATCCATTGCATTCACTTACATACTAATACCCTTGGCAAAGGTATGAACCTCTTCTTCTAAGCTATGGGTAAATAGCAGGACAGACTGGGTTCTATAGCCTTGGATGGCAACTGGTCTACTGCAGAAAGAAATAGCAACCTACTGTGTGGAAAAAATCTGCCTCATCAGTCATGTATCGAAAGAGACATGATCTCCTAAGCATGTATTATGCATGGCACATAATGGACTGAAGGATACAGCATTTCCAATAACATCATCTTTATATAACCAATAAACAGTAATCTTATACTACAGGTATAGTATAAATTCATGAAAATTTGCTATATTTTTTTTTACCTCATCTTATCTAAAGGTCACCTTATATGCAGAAATATATGGTAACTATTACACTGTGCTGCTAAAAATGGTCTCAAAGACACTACATTACGAAAATGGCACTCACATCACCACCACCACCAGCCTCTGCAATATTAATCCAGTAGACTTGACTCCTCATGCTATCTGTTACCTTTATAAGCGCCAGATCAGACCAAAAATGGATTACTGTTGTCATATTTAAAAAGGAGCTGCCCAGTCCTCATTTTCCAGTCTTGATACAGTTCAAAAGTATCTTTGAGTCCTCATTGGAAAAGAATTCTTTCCTACCCTCTCTCTCTGCTCTGTTGCTACTTTCATGGAAAGTGCTTCAATGGACTACATTCCTTGGTTCCACCAGGTGTAACCTTCACACCTACGATCTACTTACATAATAGCAAACCATGCACATTCCTTCCATATTCCATCAGCAAGAAGTATGTTCCACTTAAACAGCTTCTTCTCAAGAACCACTGCTCTGTGGAACAGATTTCCAAGAGGATGTTTCCCATGATCACTACAATCTTGTTCAAGTCTAGAGTTAATGTTATCTTCCACTCCTGCCCATATAAATTATCCCTTAACGTAATCCTCTACATCGAGTGGCCCTCAGGCCTTATACTGTAAAAAAAAAATTTTTTTAAATTTAAAAAATAATATTTCATCAATAGAAGAGATCTATATGATAGTGGGAAACAACATTCAACAAAAAGAATATTTCTTGGAAGCAATGAAAAGAATATTTCTTGGAATATTTCTTGGAATATTTCAAGTAATGCTAAATTCAAAATATCAAAAAAAAAAAAAAATATAAACGGTTGAAAGACCAATGGAAGTTAGTCTTTTGTCCCAAATACAAGTGTTGTTTGGTATAGTCGTGCAAGTAGAAAATTTTCATCTTGTAAAATAACCGAATTGGTTCAAATAAATATTTCACTGAGAAAGGTTCTATGTTTAATAAACATTAAGCAAAATAATAAGTAACGAATAAGCACTGTGCCTGGGGTGGGGTGAATTAAAGGAAATTATTTAATCTTGTCAACATTTGTTTTTAATGCACAATATGCACATTTTAACATATAAAATAAATAATTTATTTGCATATCTGGTATATTGATTTTAGTGAAATAATTAGTCATGGTTAAGTGTAATTGTTAAAATTCTCAATAAGCAGAATTGATAAAGTTTTCAATAAACAACAAAAAGAGGTAAGAAATAGAGCAAAATAATACTGAGCAAATTATATATATATATATATATATATATATATATATATATATATATAAATATATAATCAAGTCACCCCAAGCAAGGCAATAAACCCACTAAGACACAAGGGGTTAATTGGAGTGAAGAGAATGAAAAGACTTTAGAAGGAAATGGAAACCCAATCCTAAACAGTAAACAAGAGATAAACCTCTAAACCTGTTCAAAAGTTTAGGGAGGAGGGTGAACCAGATGCTAAGCAAACCTTATCTACTCTTATTAAATTTGAACTCCTAAATCTACTCCCATTTCATTTATATATATATATATATATATATATATATATATAAAATCAAAGTTCACAAAGTAAGAATTGCGTTAACATGCAAAAGGGATACAGTCAATTGGTTATAGCATTCTGGCTTCAATGCAAGAATGAACAAGAATGAGGGGGGATGAAACTGAAAATTGTCCATTTTTATTGATTAGGAAGAAATCCCAGCATGCATCTGTAGGATTTATCTATAAATTTGGTGAGTTAATGTTCTTAGTGGTCATTCTCCTGAGTTTGAAATCAACAATTTTAATCAAATCTTTTTGGGTTGTATTTTTTGGATTTATTTAAAAGTGAAAATTTAGGTTGCACAGTATTTGCATAATAATATTTGAAACTTCCTAAAATAAACATTTTTAAAAACAAAAATGAATAGTATAAGTTGAAACTCACCAGATATATTTCTCATATTCATATCCTGCAGATATTACTAATATATTAATAACATTTTATTATGGAAGTTAAAATTTTTCATAATAGAATTAATATTAAATACAATAAAATCTGTGAGAGTGTACTTGCTATTTTTATAATACATGTTTATACTTGTATTTCTAGTTCATGTGTTTTATCTTTTAATATGTCCTCTTGACATCAGTTTGTACCTTGAAATAACCTTATTTTCTTAATATAAAAAATAACCTTATTTTCTTAACATAAAAAATCAAAATACCACATAGTAAAATAGTTTTATCTACATTATTTACATACAGACTTTTTTTAGGAAATGGATTAACTCTGACATATTTTTAATTTATTTGTTTAAACTATTTTCTAAAACATTTTCTAAAAAGATTTCTCAAATATTCAGGGTGTGACAGATTTTGTCACTCCCTACACCTAGTGGTGTAACCACATTTAATGGTCCAGTCCTAAGGGTCTTAGAACAATGTTTTAACCATGGGCTAACTCTGTGCTGGTCAATGTTGATGCTGGTCCAAGCTGGTTGTTGGTTGCTGGCTGCTTCAATCCATACCAACTCTGTCCACGTTGTGTTCTTGATCTCAGAGCAGTGGAAAATCAAGGATTGTAGTTACGCAGTGTTGGTTCAGGCCATGACGGGTGCTATATACAGGAAAAAAATCTTCACAATGAAAAATAAAACAAGATATTTGTGAGGTTAATATTGGTTTATATAGCTCTTGGTACAACAAAAATTAACCCTTCCTGTATCAATGTCTATAGTGGCATTGGTCCTTGTCTAAACTTCTGGAAGGCTGGGTACAAAGCCTTGGAATCAGGAATCTGGTAGCAGCTGACATGGATTTCAGAAGCTTTCAATGCAGCTTCTTGGCCCAAGACTCTGAGCTCCCCAAAGTCATCTGCTTATATGCACTTCAACCCAAAACTGGTGTAGGGCTGAAGGGTTCTGGAAATTCAGTGATTCCCCAATTTTCATTAATTCAAATAAAGGTTTCCTTTGTTTCCTATTTCTGCTTTTTTAATCAACTTTCCAAATTTGGAAAATTATCGTCCTTCCTTGGGAGTAGTCAGTAGTCAAAGGAATTGCTTTTCCCTTAACTCCAACTTGCTTCACTTCACATCTTGCAGTGCTACTCCACACAGGCAGGACTAAGCTCTTCCCCTTCCTCGTTCCTTCTCAGTATTCTAACACTGCTCACTTCTCAGAGTTGCATAACTGTCTTTGTAATAAATTTTTAAAGTGCTAAGAAAAAAGGATGTGGTTTATTCTCCTCATTAATTTCAATTCTCTGACTCCTTTCCAACAAACCAGGACATCTTTTTGGCACATGATTGATCTTCATAACCTCAATACTAAGAAAAAAGATTTGTTCCTAATTTTTGTTTTCATCAACAAAAATATAATTCTTGTCAGCTTCTCTCATTAATAATATGTTTTCCTAATTTCTCAAGAAAGAGATAAACTTATTTCCCAATTTGTTTTTGTCAATGAAAATATATTTGTTTACCTAAATTCTCAACAAAGAGACTCTTTGTTTTCCATCCCTGGGCCGGTTGCCATTTCAGTGAAAACATAGACCAGATCACCTGCTTGTTATGATGGATAGAGTTTCATAATCTTAATCTTCCCAGCAAGTTCATTTTGTTTTTATTTCTCAATTCATTTTCGCTAACAAAAATATAATTTTTGCCTGCTTTTCTGTTCACCAGTGACATGTTTTTCTAATTTTCCCAAGAAATAGATAAAGCCATTGCCCAATTTGCTTGATCTACATGCCAGATATTCCGATAGACAAGAAAAGTAAACTCTTAGTGTATTGTTTCAGTTTGTAAGGGTGATACAATCCAGACAGTCCTTTCTTCACTTCCACAATACAAGGGAAAATGTCTTCCATTCTCTCTATCTTCCAGTTTATATTTCCTTTTGGGCTTAACTCTTTTTTGTTCAGGATTAATGTTTAACCACCTCATAACATCAGTGTCACAAGGCCGGTAGATGTAAATAAATAAATATACTGTTTAACAGATAAATAAAAACAGAGCATCTACTCAAATATGAGTATCCATTTAAAATTTCAACAAATAAATTAAAATTACAGACTATTGTCTTCAGCTTTGTTGTTATTATCACAATGTTTCATCTGTTGTGCCCTCTGACCTTCATCAGATCCAGGTAGTAATGTTCAAGGAATTTCAAAGTGAACTCTTTATTTAATCTTTTGGAGTACATTGTTGTTCTTCTTCTGACCATGTCTAGTGATATCTTGCCTAGTTCTTATTTTGTACTGATATCAGAACTGTATTCAGTTATTGCTTACTCTATTTCCACTGTATTCAAGTACACACTGTCCAGCCCAGGAATTGAACTTGCAATTAATATATCATCAAATTCACAAATCCATACTTTAATCTACTAGGCTTAAACGGGATTAAAGTGGATTAAAGCATTAGAACAATCCTAAGTGGAGAACTTGGTGATTAATGTTGCCTGCTGATGAGTGCTGCTGCTGCTGCTTGTCAAGTTTGATTGTATTTATTAAGGATTCTCTTTTCTGCTGCAACTGCTGCTGCATACCTGATTTAGGCCAAAGGGCAAAGCGGCTGAAATGTGATAATAACAAAAAAATGAACCCAATAATCTGCATGTAAATAATGCTAACTCCTCACCCCAGAAATTTAAAAGGTACAATGTTTTAGAATGTTAAAATAACTGATGTTACTACCTACATAGATATTTGTCATAAGAATGCACTATACTAATGCATTGAATGTAGTTCTTAGAGATAGTCTTATATACAGTGGGTGGGGAAACAAATATTTGTACGCATACAAATTTTTTAATTTATTGTATTTCTAAATGAATAAACATACTTTTCATGTAATTAAATGTACACAGATGCATAATAACTAAATATACATAGAAAACAGAAAAAAATTTGATTCAATAGAAATAAATCCCATTTTTCCTTTTCAATGGAAGAAAAAAGTATTCATACAATACAAAAAAGAATACATAATCTTCATTTAATACTTTGTAGAATAGCCATTATTCACTTCTACAACAACCAACCTCCTCTTGTTGTTCTCAATTAATGATTTGAAAATTATAGTTGGTATTTTGTTTTATTCTTCTTTGCATATGGTCTTCAGATCTGGGATGTTGGAGCTCTCAATTGGATTTGAATTTTCAAATAACACCACAGATTCTCAATTGGGTTTAATCTAGGTATTGACTTGGCCATTTCAGGATATTTACATTATTTTTAGCCAGTCATTTCTTCATAGATTTTGCAGTGTGCTTAGGATCATTATCTTGTTGGAAGATCTAATAGAGAGGAAGTTCAAGATTTTCAACTGAAATCATTAAATTTGCTTCCAAAATATTTCGATATGCTGTAGCATTCATTCTACCATCCATTATTGATATGTTGCAGAAAAACATCCCTAAACCATGATGCTGCCACCACCAAATTTCACTGTTGGAACTGTGTTCTTTTCTTTAAAGGCATCTCCATTTTTCCTCCTCTAGAATTATGTCCAAACAACTCAATTTTGGTTTGGTCTGTCCATAATACTCTTTCCCAATTATGATTTTTCCTTATCCTTATGTTCACAAATGAATTTCAAATTGGCATCTCTATGACTTTTCAATAGCAGTGGAGTTTTCCAAGGGGGTGATGATTTTAGATTGTTCCTGTGAATTTCACTGCTTATTGTCTGTTTAGTAACACAGATACATGATAAAAGTAAATTATCCTGCAACTCTTGAAGAATAACCATTGGATTTTGTTTAATTTGACACATTAATTTCCTTGAAGATCTTGCAGAAATCTTCTGTGGAGCACTTTCTCTTCTTTGCTTTTCAACAGTTCTGAGTTTTTTATACTTTGCAATGAATGAATGAATGGCAGTAAATGGGATATTCATGTTGTCCAAAATTCTCCTGTAAGTTTTACCTTGTTTCTTCTGTCAATTCTTTATCTCTTGCCATCTTCTCGCACAAATATCAATTACAGAATGTTTTGTTTGTATTTTTTAGGCTAAAAATAACTACTGATAACATTATTGAAACATTCTAAAATATTCCTCTTGAATAATTTAGAGTAGTAAAGCAATTTAAATGTTTTAAAATCTGAAATTTACATTGTATGAATACTTTTTCCACCTATTAAAATGGATAAATAGAATTTGTTTCTATTAAAGCAAAATTGTTTCTGTTTTCTATGCATATTTAGTTATTATGCATCTGTGTATAGTTAATTATATGAAAAGTATGTTTATTCATCAGTTGTAAATAGAATAAATTAAAAATTTGTATGTGTACGAATATTTATTTCTCCCCACTGTATATATCAATATATACAGATGGACTCTCCCAATGTTTAGGACATAGAAAGGTCAGTTTAGTTCAGAACTGAATAGCTAGACAACCCCCACATGATTTGATTATAGTAGTGAAAGCTTGTGCAGAATGATCTCCACATTTAACAGAGAACTGGTGCACATAGAGTCCCACAAGGTCACCAAACAACCCTCCTTAAATTTTTTAACGCTCTACTTGTTGGGTAAACATGCACAGTCATAAACAACTAAACGAGAAACAACTAAACAGCTTATAAATGTAATAGTGATGAACTGTTCATTATGATTGTTAGTATTTTCAATGAACAGTGCATCACCATTTTAGTACCTGAAGATTGCACTGAACATGAAACTCTGAGTCTTACTTTCATTGTAAGGTCATATATATATATATATATATATATATATATATATATATAATCATTTATTCGAAAATTATAACATAAAAATGTTATAAAATCACTACAAAAATAGCCATTTTGTTTCAACACTTCTGGTGTCTTCTCAAGTGATGGTGTTGGAAGTAGAATAATAGTTATTTTACTTTCAACATCATCACATGATAAGATACCAGAAGTGTTGGAAAAAATAACTATTTTTGTAATGATTTTATAACATTTTTATGTTATAAGTTTCAAATAAAAGATTATATTTGCTCTATTCAGTATTGAGCACTCTTTTAAGAATAGTATTTGTTGGTTATTGGAATTTATTTCATATACATCAATCCTATACATTTGTGTTTTGTGTGTGTGTATATATATATATATATATATATATATATATATATATAGAGAGAGAGAGAGAGAGAGAGAGAGAGAAAGAGACAGATAGATGTTCTACCAATAGGAAATTTGATAAATGTGTCACAAGCATTAATTGTTGCTACAGCATCAAATGGATTTCCTTCAATATTTGTGAGAATTTATCAGGTATCCTGAACATATACATCAATGACACTTTAAAGACACCTCATCAAATAATGATATTCTTTTTCTTTCCATCGAGTGAAAGCCTATAGGTCTGAGCATGAATCATACTTCTTCAAACCCCATGGACTGTCACTATAGAATCACAAACAAAGAACTGCAACAATTAAGAAAAACCACATCATTTGTGGACTTTCAACAGCAGCAACAACTAAAATGGATATCACATGTGACTTGAATAGAAATCAATAATAAAACTGTATATAGAATACCTGGTGCAAAGTATAGTTTTGCTCAACACCGCAAGTTGCTACAAAACTAAAACATTAATCTAAGAACTCAAATCATGTTCTTAAATAGCCTTGTTATGTTTTGGCTTTCATATGGATGCCATACATGGTGCAAAACATGGTCAGAAATATCTAAACAGTCAGCTGTATATAACCGTTTTCTCAAATCAATGATTAACGATGGCTTCCAGTGAATGAAACTGCTAGATCTTTGCAAGGATCATCTTTCTTCAAACCTTGTGAACTAGTGTTACAGAATCACAAAGAATGGTACCAGATAACAGAAACTGCATCACTTGTAGACTTTCAACAGCAGCAACAACTAAAATAGATGCCACATGTAACTCAAAAAGAAAATAATGACAATAAAGATGTTGACATTCCATACTACTTCAAAGAAAAGTTTAAGAAGCCCCCATCAACAGTGGAAAAAACTAATAAGTTACTGAACTTAAGCCTATTGTTGTAGTATACCTACAGATGATAATGTGTTTGTCCCCATTCCCATAAATATAGTAGTGAATGCTGTATGTATTGGTCTAATGTCTGCAGTTGTAGATTCCTTGTGGAATTCATTTGACTCACTTCTGGGAGTTGACTACTTTTACTACATGCTGCTGGCAAATCTTATATGTGTTGTTCTTGTCCTAAATATTATCATTCATTATCAACCTTTGTGTGATTATTGTATTCCATAACCTTCCCTAGGTTACAACACCTATTTTCCTGAAAAATTGTTTTAATTGAAAGATTTTATAAATTTAAACTGAAAATAGCACTGGCTACTCAGTCAATAAATGCTGAATGTTTCCTTATAAGGAAACAGCTAATAACTAGCTAATATAACATTAATGCACAGGCTACTGATCCAAATGGGCATTATCCTGTTTCAGAGTGCATAGTCATTATATTAAAACATTGAAACGGTCATGTGACGGGAACTGAAATATTTATCAAATCAAAATCTCAATTACAAGGTCATAAGAAAATTCTCAAGAAGATGAAATCTCAAATTATTTTGTATTTGGCTTGCAGAGGTCAGTGGGTGCAAAGCTAATGGGTTAGACAAATAGATTTAAGATGCTGTTTAAAATTTTTACTAATGCAGGCAAGGCAAGAAAACTACTTCAATGATTTTCAGTTTCTTACACAAAACAAGGAGTGGTTTGAGTCTCGTGATTATCTCATTTGAAAACATGATACTCATCCATAGCCCACCTGTTGTGTACGATAAATATTGGTCTTATTAATAAATAACCAGAAAGTCATACTTACATATTATGACTAAAATACCAATCCTATGATTGTGTATGGTGCATAGACAGACACACATAGAAATGTTTTCAAGACATGAATACAAATTACATTTATGGGTTCATATGCACACCATATTTTTATAGATATGAAATAAAGTTAAAAACATGTTTAGTTAAGAAATTTTTTGTGCAAAAAAAAAAAAAGAATCCTGACAAATGTACCAAGAATTACTACATCATTTTGATGTCATACGTTTTACAATATGAACAATGATGATAATGATTTACAATATGAACAATGATGATAATGATTTACAATATGAACAATGATGATAATGATTTCTAAGCACTTCTGGTCCCACTGGGGAATGCTGGGAGCAAATGGATCAGAGTGGCAGTTTTTAATAAAGTAGTTGTTGAATTTAGCACATCTTGTGTTGTCTCTGTTGCGTCAGCTTTTCAGCAGTCAGTCTCATATAATTTATCTTTCCACCCTAAGTCTAGTGGAACACCCTAAAAAAAAAAAAAAATTTACATATCACATGATACCAGACAAGAACATAGTAGTAGATATATGATGAGATTTCAAAGAACACTTTTTGAATGAATTAAAAATCTCCAAAGAGGCTATTAAAAATGGAAATTTTTACTCATGGGGAGGAGGTGGGTAGTCACATGTTCAACCTGATACAGACTCCACACCTCTTGGGACCAAGATGCTGCCAACTAAACTTGTTGCAGCCTTATTTCAAAAGTACTTAAATTTATAATTATGTTCCTTCCCTCATACACAATCTAGAATGAAAAATTCTCATCCCAGATTCCACACAAATTCAGACAATCACTGAAACACGATTTATAAAAGTCCTATTATAATTGTGATCGTTCCTCCCTTCCTTAATTCACACAACCGTTACACCCTGCCAATACCTCATAAATAATGGGATATTCAGTTTTAATCACGTGGAAAAAGACACTACTTGCTTTCAGTGCAAGAAAGAAAGAAGAGGAGATAGATGTGGTGAGAGAGAACCAGATTAAGCTAATAAAAACAGATACTACATTTTGATCTTAACCAAAACACTGGACTGCAATAATTGTACCATTTATTTCTGATGCGCATTATTTAGCAACGGAAACTGAATAAGACTATTGCCAAAAATCCAATTACCATAAATAAAATAACATCTACTGAATTATTTTTAAATTATTATTAAGTGAAATATTTGTAAGACAGAGATTTTTTTTTTTTTTTTTTTTTTTTTAAGCGTTTCACCCCAAGCAAGGCGGGAAGCCACTAGGATGCAAGGGGTTACAGAAGATTTGGAGCAAGATCAGATAAGAATGATAGAGGAAAGGATGAGGAGAAGGATAGTGAATAGATCAAGGCAACTGGAGATGTCGATTGACATTACATTTGAATAGTTGGAGATTATAGCTCCCAGGGAAACTAGAATAGGGAAGGGAGTTCTACAGGCGAGAGGTGTGAGACATGAAGCTATTGGAGTTGAAGAGATGGCTACATTTAGTAGTTTCGACAGTGAAAGGGTGAGAGCGGGATGCCAGCCTCGTAGGGCGATTGAATTCATGAAGTCTGGGAACCAGCGAATGCAGCTCCTCGGAGCAATTACCATGAAAGTATTTGTAAAAAAGACAGAGAGGCGATGGCACATCTGTGTGAGAGCGACTGTAGATGAGATGCCAGAACAGGGCCAATTATATTGCATATCTGCCTCTGGAACTTATCAAGAACCCCGAGGCAAACAGAAGGGGCTCCAGACCATATATGGCAGCAATACTCCATGCAAGGGTGAATTGTTGATTTGTAGATCTGAAGGATCAATTTCAGGGAGAAAAATTTCCTGGCGTGGCACAGGGAGCCAACTTTCCTTGCGGTGGACGAAGCAATTGACTCATTGTATTTGTTCCATCTCAAGTCAGCAGTCAATGTGAGACCGAGTAGCTGCAGAAAGGTGCTCTCGAGAAGTTGAGCGTCAGACATTCTAATGGAGGGCAGGGAAGGATCTTTGTGGTGATTAATAGAGAGCAGTTTGGCTAGTTTAAATAAATTTAATAAGTTTAATGCTTATTTTACATAGATATTCGGAGGAGGAGAGGTATATTCAACAACCAAAAATAATTGATTTTTTCACTGCAAATTATTCATTACATCATAACCAAATATTTTACAAAAAATTAGAGCTGATTGCACAATATTTCAAGTTCAATTTAGGTTTATAGTTTGTAACCATGCAATGAGATAACATAAACCATAATTTGTTAGCGGAATATCATTACATTATTGTTACATAATTATAATGAAATCATTAAGGTTTATTGTCAAAATCATTTTATTTTTGGTCATATATTAATTTAAAATATTCCTTTTTACAAGCTTTATTTTTGAAATGGAATATGATCATTCTAAATTTTAATTTCGCTATTGCCCATTAAAATGACTGAAATAAAGTAATCTAAAAACAACAATGGAAAAGAGGGGTAACAAAGTATAAAGAAAATAGCTCCAGCTCAACTTAAGAAACTTAGCATTACAGCCAAAGTATTCAAAAATGCTACCAATAACAAAGGAGAAATGAAAAATACCTAACATCAAATTGAATATAGCATCAAAATTTATATTATTTTTATTTATCTGTTATGTAACAAAATACAAACTTGTCAACAATATTTCTGTAAAACTTGATATTTCCTGTAATAAATTCTTAATAAATATTATTGTTGTTATTCTTTTACGTAAGTGCAAGGTAGTCCTACATTTACAATTCCTTACAGCTAACCACAAAAAGAAATGTTGATCAAAACTGCCTAAAACCTTTAAGGGTGTATTGCTGCAAAATTATCAAATGTTGAATCTGCCCCTCCTCTGCTGAACATGTCATTTAATCTACAGAAGTAGTTAGTTCTCGTTTTCCCATAGATTACACCTTACGTTCATTTTGGAATTTTCTGAAGGTTACCCAGATCAACAAGCATCTGAGGATGTGGTTTTAATAAAGCCTAAACATATAAAACTGGAGGGCACAACAGCTGAAACAGAAACCATAATCTGGAATTGGAATTGTTATACTCTGTTGTAAAATCAATTTGTTTGGCAATGCCAGATTCAATGTCATGCTAAATCTGTTCTTAGGCTCCTTCTTAGTTCTTGGGCTCTGGAAAAAAGTACCTGCTGAACCCCCTTCACATAGGCCCTGGCAAATGAAAGAGTAAATTTTTATTGTTGGAGACAGAATATCAATTAGACAATAGTCTCGTGATGACAGTTCTAAATGTGTTTATAATCCATTCAACATTCAGTTAAAGGAAAAGGGGTTTGTTAGAAAATTATTTGTTGGAAGTCAGTATGAAGAGAGTTTTAAGAAAAGGAAAAGTACTGAACATATTCAAAGAATTAAGCACTTTTTGAAGTGACTATGAATTATATGTCCAAAAAGGCAATAGAATTTATTAGAATTGTTCTCTTTAGAGTTTTTTTTGAGTTGTAAGCTTCTCTTCAAGAGAAATAATCTTTTCAGGTGAATGTGACATTAAAAAAAAAAAATGTTGGTTAGAATTTAGTTGAGTGAACCAGTACATTTCTTTGAATATGACTTATTCTGGAAATAAAACTTTTAATACGTTCTATGGGTTTGGTGAATTTATAATGTAAATACAAAATTAAACTGCATTTTTATTTTATGTGCACTTTTATATGTAAATTGAGTCATTGTTGGTTCATTTCTTTTTTTTAAGTGCAGAAGCCCAGAGAAAAAAAAAAATTTTTCTCTATGACTAAGAACTCAATGCATAGTGTTATTAAAATGCCAGCTCCAAATTACTATTGTTGGTTAGAAAAAGGAAATGTATTTGGCAATCTTTAATCTTCCTGCCTGCACAAAATAACAAACAATGTTTCAAAAGGACTGTTTTTCCTTTGACACTGCTATTATTTTAACTTCCTTCATTCCTCAGCACTATTTATTGTTTTAAAAGGGGATGATTAAAATTTTAATAAAACCTAAACATATAAAAGTGAATTTATACATCTTCTTTGTTCTTGAAACTTAACAAAAATAATAAACTATTTATTTATTAAATTGTTTATTGGAATGGTTGGCAAAACATCAGCTAATTGCTAATTAATTTGAAATTTATAAAATGGTAAATAATAAGAATTTCTTTATAGTCAGTTCATATATTGTAATAATTTAGTAAATGTTTATAAATTTATGAATAAAAAAAATTCTTTTTCATATTTATATTTTTATTAACGGAGAAATGATAAATATTGTATTGCATTAGTTTTAATACAATTGTATTAGTTTTAGAATGTTGTAAATATAAAATCATTCTTGTAAATAAACAATCTAATAAAGTGTTTCATATTTTTCTTTTAAATTGTCAAGAACAAAAAAATCATATGTTTAGGTTTGGTTACAATTCTAATCATCACTTTTTAAAAACAAACATTGCCAAGTAGGGAAGGTAGTTAAAATATTAGCATTGTAAAGGACAAAAAGTGTCCTTTTTGACACACTTTTTTTTTCCTGGGCCCAAAGGTTAAAGATTGCCGTGTGTTTTTTCTTAAGGTTTCTCTCATTTAAACTTATAATTTCCCCAACTATGGGATACTTTCACATCCAGAATAGACCATCCTGGCCACCTATCTAAATTATGACTTTTTTTCCAACCTACCCACTGTTATAGTAAAGTTTGGTAGCAAGAGAAAGGAATAACAAGGATTAAATTTTGAACAATTTTTATTGTTGGTAGGTCGTACAAAGAAGTTGAAGGATGTGTGAAATGTCTGTTTCAATGGCTGGTTGTCAGGATGGTGATTGGGTGTAGAGGCAGCACTGGGGGTTGACCTAATTCTTGTGCTGGCCTGACCAAGGACACAGGATATGGTCAGTGACTTTGATGGTTGAGGTCACAGTGGAGGGTAGCATATCATACAGATATGTCAAAGCAGGTGAAATGTCAGTTTCAGTGGGATATGGTGGATGCATGTTTCATTGATTGAGGTCACAATGGTAAGTCATTTTGTTGTTTGGTAGACCTGTTTTGATGAACTGGCATCACATTGGTGGGTTGCATGCTTGCAGAGTGAGTTGGAGTCGCATGGTTGTGGGGTTGGAGTTGCTGCTTGTGTTGTCAGAGTTACTTGGTTGTGGTGTTGGAGTCGCTTATTTGCAGAGTTGGATTTGCCAAGGTGACAGCATTGGTGGCGAGGAAGCCTTCTAGGCGGTTTTAATGTTGAGATGTTATAAAGTCAGGTTGTTGGTCAAGCCTGGAAGTGGTAACAGTCATTAAGAGGTATAGTCATGTTGAGTGGTGGTGGCAGCAGCAACAGCAGCCTGTGTGATGGCTGGTGGCCCACAACTGCTTGTCGTTCTTAGAGACCTTATTTAAGTGGGTCTGGTAGTCCCTAGCAACATCTCTCCCTCCAGCAGGCATGTTTGATGTTTGGTCACTGCTGGAAGCTCACTTCATAGACTGGATATGAAGCTTGGAGTCTAATGTGCAGAAATTGACTTTTGTTATATCGTTTTCCTGCCTTTATGGCATTCACATCCAGTCAGTGTGCAGAATAGATCTGAAAGAAAATCTAATTGTGACGAAATATGACATTAGAGGAAGTTGAAGTAGGCGCGATTGAGTTGGTGTCTGTTTCACAACTGTTATTCAAAATCCTCCATTTATTTTATTTTCCAACCTGTCTGCTTTTTCTACTTCCATTTTTGTGCTAACAAAAAAAAAAAAAAAAATCCTATGAATTTTCCAATTTACCCTTCTATTCCAGATTTAAGAATAAATACCAAGGTAGAGAAGACACTTTAGCCTTTCATGGCAACCAGTCAAAGAGAAGGAAAAACTGAATTCCAAATTGTGAAGGTAATGGGGAAACCACTCCAGTATTTTTCATAAGAAGGTATAGCAATTCACATGAAGAGAGCCATGATCATCAATGTTTTGAAGGGACATGGTAATTTAAAGAAATTAAAATTACATTTGCATAAAGACAGAACCAATGGTTCCAGTTTTATATTGTGCCAATCACCCCGACCTTGTCTGCCAAGATGCCTGCTAAGTGGTGCTGTTCAGGGCTATAAAACAACACAAACCAGCTTTCTTTTTTGCTTCAAAATGTAGCAGGATCAACATGATTCTTGTCCCTACTAGAGGAAATTACTTTTTCCCAGGCAACAGCCTACTAGATTTTAACTCAGTCATGCAACTCCCGTTTTCTACAATCAAATTCCTAATGTTTCTCTTCCTTTTTAGCTGTGTATACAGAATTTTAATCATATTTGTAGCGCAAAAAAAAAAAAAAAATGGCGATGGGGGTAAAAAAAGGCAGTTGCTCGCCAGCAGGCCAGCTGTTTTTTTCCTTCTTCCGTCGCCTCAAGGAAATGGATTGTGTGACTCTTTCTCAGCCATTACACTGGGCAATTGTGAAACAGACACCAACTCAATCACGCCTACTTCAACTTCCTCTTTGTCTGTCTGTCGATTCGTAAGTCCAGCTCTATTGCATGCAGTCTGCCAAATGACTCCTGAGTTCGTCATGCTGCTGGTACCCAGTTTTTTAAGCTATTCTAACGTGGCCAAAATTTGCATGTGTGCAAATATCGTCTTGTTTTGGACGAGATCGGCACACATAAATTGCGTCTTCAATAGTGGCCATATTTCTTTTTGTCATCACAATATTACCCTAAGCAAGGCAATAAAGCAACTAAGATGCTTAGAGTTATTGAGTGTTGGAAAATATGAGAAAAAATACTGTTAAGGAGAGAGAACAATAAAAGATCAAGAGAAGATAATGATTGACATTGATCTTCAAAAATTTAAATGCAAAGTTGACTGAGAAGCAAGAAGCCAGAAGAGCGTTCCGCAATCGAGATGTGCGATAGAAGAAACTGTTAGCACAGAAGTTAAGACTACATCTAACCATTTCAACTGTAAAATGATGAGACCTTGCTGCCAATCTACTACTGCACTTAAATTCATATGATTGCGGTACCACAGAAGAAGGTTTATCAGAACAATTATCATGAAATTATTTATAGAAAAGCACAAAGAGGCTACATTACGGCAGTGGGAAAGTGACTGAAAGCAAGATGCCAGTTCAAGACCAATAACATTGCAGATTCTTTGGAGTTTATTAAGAATCTCTAAATATATTGCTGGAACAACCAGAGCAGATGTGACAGCAATATTCAAAATATGGATGAGATGTTATCAATTATATAAAAATATATTTGTAAAATTCTTCTGCATGTTGAAATTTATTCCTTTTAAGAATGTTGAATTTAATTTCTTTGATATTTCTCAATCTCAAGCAATACAAACTGTTATTCAGCTCTACAACAGCAATTTATATATATATATATATATATATATATATATATATAATATAATAATGGACTCTCCCTTCGGTCTTGACGTATGAAGATCTGACAACTTAACTAATTGATTCAGTTATGAATTTTGTGCATTAATCGTAAGTGACCCTTAAGACCTGCTAGTGATTTACAAAGGAGGTCGCATATGGAGCAAGATTGAGGATTATGGGATGAGCTCACTGTTAGATTGGCTGACCTTTTAGATCTTACTCTCACTTCTTGAAGATGGTTCAGACGAGCAGATTGAAAACTGCTGAGTCCACTAAAACATGTTGATCTCCATTCTACCCACTCCAAGTGCTCGAGGGTGTTGTGAGGTATATTGACAGCTGACAAGTTGTTCTTTAGCTTGTCATTGTATTTGAGCCATGGGTGTCCTACATTATGTAGCCCTGATCTAACTGGCTGTACATTAGGATCTTGGGTATCCTGTCATCAGACATTCTCAAGACATGACCAGTCCATCGTAACTGAGACTGTATGAGAGAAGTCTCGATTCCTCCAATATTACACCTGTTAAACAGGTTTACATTAAGTGCCGTATCTTGAAGGCTAACTCCATAGACAGCATGCAGACAGCTCTTATGGAAAACATCCAGCTGGCGTATATGGTATCTGTATGGAGTCAATGACTCTAAACCTATATATATATATATATATATATATATATATATATATATATATGTGTGTGTGTGTGTGTGTGTGTGTGTGTGCATGTATGTATGTGTATATGTGAATATATATATGTATGTGTACGGATATGTGTAGATGTATATTCATGGATACATAGAATATTATTAAGTTAACCGTTTAAATGTGTCAATATCTGCTAACTCACTCATGTCTTCTCTCTCTCTCCCCCCTCATTTCCTCACTTCGTTAATTTACATATGTTTAATACGGCCCATCAAAAATGTGTAAATTTTCTTTTCATTTTTTGTTTGGAAGTAAAGTCTGATGATCCGCAGTCCTTTTAAAAGGGCTGTGGTGAAATAATTTATTACATGGAACCTTAAAGTGGTCTGTTTTTATTTTAAATATATAGATACACACACGCAAGCACACAGTAAATCATACCAACTCTTTAGAACCAATTTACTCAAAAGAAATGAAGCTTATATTAAAAAGGCAGTTCCAACTACACATGAAAAATACTCTAGTTTTAGGTTTACCTGACCAAATCATTAAATATACACAAAAATCTTGTTAGAAACAAAGGAAAGAGTGCTGAACTGCCAGGTAATATCTATCTTTTTGTATGGTAATGAATCCTGGATAATTTCCATACAGTATTGACCCGAGGCAACAAAGATGTGATTCTACAGAAGGATGTTGAGAAGAAAATGGAACAAAAAGGACACTTGTGCTTTTTTTTTATCAATTCATCCCAAGCAACGTGATAAAGCCACTAAGATGCAAAGGGCTACTAGGAAGTGAAAGAGAAGAAAATGACTTTAGAAAGAACCAGAAACCCAACCCTAAACAGGAAACAAGTAAGGATGTGAACCAAATGATAGGTGACCCTATCTACTCTATTGAGGAAAAAAAATAAAATAAATAGTAAATAAAACTTCAGAGTTTAGGCAGAGATGTTAGAAGTATAAAACTGAAGTAGACTTCAGAAAGAACAGGGAAACCCAATCCTAAATATAAAGCAAGGGATAAATCTCTACTCTTACTCAAGTACAGGGGAAGAATATGTACCAGATGAGAGGTGAATTCGTATGAAAATCAGAAAGAAACAGTTGAAGTTTCTAGAACTCATTACGATGAAACATGATGAAGGAAGGAAGGGCAGAGAGAAAGAGCGAGTAACCTAATTAATGGTTTTGGATGAATAGATGGTGGATCAGAGACAAAGAGGAATGGTCATTAGTTAAACATTGTTTAGAGCAACGAGGGATAGGAAGTTGAAGAGAGCCATGATCTTCACATCTAGAAGGGACATATCACATAAAAGGAGGAACCAGATCTTAACATACAAGTCTGAAGTCCTTACAAAATCCAGTTATTTGAATGTGTATAGAAAGTCTATATAGAAGCATAGATTTTTCATGGTGAATTGTCTATGTGCTTTTTTTTGTTTTTCATGGCTTGATTGATTGATTGATTGATTGATTCGTTTTTGACAGTTTATCAACACTTTGCAGGTTATTTCTGGTTAACACCAGAAAATTGTTTTAGATTGTATGAAAGTTTTTTTTGAGATAATAATTTAATGATACAAGTTTTACTAATTAACCCATAGGTGGGAGGAGAAGAGGTGGATTCATACCAAATCAGAATTTGATAAACAAACATGAAATTATAATGTGGATATAAAGTGAGAGATCAATGTAATTCAACAGGAATTGAAACTCAGATCTCCAATTAAAAATTCTGAGCCATTATCCATTACAATGTCCACAAATCCAAGCTTCCAGCATCTGGTATTCCTAGACAGTCACCCATCTAGTTACTGACCAGGCTTGATATTGCTTAACCTCAGTGACTGTACGGGAACTGAGGTTTCAGTGTGATATGGCCATAACCCTTTTTCTTTTCCTTATTGGCATAATATTCTTTAAAGCAGGGCTCCCCAAAGTAATCAATATTGACTCTTGGAGATTGATGGAACTATCCAAGAGTCAATAAATGCTTAGGAGATCAAAAATGGATGGGAGGAGTTGATAAATTATGGTAACTTATGACTAAAACTCAGTTTCCAACCAAATATCAACACCTTTGTTACTTCTAAAACACATATTTCCCATTAATCTCAACAAATGCAATAAAAATGTATACTAATTTATTTTTAATATGATTATCATTTTTGGAATAATTATTATTTGAACAAATGTATCTAGCTTGGGAAAGAAGAGGAATAGAAATTAAAAAATGAATAATAAAATGCAAAGCTAAAATGAATCTTATCAAGAAACAATAATGAAAAAAAAAAAAAAAGCAAAAAAAAATTTCTACCTTCCTTAGATAATAATAGTTAATACTTTTTGTACATCCCTGGGGGTTGATGAGGGATCACAGATTCCATGAAGGGGTTGATGGTCTAAAATGTTTTGGAAACCCCTGCTCTAGAGCAAGAGGTTAGCAAACTATGGCCAGTGGTAAAATTTCTACTGACCTGTTGATGCTATAGAATATGCTATTATTTTTAAATAATATTCACATATTTTTCCTTTATTATTTTTATACTAAAAATAAAAAATGGTATTTTTTTTATTAATGTAATGTACTTGAGTAATGTAATAACTCAGAGGTGTGATAAGACTTAAATCTTTATTGAGCTTAAATGGGGAGGAACAGATAGACTGTTTACTTATAGTATCTAAGTGAGGGAGAGTTCTTCTTTCAGGGGAGACAATCACCATCAAGAGAGGTAACATTCACCACAATGAAATGAACAAATGACAAGTAAATGGATCAGAGAGCGACAAAAAAATAAAGCCTGATTTCAACAAGAAATATTCACAATTATACAAAAGTTTTTGCTTAAGACTGTAGCATTACAAGGAGGCACGGTGGAGTAATGGATAGCGGCTTGGATTGAGGAATTGGATGGCAACTGGTCTACTGCAGAAAGAAATGGAAACCTACTGCAGGAAAAAATCTGCCTTGTCAGTCATGTATTGAAAGATACATGATTGCCTAAGTGTGTACCATGCATGGCACATAACTGATGATGAGCATTACAGGGCATATTTCAAATAAGTGAAGTCAGTAAATGAAAATGTTTGTTTGTGTGTGTGGATAGAAGTGATTTTAGTCTTTATGGTAAGTTTTTTTTGTGGGTAGTTCTCTTGAGGCACAATATAACACAAGATCTATTAAAGGCAAGTGAAGCTGAAAGTAATCTGCTTAACAATTTTGGCCAAAAGAAGTTGTGGAGAGCCATCATTGTCTACATCCTAAATGGACAGGACACATAAAAGAAGATTGAATATTTATTTTCCTTTCTCCTACAGATTTCTTGAATATTCAGGCATGTAGACAAAATACTGTTTAAAATAAACGGATCATCTCAAATATGGGTATCCATTAAAAATAATGTTTAATGTGATAAAAGTATCTGTTTATATTTCAGAGATGAGGTATTGTAACTATTTACATTGGTGTCCTCATCTTTATTGTCATATTCACTATGTTTCGGCCGTTGTACACTCCTGCCTTCTTCAGGTGATACATGTTGGTATTTCAAACCAAATCATTTATTTCATCTACTGGAGTAGATTGTTCTAGTTCCACATGCCATGCCTTTTCTTGGGTGTCTCAGTTTCAGTTATTTCCATTTTAGTAACCAAACTCTCCAAGTTTTTGTTCACCTCTACTGTGGCCAGATATTGAACTCACAACTCTTTGGCTCAATTCAGTTCAACCAACTCTTTTATCCACTGGATAATTGGAGATTGAAGGATCCCCAAGGGTCAACATATATCATGTAAAGAATGTCAGAGCTTACAATGGCCAAAATGTTGTGACTATGACAATAAAGATGAGGACAACAGTCTGAACAATGTAGCGATAAAAATATGTCAGATTAATAAATAAAAGATTCATTATTTCTTTAGAAATTACAAACAGATGTATATACATATATTTGCGTGTATGGAGTATGTACATAAGTCTGTGCTGAAATATTCCCAGCCAATCCCATTTCTCAAAATCAGACCAAATGATCAAACATTTTTTTTGTCAATCCTTTCTTGATCAAAAGAACTTTTCAGCACCCTCCCAATCTATATGAAAAGTTTTACTTTGAGTTTATATTGAATTGCAAATCCCAAAATTATCTATCCAGCCCATTTAAAAAAAAAAAAAAAAAAAAAAATTGCTTAATACTTTTTTCTTGATTTCAAAGATTTATGTCATTTCTTCTCCTACACTTATCACTTGTTTCCTGTCAATTAGATTCTTCAAAAATTTAAATGCATTGTTACTCATTATCTGTCTCTTTGAATCCTGTTCTTTTTTTTTTTTTTTTGTCCAGTTTTTTTTTCTTTTTTTTCTCACTCTCCATAACTTCGTGAATCATAGTGGCTTTATTGCCTTGCTTGGGGCGAAATAATTGAAAAAAAAAAAAATTCCATAGACTGAAATTAAAGAAAAATAATTAACAACAAAATGTGTGAAAAAGAAAATGTTTTTATTGCACAATGTGATCATTATTTGTCAAAATAATTATAATTATTATCACAAGAGCAGTGAACAAAGAGAAAATTTTTAAAAGTTAAATCTTGTAAATTATCAAAACTAATATATTTTCATTTCCTTTTTAAATGCAAAAAATTATTTTTCGGCCGACAATCAAGTGCGAAAAACAATTTTAACCTTGTTGCTGGATTTCTTCTTACTCTTAAACTTAGTTGTTTCCTTTTTCTGGTTTGGGAAACCAAGAATTAGAGTTGGCTTAATTTAAACCCACTTCTTCAAAATGGGCTTCTAGCCTAAACAGGTCGCACCCTATGGTATCTATTCTAGTTTTGTCAAATACACATATGTACTGAATACTACAGGGTAGTCTGAAAGTCTTGTCACCCCTACATAATATAATTTTCTATTTCAGATGGCTGACGCAAACTCCCACAGTGTGACAGCATCAATGAAAGTGAATAAACTGAATCTATTACATGTGCTTTGTGTTACTTATTCTTTTATTGTTCTCATTACTTTTTGGTATGGGGTGACACGACTTTCGGACCACTGGAGGTTTTACAGAGATTACCAACAAATTTTTAGTTTCTTCTGAATGCTTAAAAAAAAAAAAAAATCAGTAATGTCTGTTTATACTATTTAGATTTTGAAATTTTTGCTGTACGTGAATTAAATGATATAAGCTATTTTCTTTGAAAACTAGAAGACAAATATGTAAATATTTGTAACAGGTTTTAAATATTGAGAAACCTGATTAAATAAGGAACAAGTAAGAAAACAATTTTAACATGTTTCCATATTTATTTAGCTTCATCAGAAATTTTGGGAAGTGGAATAATGAGGAGTGAGGTTTCAGTTACTGAATTCTAGGTTTTTGTTTTTCAAAAAGCAAAATATAATTCTGCATTATTCTACATTGTTGGATTTAATCTATAATTGTCAACTTATCTACAAAACTGTAAAGTTTCATTTTAATATAATTCCTATAATGCATTTTTTTGAATGTGTACATCTGCAGCCAAACATGGATACATTTTGTGCATTCTGAAACAGTCACTTATCTATGTTATAAACACAGGACTGATTCTGATAAAAAGTGAAAAAAATTTATATAAGGTGAAAAAGTATTGAAAGTGCATTTATTTTGGGAATCTTAAACAGTAAATTTACATACTGGATCATACATCCTGTCTTCTTACATCATTCCCTCTACAAAATGACTACATACATAAACAGATCAATAAACAGTATTTTTTATATATATAAACTACTAGCAGTAGAGCCCGGCATTGCCCGGGGATGTAACAGTAAGAGATAGATCAAGTATCGACCATCATAAAGACTGAAAAATAAAATTGACAAAGATTATTGTTTAAGGTTGACGGATACGCATGTCTTAATTAGTTTTTTTTTTTACGAATTGGTCAAACCCAAACTCAAACAAAAACATTGTTCTCAATCGTTATGAGTCTACCGATTGAATAGAATTTTATTATAAACAATTGTCTTGTAAATGGAATTTTTGAAGCATTCTGAATGTAAAAATAAAGAAAAAAGTGTGCAAGAGAATAAGAAACACTACCTGCCAAAAAAAAAAAAAAAAAAAAGAAAAAAAGTGAGGTTTTGTTGAAATCAGTTTAAAAAATGTAGGAAATCCGATCCCATATATAAATGAACACGCACACACATAACCTGGGTTTTATAATAAGTATAACTCAATATCAGTTGTCCCCCTTTCATTCTTGTGATGCCTCTTAATCGTGTTTTCAAATTGATTTTGTGCAAAAACAATTGTGTTTCTCCAATTTTTGGAGCTGTCAGAATCACCGCAAGGTAATTTTACGTAGTCCTGTGAAGTTTTGTTGAAATCGGTTGAAAAATGTAGGAAATCCGATCCAATATATAAACCTACAGACACACACACACAATCTGCGTTTTATAATAAGTAAGATTATTTATAAACAAACAGATCATACATCATATCTCCTCTCTACAAAATTACTACTAATCTAATATGGTATAATTAAAAACTATAATGATAAAAATAAAAGCAATGTAAAGCTGAATGAGGTATGCTAATTGAGGCTTTAAAAACAGATATTTTAAAAGTATATATAAATATATACAAAAATAGAAAACAAAAGGGATAAAATGTAAGGATGAGAAAAAAAAAAAAAAAAACTTATTTTTTTCTTATCCTTTCTTTTCCTTTTGTTTTATATTTTTGTATATATTTATATATACTTTCATGTTTCTTTTTTTTAAATTAAGTTTAAAAAAAAAAAAAAAAAAAAAAATTTATAACCCCCACAGATTATTTGAGATTGGCTAAGTTTAACATCTAAATACATCAGATGCTTAAATTTAACTGTTTCTGTGTCTTTAATACATAAATCGTAACCAGCACTTATTGTATTTCTCAAACTTTTTAAAGATATAAAATTGATTCCATCAATAAAACAGTTATTTATCAGCCTTAGTATAAAATAAGTTACTAATGAGAATTAAACAAGATGAAATTTGTATTCTTGGCCTCAATCTATGACAAAGCTATTACATTTTAGCTGTAACATTTGTCAAGACATCATTATTGCCATGAATTTTTAAAGTAAATTAGAAAACATTTTTTTTAAACATTAGCTTCTAAAACTTATACAAAAGTCTTATATGTGGACTCATCCCAGAAAATAAAAAAGAAAGCAAAAAAGAAAATATTCATTTTATGAGGATCAGATTGAAAATAAATTATATACATATTTAGGCAGCATATCTTCATTCAAGCATATTTCATTGAATAATATAGACATATGTTTATTTTTTATAATAATCCTTTCTACTTCTCAAATTAGCTTCCTGATGTTCTGTTATGAATTTCAACTTAACATCAAGAAGCCAATTAAAGAACTAGAACCAGGATTATTATAAAAATAGACATAATATGTTTATATTATTCAATTTTGGGCACATTTTTTGCTAAAAATATCTTTTAACATTCCCCTGTGTCTTATATTCCATATGTAGTTTTAAAATTCATGATAGTTGACCAAAATTAGCCACCAGACAACTCCTTTTAGCTTAGACTTTAAAGTAACTTTTATATACCTATTAAATAAAAGGTTATTATGCAGATTAAAAGTGCTATCATTGATAATATTCATTATATTAATTTCATCACATTTAATATTAGCACTTTATTGCACAATTTTAGTGAAACAAATTCAAATTATATATTTGTAAAATATATTTGTTTCATGAATATTTTTCTTATAACTTCTGGTTGCATTGATATAAATACAATCAGAATTTTTATATCCTAATAATTCCAATAAGACGTTTACAAGTTGTACAGATCATATAAAGGATATAATAAAGTTTTTATAGGCTCGTGGTCTTTTTTTCCTATTATTTTTCATTTAATTGTAATCGTGGCTTGTTTAACTAAAAATCTCATAAATATAACCAAGGCTGTACCATTTACTAATAATTTTACTAATTACTAATTTCTTCTTGATTTGCCCTGCTGCAATTAGGGTGCGGCATATATGCCATCAAATACTGTGTAAATCTAAACTGCTTGACCTAGAAAAATTTCTGTGGATTGATATTATTGAGGAGAGGGTAACAAAGTGTCAACCAATTGAACAGGAGTGGGAGGTGGAAGTACAAAAAAAAGATATATATATATATATATATATATATATAAAAAATTATCTTTTTTAAAACATGATTCCATCGCTATACAGGAATTACCAGGTTTCAAAAACAGAAGATAAAATCTTTCAATTCAATAATAGAAATTTAATTAAATTAAAGTCTCTAATTCTGTTTCATTTTCAAGCGAATTTTGAGCACTATTTAAAAAAAAAAAAAAAATACTACAGAACTTTAGATCATCAATCTAATGGTTCTTTCCTATTTTATCAATATATTTGCACACACACTTACATATATTATATATGGTAGCATGAAGTCTCAAGTCATCGTGGCTGAGAACGTGAGCATGCTGGCCTTGTTCAAATTATTGATCATGCTAGATAACACAGTCTTTCCAATAAACTGTAACTAAGGTATGCTCAGCAGTATATATATATATATAATTATTTATTTAAAAATATGATTCCAATGCTACATAAGAGTTCTCATGTTTCAAAACAAGAGCCAAAAATTTCAATATAATTATTTGAATTGAATTAAAGTACCAAGCTCTGTTCCATCTTCAAGCGAATTCCTTATATATATATATATATATATATATATATATATATATATATAAGGGTTATAACATTTTGTAAAATAATTGATTTTCTGTATCATAATTTGATGAACTTTTGTTAAAAAATTATTCAGTTTATTTTTTTAAAAATGTCATCCCCAACATGAAATTTCTAAAATTGTATATAAGCTTAGTGGTACGATGACTTTCTGCACCTTTCTAGAACATGGTTTTGTTTATTTCTAAGTTTATATGTCATGCTATAGCTATAAACTGTTAAATGCAAAAAAAAAAAAAAAAAAAAAAAAAAAAGAAAAAAGATAAGTA
Organism: Acanthosepion pharaonis; assembly: GCA_903632075.3. Classification (NCBI taxonomy): domain Eukaryota; kingdom Metazoa; phylum Mollusca; class Cephalopoda; order Sepiida; family Sepiidae; genus Acanthosepion; species Acanthosepion pharaonis. Next base: position 1,077,551 of record CAHIKZ030000036.1, read on the forward strand.
CTCTCCAATTAAATCATTAGCAAATTGAAAAAATAAGGTTTCTGAAATATTTTTATTTTTTTTACCTTTATTGTGTGTATGGTAAAATAGAATTTTCCCTTTGGGGGGGGGGTGACTAGAAACAGATTAATATCTTTTTCATTACTTTTGAACAAAAGTTCATCAATTCCTGACATTGGAACATAGGGTTACAAAAAAAAAGTCATAATCCTTTATATAATATAATATGTGTGTTTGTCTGACCATTGTGTAGGAGATGATGTGTCAAAGCTGTCATTATGTGAAAGAGTGACAAGAACCTAATATTCTGAAACTATTATAACAGGCCCTTTATAAAGCTTTAAACAAATTAAATAGCACTAATAAATTATAATTAATGGATTTATTAAAATGCTTTTAACTGTCTGTTAGTATTATTAGAAATTGTCACAGCATTAGTACTGTGGGGTTTTTAAACATAACACTTAGTATATACACTTATCATTTAGTTCTTATATACACTTATCATTTAGTTCTTATATACACTTATCATTTAGTTCTTATATACACTTATCATTTAGTTCTTATATACACTTATCATTTAGTTCTTATATATTTTCTTGAGTGTTTTGTCCTGGTATTTATAGGATAAAAAATAAAGTTATTTTGAAAAATGAATTAAAAGGGTGATATTAAAAAAATTATACGTTTCAAAAATTCAAATATGCAAAAATAGGTTTCATTTTATTTTAAGTAAACAAATAAAACTGTTTATAATTCACACAAATATTGTGACAAAAACCAGAAACTCCTGATAGATACTTGACTAATCGTAAACATTTGACTTGTCTTTTGTTTAATATTAACCTTTAGTGCCCATTGTTCTAGGAGTGGAACATATTTTTAAGTCATTTTAGATTTTATATATATAATTATTTTTTATAAAAAAAATTATAACATAAGTATGTTATAAAATCACTACAAAAATAGCCATTTTGTTTCAACACACTTTGAGTCTTATCAAGGCTTGATAAGACACAAAGTATGTTGAAACAAAATGGCTATTTTTGTAGTGATTTTATAACATACTTATAATTTTTTTTATAAAAAATAATTATATCTGCTCTACTTTGTATTGAGCACTCTTTTAAGAATAGTAATTGTTGGTTATTGGAATTCATTCCGTATATACTTGTGTGTATATATATATATATATAAAAGTTAACCCAGTGCAGTGATCTAAGTGTGCCATGAAATATTGGCAAAAATTGCGAGAAAACGTTGGGCACAGGTTTCACATCAAATAATCTACACAAATAGTTGAATAGAAACACTGAAATACATATTGTAGCATAAATTCATATTTGCGCATATTTTTTTTAAAATCTATGGTTTTATTTTATAACATTTAAATGCATACCTTTTAAAAATTTTGCTAAATGTGCTGTGATATTTTCATTTGCTCTAAGGGGTGCCATTGTTTAAAAAGGTTGAGAAACACTGATTTAGCTCAATGTTTATGCACATATTGTATTTTAGATGAAATAATCAAAATTAATGTGTGTCTGCTATTAAAAATATATGTCTTAAAATATTTTCTACTAATGGCACTGAAAGGTTGAGGAGAAACATTTTGTGATGTATTCAAACACCCCACGGTACTAATGAAGGATATTAAATATTATATGACAAATAGACTCCTCTTGGTTGCTATACTCTCATTTAAGCCATTGCACTCTACTGCCTTCTTCAGGCATCTGTCATACTTAGTTACAGAAATGTTCTGAGTGTAACAAGATAAGCATGCTGGTCTGAGTAGAAAGACATAAGAGTTAAGTATATAATAATAAGTGGACATCTTGGCGTGGTGTAATGGTTAGCAAACTTGTCTCGCTATATCAGTTACGACTGAAAAGTGAGTTCAATCCTCAGTAGGTGCTCCATACTTTCAGCCTTTTTGCCACATCTAAGCTACGCTTAGAAAATAATTCTATAATAATATGTTTTAAAATAAATTATGACAATGTTTTTAAATCTATTAAGTTAGGAAAAAAAAATACTTTTTGTTTCAATAATAACTAACAATACTTGTGAAAATTGCATGTTTTCTGATTTGAAATTTCTAATGAATTGTAATTCTCAATTTAATGATTGAATAAGCTCTTTGTAAAATCCGAGTCTATAAAATACCCATGGAATTTCCCTCTATTTCATTGTTAAATATTTGAACTTAACAAATTTAGCAAAATATTGCAATAACAATTGCAAGATAAATGCAGGTCATTATTAAAAGAAGTAAGAGGATACAAATGAAAATTTAAAATGACATGTTTTTAACAGATGTTAAATAGGAGTTTTATCGCCTCCTCTATCTTCTTTCCTACAGTGTCTCTATGTCTTTTCCTTGTGATCAAAATGGAATAGTTCATTATTTATTAGATATTGGCAGGGTGTAACGGTCATACTAATTAACTAAGGAACAAGCAGAATTAAAATATGATAATTACTGGCGAAACAACAAAATCTTCCTTGTTTGTGCTTTATGACACAAGTCATGAAACACAATCCAAGCTTCCATAAGTGTTACATATGGATAAAATTAAATGACATTCTGATAAGCTTACAAGAGACAAAGACAATTGTCCTCATTTTGGCTGCTGGGTCCTTCAGCTTTCATCACATGCCTGTCAATCCAGGTAACCTACAGAGAATTTTGAAATGAACCCTTTATTTAATCTATGCAGTAAATTGTTCTCATTCCACTAACCATCTCTAAGGATATCTCATCTAGTTCTTAGTACTTCTCAGTTATTGCTTGACGCATTTCCACTGAATCCAAGTCCACTCTGCCTTTCTCAGGGATTGAACTCACAATTACTATATGATCAACTTCACTAACCTTTAATCCATTAGGATATTGTCCTGTGAGACCCTAGTCATGGACAGCAGAACAAGAATGATTTACCCCTGCAGATTAAATAAAGGGTTCAGTTTGAAATTTCCTGTAGGTTATCTAGATTGGATGAAGGTTTGAGGGCACAAGGGCCGAAACATTGTGATAACAAGAACAAAGATGAAGACAAGTCTTTGTGTAAATAATAAAATCCTAATATTGAGAATTAAAACAGAGACAAAGAGTTTTAAGATAAGGTTTCCTCTGTGCTTTTTTTTTTTTTATAAATACTTTCATACTAATGGTTTGGAAAAAAAATCTTCGCTATGGTACCTAGATTCTATTAATTTAAGCATAATACTAGGCTGATGGTGAGATTGCATCAATTTACAGTTAAGCTAGCTAGATTTAGCCATAACTTATATGCTAACAGTTTCTTTTCTTGCACTTCTTGCTTTCAAGCCAACTTTAATCTACAAAAATTTAAATGCAATGTCAATTACTATCTATCGCTTTCCCAATTACCCAATTTTCTTTATACTCATTACTAATGCTTCTGTTTCTAATTCCTCCACAGCCTGTAACCCCTTGCATGTAAGTGGCTGTACTGCCTTGCTTTTTTGGGTGATGCTGATTGGAGAAAAAAAAAAAAAAATTTCTGTGAAATGTCAAATTGTACAGTAACTGTAATAATTGTGAGATATATATACCTGGAGAGAGAAAGGTAAAAGAAAACAAAAGGATTAGAGTAAACAAAGAAGAAACATACGAAATAAGAGGAAAGAAAAGAAATAAAGACAAAACCAACAGAAATATGACAAGGAAAATATAAAAGGAAAAAAATTTCAAAGAATCTAGTGAATAAAAGCATTTTTTTTTTTAATCTAACAATAAATTGAAGTGAAAAAAATATTATCTTTTGTAACAAATCTATGAGTAATCGAATACCAAAATGAAAAAGAAATCCTGCATTACACATTTCATCACTAGAAGGAAATTCTTCAAAATATGATGTTTTTGAATCTATTAGGTTAGGAACCCCCCCCCCCCAAAAAAAAAACAACTATGCTTTTTTGTTTCAATAATAGCTAAAAATACCTGTAAAAAATTGAGGGTTTTGATTTGTAAGTTTGTAAATTGGCTTTATTAATGGAGTCAGTTTCATATTATGGGAAGTGGGGGGGGAGAAATACAACAAATGCTGGTTACAAATTTATACCCAAAACATTAATGATACAGGGACACTTATCTTTAATTTTTGAAATCTAGTGTATGTAGATGTATAACCTAGTCAGTCACATTCAGCTTTCAATCAATTTTATTGCTATTGTCTTTAATTATCTCCCTTTGCATCAGCATTAGTTTTTGTCAAGAAAGGAGATATGCTATACGATTGTGGATGTAAAATTACTGTGAAAATTTCAAAAATTTAATAAATTTATGTAGACTTCAACCAAAGCAGTAAACTTTAAAAGTAATATTTTATGTTTCTGAATTATTCCAGAACAGAAGATATTTTTACTCAAAATAGATTGGCTTAACCAACCTTGAGTTAATTTTTTTTTTCTTTTTAAAATCAGGTTCGTTTTTAATTTTTTATATGAAGCTTTATTACTATTATTATTTTATTACTCATCTTGCTCCATTTTATTATTGTTACTTTTTGTCACAACAGTCTCCTCAAAATGCCCAGACTGCAATATCCATACATGAAATGCTCTCAAGGTGAACTCGTGTTTCATCAGAAATTGATTTATTTCCGCTCTAGCAATGTCTGCTCTCACATTCAAGGAGGTTATCAGTCCAAAATGAGTCATATTGCATATAATTTCAAATGACAAGGAGATTGATTTTCAGTTATATTATCATAACATAACCAAGACAAAACATGAGATATTTTGAGCAGGTCTGCCCTAGGTAAGAGCTAAATCTTTTCACAGTGAAGGGCTGCCTTTTTAGATTACTGGATAACGATACAGAGAAATAAAAATATATCTTTAAAATATCAGACTGACTGGTAAATTATAGAGAGCTTTTATAATTATTTTAAATTCTTTCTGAGGTTCTTGCCTGAAAAATCATCAAGCCAAAAGAAAAACGAATAATGTATAAAAAATGTTGGTTAATATACCGATGCTTATTTTTTTTTGTTGTTTGCCAACTTACCACTATTGAGGGAAAACTGTTCACTTGTAAAATATATAGGAAACATTTCTTTTGTGATTAGCATTCACTAGGCCTTCCTCTAGAACAGTGTTTCCTAAACAATATGGTGCAAAAGGACAGCAGATGAGGTGGAATGATTGAAAGACAATCAAAGATTTAGAAACAGTTTCAAAAATTCATATGCCAAAAATAAATATGATTTCAAAATTTAAAATATTATTATGGATTATTGGTAAATGCATGCATGAGTTCCAGTATAAATAGTTATAAATAGGTACTTCCAACAATTGGGTATATGTAAGGTTTAAAATGAATTTTTAAAAATGAAGAAAATCTTTCTTGAAGCTTTCATTTTAGCTTTAACTGAAAGCTAAAGGATTTAAAATTTACTATTTCCAGTAAGCAAAATATTCTGGTGTATTTCAAACAGAAATTATATATTGATTGGAATCGATGGCCATTTTTGACATTTTTAAACAAACGTTATTTCTTGGTTTTAAAAATCTTACAAAAATAAAATATATTTCTCAAATGTTATTTGAGGAAAATTAGCAAATTTAAAGTTAAATTAATCTGATTTGAAACATATTACTTATAACATAAAATGTTGTATACAAACATTTAACTACTGGATCTTGTTTATCTGATGTGCTAATCAATTTATTTACATCCGATTGTCAGCTGAACGTGTTCATATTTAAGTATGGTGAAGCAGACAAAGGTTTTTTTTTCTTTTTTAAAGGGGAGACAACTCTTAAAGACAATCTTTAAAAGCTAGATTTATTGGTTTGTACAGACATACTTCAGAAATTCTGCATGTAATCACATACAAAAACAAATCAAAATTCTTTTAAATATATTCAGGTTTGTCAGATTGTAATAAGCTTTATAATATATGATCAGTAAATATACTTTTACTTAATAACTATTTTTCTAAGAATTATCCCATTGAAAATAAATTTTAAAAGATGTATAAATTATTCAATTTAAAATTGTAAAAACATGAAAAAAAAATCATATAAAAATCCAGTTATCATTGAAAACGTTTTCAGACAATATTGTCTTTAATATATATTAATCATAAAAGCAATTAAAAGCTTCTGTAATTAAATAATGTCTTAGTTTTATTGTGATTTTATTTTTTGATTCAGAACAGATTTTTGGTAAGACCAAGTCCAATTTTGAAAAAAAAAAAAAAAAAAAAAATCGGTGATTTAAATTCTTCAAAGAATTCTCAGTCACTAAAAATTATCTTCTTGAATTTCTCAAGTTTTCATGAGATTAAGGGGGTGAAAAAAAATATAAAAAGAACAATTTCACCAAGATTTTCTAATAAAAAAAAAAAAAAAAAAATAATTTTATTTGTGAATAAGTCCTGAAAATTTCATTAAGATCTGACAATTATTTGATTTTTGCAATAAAATTTGCTATGCTAAAAGTAAGTATAAATGTTGACTCAAGAAAAACAAGTTTTTAATCAAAATTTTGAATGTTCTAAAAAGGAGTAAAAAATTTAATTAAATAATAAAAAAATACTATGATCCTTCCTCGTAATAATAACGATAAAACTGTTTTCATGGAAGTACCTAGTTATAAATAATTATTGACTGATTTTATCATAGTGATATTTTTGCATTATATCAAGTATTAAGTATATAGTAACTAGGGTCTGCAAATCAGAGGAGAGAGTTATCAATGATAATGTTCCGACTTAGAATCCATGGTTATCTCCCTTTAACCCTCTCTCTTTTTTTTTTTTTAAATGTACTTTTTATCACATAAAATTTGTTGAGGCACAAGCAAATTTTCATTCTGAAAAAAAAAAAAAAAAAAAAAGTTTGTAACGACTGCTCAAGAAACTAATGAATACATTTGTCAGAATTGAAAAATATTGATTTTTTTTAATCATTTTAGAATGGGGGGGGTCATGTTCATAATATAAATACAGTATCAAATAAATTGCTGTTTTTTTTTCTTAAGAGTTATCTTTACCTTATTTTCATTTACAAATATTAAATTTGAAACTGGTCCCACATCATTGATAACTGCATACTACTGATGTCCTTTTTATCAATTTTTAGAGTAAACGTTTAAATAAGTTTTTAATTGTTTAAAAACCTTTATAAGTTATAAAAGTTGGGTGTAGTTTGACATTTAAGGTGGGTATTTTATCTTCCTCCATTTGTGCAAATGCCTCTGCAATAAAGACAAATCCACAAAGCAAAATACGTTAATCAATTTTGCAAAATTTTATTTAACCTTTATCACTCTGTATGTGATTTCATTTGCTGTACAAAAAGTTTATCCTGCCACTGAAAGTGACTGATCCCTGAACAATTGTGTGTTTGAATTTCATAGTTGTGTTGTCATATCCTGCTATGGCAACAGAAAACAACTTTGGGTGAAATTAACAATAAGGATACTGCAATCGAGAAGCCTTGAAAAAGAATGCAGTGGAAATTAAAGTAATATTAATGCAGAGTGCTAAAAGTTAAAGAATGATGAAATTTTTTTTTCTTTACACTACTGGACCAATTTTCTTCAGTAGTACCACAAACTTTATTCTATTTAAAAAAAATAAATAAATAAAATATAAACAAAGGATGAGGGAAAAAAACTTTTATCTTTATGGATCATACACATAAAGAAGGTCATAAAAATGGATCAGCCAAAAGATTGTGGTAAAAACCAAATAAACACAAAGAATCTGTCTATATTTCTGAGATGAGGTATTATGTATATTATTCGGACTATTGTCCTCATCTTTGTCGCCATATTTATCACATTTCGGCCATTGTACGGTCCGGCCTTCTTCAGGTGGTTGGAATTTCAAACTGAACCCTTTATTTCACTCACTGGGGTAGACTGTTCTAGTTCCACGCGCCATGTTTGATGGATGTCAGTTATTAGTTATCTCCTGCTAATTTCCCTCTGAAAGTTCTCCACTGCCTTAACCGGGTATTGAACTCACACTCTTTGGGTCCTGTCACTGGATACCCAGTTAAGGCAGTGGAGAACTTTCAGAGGGAAATTAGCAGGAGATAACTGATAACTGACATCCATCAAACATGTCACATGGAACTAGAACAGTCTACCCCAGTGAGCAAAATAAAGGGTTCAGTTCAACATTCCAACCACCTGAAGAAGGCCAGAGTGTACAACGGCCAAAACGTTGTGATAAATATGGCGACAAAGATGAGGACAATAGTCCGAATAATGTAAATAATAAACACAAAGAATGTATTCAATTACATAAACAACTCTGAGACTGACTTTTATAAATTATGGAAAGTATCTTTCATGTTAACCGTATACTTGAAGAAAGCTATAGAATGGACCTCCCAGAACAACAGCAAAAGCAAAACAAAGAATGATTTTGGCCCTCCAAACATTTAACATGATAATGAGATTTAATTTGTTTACAGACATTTATATTTTACGTTTATTTATAAATGCCATAATTCTAAGATATTTATTAAACAAAGTCTTATGCAGTGAATTAAGAAATCAATGACTAAAAGTGCATTGATAACAAAAAAAAAAAAAAAAAAAAAATGAAAATCAAGTATTGCCTGATGAACAGATCTGTGTTCTATGAACAAGAGAAAAAGCAGTTTTATCATTGTCACAAACAGATATTCAAGTACATAAGAGCAGGTGTTGTCAAACTGTTTTGGAAGTGAGACAACATGGCAAAACATTTTGGGCTATGTCACACACACACACACAATTTCTAAAGAATTAATAGATTAATTTTTAATGAAACATTTTTATTACTTTAAATATTATTTTTAATGGATACCTGTGTTTGAGTAAACACCCTATATTTCTTTTTCTTTCTTTATCTATGTCTATCTATATCTTTCTTTCTCTCTTTATCTCTCTCTGTTTTTTTAAGCAGTATGTATTATCTGCCTGTGCACTCAAGGAAACTTCATAAAGAAAAAGAGATCCCCGACTGAATTTGAACCTGGGTCCTTCTTTGTAGGAGAAAATACAATCTAATCTTGTGCGATTTACACCGCTCGGCTATAAAGAGTGTCACAGCCAAATAAGGTAATATTTACCCTTTTAAAGAATGCACATCAACTCCTTCACATTTTCTCAAAAGCCCATACCTGCTTGTTTTCATATCCAAAATGTAAACAAAGCAATTTCTAAAAAATGGATTTATTTTTAATCTGACAAAAATGGGGCATATACATGAACACAGGTATCCACTAAAAATAACTTTTGAAGTAATAAAATTCATGAATTTACCTATAAATAAGCACCTGAGAGGAGGCTGTGTGATAACCCTAAAGATATGTTATGGCAAAAGTAAAGATAATTTTTTTTTTTTTTAATTACTCTTTCATATATATATATATATATATGTGGTAGTACTTAGCTCTGTCACTGATATTGAGCACTTTCAGCTAACATAAGTTATATGGATGAGTTTGTGACCCTGGGTTTCATGCTTTTGCAATCAGACAAACTGGTTTATTTTTTTTTTTTAAATTGGCTCTGCTTATGTGTTTAGTCAAACAAGCATAAATAGATTCCCCCTCCTGCCACCAAACATTAGTTAAACAAGCATAAATACATCCATTTCTAAAAAATAAACCAGTTTGTCTGATGATCACAAAAGCATGAAACCCAGGGTCACAAACTCATATATATATATATTCTACTACTGCAACCATTGAACAAAGGCAGATTAATGAGGAAACATTTTTCACCAACAAATTCAAAACCCATACTTAATTCATTGCATAAATAGATTCTACCAAATTCCCTTACCATAAACATCATATATAGCCAGGTACGCATCTTGATTTTCATTTTTTTCATTTATTCAAAACATAAGCATCAACATGTGGAGATAGAAACAGTTAAAAACTTTTTGAAAAGCTAATCGAAATTGGTTAAAGTATAAAAAAATGGAAAACAACAAAATATTTTTCTAAGAAACAAACATTGAAAATCCAATTGTAAGTAACAAGTAATTCTTCTCTGTAAAAATTCATATATTATAAATATCACTATACAGTGTAACCCGGATATAAGAGAGATTTTCTCTGGTCCCAAATTAGAGCCTGTGTTAATGTATATAAAATAGACCAAACCCGGATATAAGAGAAACCCGGATATAAGAGAGATTTTCTCTGGTCCCAAATTAGAGCCTGTGTTAATGTATATAAAATAGACCAAACCCGGATATAAGAGACTTCTTCTCCGGTCCCGACAACTCTCTTATATCCGGGTTACACTGTATTAAATATTAGGTGCCCCCTTTTTTTTTTTTCCAGTTTTAGTCTATACAATAAGTTTTTGTAGAGAATCTTTCTAACAATTTTTTTTACCTATATATATCTCTATTACATTTGATTGCTGAGATTTATTTGCCAAATCTCATTTGGTCATCTATGAACAGGAATCATTATAGAAAGTATGAACTTAGTTCATGTAGATCCTTCTTGTAAGGTAGTACCTCCCCAGATATGAGAAACCATGTTAAAAAAAAAATAAATCATGTGTGGCATGACCTCATAATAAGGTGATATTTAAATATCTACATTATTTTTTTTTAATCCTAGGAAAAATGTAATGTATGACAAGCATGCTGGACATTATGACTATCTGAATATTTAGAATTTTTTTTTTTTTTTTTTTTTTTAATCAATTTGTCCCAAGTGTGGCAATAATGCCACTAAGATGCAAGGGGCTACTGGGAGTGAAAGAGAATGAGAAAACTTTAGAAAGAACCAGAACCCAAATCCTGAACAGGAAACAAGTGATAAACCTTTACTCCTGTTCAAAAGACTGGGGAGGAGTGGGAATCGGATGATTCTGAAATCTGTCTACTCCTATTAAAACTTATGCTAATTTTTTATAAATACTCCATAAAAATGGAATTTATATTACACTCTTTTGTATAGTGAACATTTGGAATTAGAAAATTGTCAATATGATCAATTCCTGGTGCCACACCAATAAGTACCTGAATCCGACCATGCTCTATCTTTACAAGAGTCAAATCAAACCAAAAATGGAATATGGCTTCCATATCTGGGCTAGAGCTGCCCAAACCTCACTTTCCAACCTTGACAGCATTGAAAAGGCATCTACATGGCCCTATGGGTGATGAATTATTTTCAACCCTATAACCTCTTTCCCTCAGACAAAAGGTTGCAAACTTATCACTGATCTATTACTATTTTCATGGCAAATGTTCAAGTGAGCTCCATTCCTTAGTTTCACCAGTTCAGACCTTTACAGCTAAGACCTGCCGTACTACATACACAGGGTCGAATCATGCACATTCCTTTTGTATTCCACTCATTTCATATCCTTTGAAGGTCTCCCTCGAGCGACTTCTTTCAGAGGGAACTGTTTCTTTGTAGAACAAATTCCCGAGAGGATGGTTAACTGATCAGTACAATCTTAACCTCTTCAAGTCTAAGATCAATCTTTATCTATCCTACATATTCTCATAATCTGCACTTACTTCCTCTTAAATCCATAAAAAATACTTCACTCTGTACCTCTCTACATTGAGTGTTGAGTGGCTCTTGGGCCTTGCACTGAATAAACAAAAGTATTTAAAATGTAAAAAAAAAAAAAAAATTGAAGTGGAAGATTGCCAAACTTTATGACTATTTGAATATTTACCATTTGGAATTTATGCTAACTTATTGATACTTCCCAACAGATGTAATCTATTGCATAGTGAGCATTTAAAATATGATAATTGTCAACAGTCATGATAACCATCTGTTATTTCTTTTCAAACAAGATTAACTAAAATGTGTAGAGTTGGTTAAGTACACAAAAAGTTTGACTTACAAGTTTACAAAGATGACAAACTGGTCAATAGATCCAATAAATGGAATAAAAATCAAACATTGTAAACAACCCAACTATATGACAGATGTTCAAGTACCTCACCTGGGTTCTTTTGTAAAAATGTCAGTTGAGTATTAAAAGATTGTTTTTTGTAAGAGAGACTTAAAAGGACAGCTTAACATTTATGAACAAGACAAAAGATTGAAGAATATTTTTATAGCAAAAGGATTTTCATTATACTGGCATATGCTTTATTCATGGTGATTTGACATAACACTTGATATATTCTTATTTATGATTTTAAGGGGGTCATTATCATTGAAAGAGTTTCTCAGTCAATTTATACATTCTTTTAATTAAGTACTAATTAAGAATTAGATGAGGATCCCTAGACCTGGTCAGTGGAACAAGAGCAATCAACCCCCGTAAATTAAATAATGGGTTCAGTTTGAAATTCCCTGAAAGTTACCCAGATTGACAAACACTTGATGAAGGACAGAGGGTACAATGACCAAAACATAATCACAGTAAATAATGTAAATGAATAGAAATGGAAATCTTTCAACAATTTTTATGTTTGTAATATTTTTTTTTATTTTTTTTATTTTTCCAGTGAAGATACTCACACTGACCAATGGAAATAAATTAACTTATTCATTGTTACAAATTCATGGTAGTATCTTCAGTGACCCAGAATTCAAATTTAATAACCAATCTCCTTCTATAACAACTTCATACATATATTTCTAATACCAGTTACCTCTTTTTGATATATGGTGTGGAAAAAAAAACAAAAAACAAAAAAAAAACAAAAAAAAAAAAAACAAATAAAAAGTCCTTGGCAAATATAATCGATTCAAAATTTGTTTTTATGCATGTTCATACAGACAGATTTTTATTATTATAAGTGTTGTAACCTAGGGAAGGTTACTGAATAATCACATGAAGGTTGGTAATGAATGATAATACATAGGACAAGAACAACACATATAAGATTCGCCAGTAGAACGTAGAAGTAGTCAACTTCTAGAAGTTAGTCAAGTGAAGTTTGTAGTTAGAGATTCATTGTGGAATGAATCTCCAACTACAAACTGCAGACCAACACATATAGTATTCACTACTGTATTTATGGGAATGGAGGCATACCCATCATCATTCGTAGGTATGCTGCAACAATAAGCAATTTCGGATTTTGACCCACACTTGCATTGCTTAAATTTTTTATGCATAAGTCTAATAGAAAAGAAAGAAATTCAAAAGTAACTAAAATAGAAAAATTGGAAAGTGAGCACCCCCATATACATTGAGATGGTATTGCACAAATTTTTGTGCTAAACTGGTCACATATCATTTCTGCATGATGATGCAGTAATTTATTCTCAGGGTGCCAAGGTTTTAATTCTGACCCTTTTTTCTGCATTATATTTGGTGGGTGAGCAAAATTTCTGTGCAGGGAAAAACTACCCCATATTGAATGCCTACCTGCACACACATGCATGAAACCTAATAGTCTCACCAGAACCTGAGCCACTGCTTGGCCTAATAGTCCAAAGCATGGTAAGGATAGCAGAGAGTATCCATTCTTTCTGTAGATTTTCAGTAACCCATGCAAACTCTCCCCAGTGATGATGGGGGGTAGCCCACTGGTATTACAGACTTATTCCATGAGGTGGCAGCAATGAACACAGAATGGGCAGCTCCAAGGGGACTGCCTTCACAGGGGAGGGTTTGTTTAAGATTTAGTCAAATTTGAGTCAGTCATTTATGTGCCATAAGTTATACACATTTAGGCAATCATGTATCGTTCAATACATGACTGATGAGGCAGATTTTTTTCCTGCAGTAGGTTGCCATTTGAATACAGTTGCTTATTGAAAAAAAAAAAAAAAAAAAAAAAAGACACATAGATCTATGTTTTTTTATATTCCTACCTTTCTTCACTCTTAACATGGTTTCCAAATAAAAGTGATTACTAATGTTAATTATTTGAGCAAAACTACTTTTGCCTTTTAATATTCCAAAAATCTAAGGATTATTACTTGATAACAGCCACTTCAATATTTATTAAGCTTAGCATAGTCTGGCACAAGGAACCAAACTCAATACAGCAATAGTCCATGAAACTAATTTGCTAACTAGTATTTCATGGTAAGGGTTACAACATTTATAGAAATAGTTCACCATAACTTTAGATTAAGCAGGCATGATTGAAATGTAAAAAAAAAAACAACTGCTGATTTCAAATTCATTTAATTACCTATAGGATAATACCTAAATAACAGGGTGTAGCAGAAATACCTCCCACATTTTAAACTATGACCTGTGTGCTGCTAGTTAACTTAAGCAAGTGGCAATAGTTTTTTCATCTAGCTAATGTCTTACCATTTTCAGATACTATTGTCATCATAGCTTGGATCAGTCCATACTATGCATTTGTTTTTGAAACTTTTTTTTAAGTGAATCTGTAATTGCAACACAGAAAGCTTTTGTGCTCATTTCATGTTATCTCAGGATGATGCTGTTCTGGATAGAAATTCAATACTGCTATGGGTTGGAAATTTCAGGGTTACAGATTCAGCACTTAAAAGAAAACCACCTGGAAGACCTCCAATTTCCAGGTGACAGAAAACTTCAGAAATTGTCTACAACAGTGCAACAAGAATAAAGGTCACCATTTGGAGGATATCGTTTTAACAACCAAATGAATAAAAACTATAGCCCCTTGTTTAAACAACAGTAAAATATTTTTTCAATTGCAGTTATCTTCATTTTTTGTCAACCTTTAAAATATGGGAGGTATTTCTGCCGCACCCTGTATAATAAAAACTTTTCTGCAACAATGCGTGTGTAAAATGAAGGAGAATAAGTTAAGGATTATGAAAAAAAAAAAAAAAAAAAAAAAAATCTAAATGTGTTGATAAAGTTTGTTCAAGTTACCTCCCCTCTCTATTGCAACACTTCTTCACTTGTAACTATAAAAGGCGTTTACCCAGCGCCCTAGTGTAGCACAATAAAGTTTCACTGTCATTGTTCATTATACTAACAATATTTTTTTTTAAATAAATAAATATAGGCACATTGGTTGCTGTAAGTTTGGAAATGTAAATCTGATATGAGATTTGATAGGGCCAGTTTAAAAAGAAATGAAGAAGCAGGATTTGATGGTGGCTTTTCATTGGACTGTGAATTGATGGCAACTAGCAAGCAGATGTTTTGCAAATACACTGGGGTAGGGAAGTTCTCTCACTCATGAGTAGTTGGCAACATTTCATTGCTGAAGACAATAAAAGCAGCCAATACATATCCCATTGCATGGTGCAATTTATTATTACAAGAAAACCTTTTACTTGGTGAAAAGAAGGCTTTTGACTTTCAGTGTGAAATCAAGACTGTGCAACTTTGGAGAATTGGTCTAAAGACAGCTGATATGACCTGCTATGGTCATTGGAACAATGACCATAGTTTGCCAAACACCAGTTCAATCCATACATGATGTGAAAATGGTATATTTTCAACACAAGTGCATAACTAGAACACATTAATAAATTTGATGTCATTGTATTCAATATTTAATTTTTCATTCTAATATTTACATGAAGTAAAAGGAAGTAACAAATTCTGTTAGTTTTTTTTTTTTTCATTTAAGCTTTTCTAGTGCAGATATGGTTGCAAATGTTAGTTTTTAATAATAATTATTATTTTAATAAGTCATAAATTGTATTTTAACATGTGTAAGCACATATTGTATCAGTCTTTTCCATGCATATTATTGATAATAAAAACTAATGCTTGTCTAATATCAAAAAAAGAAAAGAAAAAATCTTAAAGTCTTAAAATATTCCAGTAACAGAAAAATGGACACTAAAAGGTAAATAAAAAAGACAACCAAAAAACAGCCTGAACAATGTAAATAATTACAATACCTCATCTCAGAAATATAGACAGGTAAAAAAAAAAAAAAAGTAACTTTACATCACTCATGATTAAATATCCATTACTTGGTGATATAAAAATCTAAGTAAAGCACAAAGTAGTGGAGTCAGGTTGAAATATGACATTCAAAAATAGTTTTCAACATGTCTATTTCTTAAATAAAACAAATTGGAATTTTTGAATCCTACCTTAATATTCAAAGATATTAACAAATATTAAAATACCTACCAAGATTGATCCCCACACATACATAAAACAAAAATAATCAAGAGAAGAAAAAAAAAAAAAATAGATGTAATCTTGAGGCACATTTTGTCAAGCAGATGTTATTGATAAAATGAATATTTAATTTTTTTTTTTGGTTGTTTTTTTAATTGTAAAATCTGTGATGAGAAAAATAAAAGACTAAATGAATATATAACAAAAATGAAAATTCTCAAATGTAAAATTAGCAGCAGCAAATGGAACCAAAATACCATTAGGTTTATTGAATTCTTAGCAGTTGCATTAATTTGCACAAAGAGGCAAGTATTTTAAACTTGTAAGAAAATCTCATACAATAATGTTTTCCTAACGTTTTCAAACTTACCACTTCAAATTATAGGCCATCTGTTATTATAATAAAAATGAATGGATGCTGAGGTCACCACTTGGTGTTGACCTGTGTCAAGTCTTATATTTACACATGTTCTACACTAGATATTGAACACTTTTACACAAATATAACATACCTTAAAATCATATATATATATATATATATATATATATATATAATATAAAGAAAATGGGAAAATAACAGTAATCAAGAAAAATAAGATAAAATGTTTCCAAATCTGAGATTAAAAAAAAGAACATTGAATTTTTGATTTGCTTTTCTTGCCGACTACAAAAAAAAAATTTGCTCAAAATTCTGGCATGAGGCTAACAATATACAGGTAGATAATTTGTTTTCAGTGTTCAAACTTTATCCAGCACTTTGATAAAGTATTAAAAGCACCCTACCTTCCCAAAAATGGTTAAAATTTTGCAGACAGTTTTGTATTTATTCAAAATGTGATGCTGTCAAGAATTATATAATTCTGTTCAAAAGTTTGCAAAATACAACAGTATACGAATTTATCAACACAAAGAAATATTTAGTTTTATAGGAACCATAACAGTATATAAAATAATATTTAAATGGAACTGTCATTATTTAAAAAAAACAAAAAAACATCCTTGCTATATTTACAGCATCTCCAAATAGTAATTGATATTTGATGTAAGAAACAATATAATATTGTAAAATATACTAATGTTAGAAACTAAAATGGTACATAAAATGTCATTTCATAACTATTCGAATCAATAATTGATAAACAAGCTATTAGAATATCAGTATTGACATGACCGCTGATTTTAAGTTAGTGTGGCTAATGAATGCATTTACAGTTCCGAGATATTGGATAGAATTGTGTCTTCTTGATTCCTCAGTGACATCAAAATAAAATTAATTATGAACACTGCACAAGTGTTTTAAAATTTGTACAGTAGATAGTTTAAAATGTCAAGGTTTGCATTAATAATTTTAATACTTATTTTTTTTAAAAACTCTTAACACACCAAACAGTTAC
The DNA here is from genome assembly GCA_903632075.3 of Acanthosepion pharaonis. Lineage (NCBI taxonomy): Eukaryota > Metazoa > Mollusca > Cephalopoda > Sepiida > Sepiidae > Acanthosepion > Acanthosepion pharaonis. Next base: position 1,094,966 of record CAHIKZ030000036.1, read on the forward strand.
CTCCCCTAAAACGTGAGTTAAGCCATCACATACCCACTCAGCATTCTTCACTTCACAAGTAAAATTTTAACTTTTAAATGAACACAGTTTGAAAATGTTAAACACTACAATATTTGTCTTGAAATAAACACCATGACAGTGAGCTATGTCAAAAGTACTCTGAATAAAATAATATATATCAACAGGGTGATTTTCTCTCTTCCTTTAATGACACTGAAAAGCTTGTCTGTGAATATGAAAGGATCCAATTGAAAATAAGTAGATAAAACTTGTCTAAATTATTCAATGAAACATGATCTATCGAGATATATATATAACACACACACACACACAAAGAGAGAGAGAACTATCTTATTTTTTTCCAGAGAACTGGCTTTGATGAAAGCACTAAATAGGATTTTCAGTGTGAGCAATATATATAATTGTTTCTATAGAAAGAAGGAAGGGTGAGAATTTTTTTTTTCTTCTCCAGAAAGTTAAAGAAATTAATCAGATACAAAGCCAGTGAAATATTGGTCCACAAAACTGTTCAGTCATTGAATTCATGATGACCAACAGAACAATTACTACAGTGTAACCTGGATATAAGAGAGTTGTCGGGACTGGAGAAGAAGTGTCTTATATCCGGGTTTGGTCTATTTTATATACATTAACACAGGCTCTAATTTGGGACCAGAGAAAATCTCTCTTATATCCGGGTTACACTGTACTTTGAAAACCCCTTGTGGGCTATATTACATGAAGGCCTGTTCTTAAATAATCCTACCTACTTCTTAGATTTTTGCACCCTTCCACCACTTATTAGATTAAAAAAAATTTCTAATCCCCTTACCCACTTTTATTCAAGCCCTGAGAGTATATGTATATATTACCACTTTATTTTTCTTTACATGTTGATTGGACACAAATCCTATCTCTTCAAGATGTGGACAATCATTGTTCTCCAATTTGTTTTTCTTTATGTGGTAGGTTTTCTCTTTTATGATTTGTGAATTACTCAGTAATTCAGAAATTAAAATTCTGGATAAAATTGTATTCTCAATTTTTTCCCTTATATCAGTCTTTTATATTAGTAATACCTTCAATAAGGGAAATTAATTGAAAATGAATTTATTAGGTTGGTGCAAAAATAATGACGTAATAATTTTGTTTTTTGACGTTAAAAAATACGTCAAAAAACGACATTATTATGTCATTTTTGCACCAACCTAATATATTGAAATAAGTCCTTTCAAAATTCTCACTTTTTTTTTTTTTTTTATTTATTTATTTATTTTTTCACTTATTTTCATTTTGTCATTTATTTTTATACAGTGCTGTTCGATAAAAGTGACTCACCTTATCCTTTGAATTTAGCTCAACTTTCGTTTCATTCTTCCAGTCTTCTATGGTGAAATTTTTGTAATAGTGAGCCAATTCAAGTTTGTTGGCTTTGCTTATTAGTAGCTTAAACCTTTGTGTACAAGATTTGTAGCCTTGTTCTAACAGCCACCGACGGACTGTTGAAGAGGCAAGACTAACACCTTACTCTTTGCTTAGACTGGCTGCAATTTCTTGGCTAGTTATAGTCCTATTCTTCGCAACTTCTCTCTTGATTACCCTGCCAGTTCTATCATCAATCTTTCTTTTGTCCCCTTGTTTCCCTTCTTGGAGCAGGAGTAGCATCATTATGTGCCCTAAGCACTCAAGAGACAGTTGATTGTAAGGTTATAGCAATCTCTGCAATTTCTCTTGTCGACTTGCCTGCTTTGAGAGGGCAATAATAGATGCCTTAAGTGGTTCTGATGCGTGTTTGTACCCTTTCATCTGGTTAGTGACTTGAGTGGCTATTTCAAGCTGTTTTTATACTGTATGAGGCTTTCTGGAATATTCTGGAATACTCTAGATTTAATTTAAGCTGTTCTAGAATTCTCTAGAATATTGTTCTGAGTGTATTATAAAATAGTTTTCAATATTTTGTCAAAAAGCTCTTTAAATTTACCAGTTTAATCATTAGAATGCGATATCTGAGTCACTTTTTTTGCACAGAGTTTTTTTTCCTGAATCTCATTTATATCAAATTTATAATTATCAATAGAATACCTTTAGGGTGAATAAACTTTTTTCCTAGGTGGTCGGGAAGGGTCTTTATATTAGTAAGATTAAAAATTATTTTAACCCCAAAAACAATAGACAAAAAATATTTTTAGTAAAAAAAAAAAAAAAAAAAAAAAAAAAAAAAATCAGGTGAGTCACTTTTATCCAACAGCACTGTATCTATCATGTAAAAGGATTAAATAAAGTTTGGTATCCTTTACTCTTCCGATAACAAAAGCAAAAATCTTTTTCTTAAATATTCATATTTCCAAACATTCATTCTTTTGCATTTGGCTCTGTTGTTTTATTATAACTGAGAGGTGAAACTAAAAACTAAAGAACAATATTAAATGCATATGACAAAAGGACAAGCATTTATTACAATAATAACCAAAAATCATAATCCTCAATATTGCCTATATAAGTTATAAATAAAGTACATTTGCTAAATTATTTTAGGTTTTGCAAAGCTGAAAGGCATTTGTATGAGAAAATAAATTGAATTTGAAAAGCATTGTTACCAACTTAAATAAAACTACAATCTTAAACCCTAAAGAGAGCTTTATGCTTTTTTGTTTTTTAAAATTTTTTACTCTTAATTTTTTACTTTTTAGAACAACAATTCTTCATTACTTCTCATCCACTTTATGTATGGAACCAAGAATAAATTGAAATGTAAAAGTAATTTGAAGGAGATACTAACATTATAAAGATTTTGTAAGAGAGGGAAAAAAATTGTTTTGGTTTCTTTATGAAATAATCTGCATTCAATTTTTGGCATAAAAATCAAAAAGTACAAAAATATTTCAAATAAATATAAAAAAAATATATTGAACTATGATCAATTTGTGTCACTATAAAAATATTTGAAAAATTTAACTGTCAGTGATTAAAAAAAATTATTCAAAGCAATGAAGAAAAAACAACCCAAAAAAACACAAAAATCAACACAAAAAAAAAAAAAAAACAACACAAAAACAAAATAAAAAAAATATTACTGCAAAGTGGTAATATATAAATATGAATAACAAAAAAAAAAAAAAAAAAAAAAAAAAAAACTAAACAAGTTTACTGATCCCCTCTCTGCTTTTTTGTTAATCAAATTTTAATATTACCATTTTATGGTAAGGTTTTTCTGCATTTTTTGCCAACTTTTGTTTTAATATGATGGTTCTTATAATGTTTTAATTAGAGGTAAAAAAAATTAAATTAGAAACTAGACTAAAGGAAAAAAAAAAGACTGAATTTCAAATAAAATTTTCAGTTGACTATTTAAAGAATTATAAAAATTTAAAATTAGATAAAGTTAAGTGATATATTCATTAAAATATCAGACCTTAGGGTGAATTCAATGAAATGATGTGAAACCCGTTTCTTTTCCTTTTTTAATATTCAATAACATTCTAACACATTTGTTCTTTTCCTACCACTCATTTTGCTCAAAGTTTGTTTAATTTAAAAAAAAAAAAAATTTCCTATGAATAAACTTATACCTACACAGGGGTGGATAAAAAAAAAAAAAAATGTATTCGTATAAAAAAAAAATGCTATTTCCTGTATAATTTTTCCTTTTCTTTTTAAATGAAATAAAATTTAAGGCAGCAAGTCATATCCAAGAAGACAGTTGGCAATAACATCACACAATGACAGAAGTTTGAATGGCTTGTACTGACACAATATCCGAGAATGTGGAATGGAATCAGTTATCCAAAAATTGTCAAAGACATCACTGTCTACAAATTTCTTCCAAGATTCTTTTGGGAAAACAGCATGGGTGACATAGGCACTGATTGAAGAAGCACCGTTTTCTTTCAGAATCTAAGAGAAGAAAAAAAAAACAAAAAAAACATAAGTAACAAAACAAAACTAACAAGTTTTATATCTTGGTGAATTATCATGAATATAAATGGTGAGCTATTATTTTTTTTTTCTATTCAAAGAAAATAATTCAACCTTGGATAGAATATTTATTGCCAGCAAGATTGGGAGGTGGAGGAATGATAACAGATTCCGATCGAGTGATACTAGAAAATAGAAATACTTAGTAATAAACTATTTGCAAAAAATTAAAACCAGTAAATATATAATTACCAAAGTAATCATCTCTACTATAGTAGGATATCTACTGAGGTAGTTGTGACCTACCATAAATGATGAAACACTCATTGCTGGAAAATGTTCAGGAAAAATAATGTCCTGTTTACTGTTTTTTTTTAAATGACATTAAATTAGTTTACAAACATTTAAATCATTATAATGTTAATTGTTAATGATTTTTAATACATAACCAGTTCATTGCCTTTAACCCTAACCTTAACATATTTCATAATTCCAACAGTTGGTAAATATCATACCATAGTAGAAAATGAATAGTAGATATACTATAGTAGCACCAAGTAATCTTATTGGCTACTTATTGGTGTGAGCATATATATATATATATATTTATTAGTACTCATGACAAAGATACATTTTTGTTTCAATGCAAATGCATCTTGACAGGTGAGGAACAAAGATTATCTGTAGTGATTACTTGTTTGTCCGTATGTAACATCTTTATAATAAATAACTATTGCTCTACTCTTGGTATTAAGCCTTCTTTTAAATTAATGCTATGAATGTTTGAATTTATATTCATTTTGTTCTCGTTACATTTGAATATTATATATATATATACACCCACACTATCTCTTTTTATGTTTCTATCTTGATTTCTGGTGAAGGTTTAATAAAAGTGAAACATGTTAGATTGAGATGCATTTCATACTTGTTATTTATTTTATTATCTTGTCAGATTCCTATCCATATCTAGCTCACTATTTATAGCTGATCTACATTTGACCTTCAACACTCTCTCTCTCTATATATATATATATATATATATATATATATATATATATATATATATATATATATATATATATATATATATATATTAAATAATTAATAAAGAGACAAC